>CM060733.1:44123740-44639991 GCA_030704615.1 Takakia lepidozioides | reverse complement strand
ATGTCTATTTTCCACATTCAAACATGTCAAGTCAAACGTTAGAGTGCAGGGAACTAATAAATACACATAAACTGAACCAGCCAGATGAGGAATGGAAGACTGTTGTGGGAGGAGCACATACTGTCTACCTGGAAGAATTTCAGTAATAAGGTAAGGGCCATCTATGCGCCGCTTAGCCTTAGAGTCCTGCTTCCCTGGTCGCAATCTGACACAAACAGATTGTCCTATTTTAAAATACTCAGAATAAACAACCCTACGGTTATAATACTTAGTCTGAGATGCCTGAGCAAACTGGATATTGAACTTGGCAGTCTCACGAAGCTGCCTGCGTTTAGCATCCATAGTAAGCAAAAATTGCTCTCAGTTTTCAGGTTCAGTGGCCGACACCTGCAACCACGAAATATGCAAAGGGGTACGGCACTTCCTGCCATACAACAACTCAAAAGGGGAAAGCTTAGTACTACCATGAATAGAAGTGCGATAAGCAAACAACAAAATTGGAACAGCCATGTCCCACTCGTCAATCAAAGTTCCATTCTTCTCCAACATCTGACACATGGTCTTGTTAAAACGCTCCGTCAAGCCATTGCATTGGGGGTTATAAGGGGCAGTCACTACATGACTAGTATTCAAGTTAAACAAGATAATATCCATGAGCTGGTTACAAAACTCGGTACCTTGATCCGTGAGGATCTCAATGGGACATCCGTGGCGGAGGATCACCTTGTCAAAGAAGAATTGAACCACTTCATCACTGTCCTTAGGAACCAATGGTTGGAGCTCAACCCATTTCGTCAGGTAATCCATGGCTACAGCAAGGTATGCATGACCCTTGGACGTGGGTTTGAGTGATCCAACTAAATCTAAGCTCACCCTTGCAAAAGGTTCAGTGACAGGGATAGGCTGTAAAGGTAATGGAGCCTCGGTTCTAGGCAATATGGTCTTAGCATGACAGGGAACACATCTAGCAATGAAGGCTGAAACATCCTTCACCAACCCTTTCCAATGATATTGTTCTTGCAAACGTTTGACTGTCTTGGTAACCCCCAAATGTCCAGCATAAGTAGAAGCATGGTAAAGTTCAAGCAAGGCAGGAACAGCGGACCTAGGAGGGACTTCCACTGCAGATTGGCCTTCCAAAGCATCAACTTTGAACAAACGCCCTTCACTTTCCCGGTGGAAAGGTAAGTGATAGTTAACTTGCCTCATAAGTAGCTTGGATATGTCACTTACGTGGGTGCTGGCCTTGCACCTATGGAGAAAAGCTTCATAAAGTGGGTCATCTATGCTACAACCTTTATGGCCACACAATAGTGGTTAGAGCAGGTGAAATAGAAAGTGTCCGCCCCCGTGTTCTTCCTTTCAGGTATCCTGTCATATTTTCAGTGGCTGCTTATGAAGGTGTGCGCAGGCCCTAGGAAACAGTTCAGCCCCTTGGTCAGGAAACAAGAATCAGGCAAAAATGCTGGAGAAAAATGAACCAGACATATGTAAGGGACATAACTAAACCCAACAGTGTGTCCGCCACACTTTAATGCAGACTAGTACCAGCAACAATCCTAATGAACATCAAACTGAGCAAGATCCCAAGCATATAGTAAATTTGCTGGGACATAAGGAAAATCCAAAAGGTGGCATAATTAAACGAAAAGGTCAGTAATAGCAGGAGCATGCACTACAAGATATGAGCGTTTTTAGGACTACGGCTTTGGCGGAGTCATAAAAACTGCACTAGGTAGACGACTACAGAGCGCTGAAATGCGTTGCAGTCATAGTTTTATGACTTTGTAGTAATGGATATCACTACATGACTCCGGAAAGTTTGGGAGCATTGGTCAAACATTGTTGACCATGATGACATGGATGGTTTATATGACTAGTGTGATATGTTTGACTACACGTGGACGAGGTTTCATGGAATCTTATGACTCCATGACTGAAGATGGTTTCACAACTCTATTTAATGACTACATCACTACACGTGTCATTTTGAAGGCACATATAATGCTAATAAGGTTGCCCATTAGGTTTTAAAAAGTTAAAAAGTTGCTAATAAGGTTGCAACTTTAAGGTAACCTTATTAGCAAATAAGGTATCGTGAATACAGAGGAGGGCTGGGACTTGGCGTTTTTTTGTCTCCTGCGCCATACCACGTAGCTGAGGGATGGAACACGATGATAGCAGGATATGCAGGGCGTGGGATGAAGGCGTTGAGCAAATGATGCAGGAAAGAGAAGAGGAGGAGGAGACGAGACGAGGAGAAGTGAGCTCGCCATTCTTGGGAGAGAGACTACAACAGATGAGCGTTTTTATGACTGCACATATGACTATTTTTTTCAGTCCTATATGCATTCATGACTACATCACTCTGCAGTGAAAAAACCCTGTCATAACGACTAGTCTTTAGGACTGCGTTTTGCAAGTCATAGCCGTGACTGCGTGCGTGGCACCTGGAGTCATGTTGTAGAGAGCGATGTAGTCACAACTATATGATTTATATATGACTAACTATATGACTACATGTCTACAAAGTATGACTCCATTGGAGAGGCGTCAGAGGGATACATGTAGCACTTCGGATGTGACACGTGTCCACATGGACAACATATATGACCTACACGTGGGAAAGAATATCGTATCATATAATGCCACGTTGCCATGATGTAGTCATGAGTATATAACTTCATGACTAAAGAGGTTTTTTAATAAGATTTTAATTTAATAAATTAAATCATATAATTATAATATTTAGATTATTAATTGATTTAAATTCTCATTAGGTTTCTAGGAAAATAGAATGGAAGCCATTGTTGTCTTTTTTATTTTTATTTTTGTTAACAAAGAGGGACAGTGGGGGACAGTGGCCTCCAGAACTTTATAGGTAATGGACATAAAATGTCCTTGGATACAAAGAGGAAAAAATAACCTCTGGATAGAGTGCCATAGAGGCTGAAAGAGGAAGACACAGCTTCGCGTACCAAGACAAGAAAGAGTAGTAAGAAGGAAGGCAAGCAAAGAAGGGGGTCTGCATAGAGCTAAAGAGTCTAGCAGGAAAAGAGACTGCAGCCAGAAACTACTGCCATAACTTGGAAACAGAAAGGCACCGAGCTGAGGAGAAGAACTGAAAATCAGCTAACACTGTCATAAGAAAGTTGGGCCCTAGCCTTCCACTTCCTAAAAGATCTACAGATGGAGAGACATCCCTGCAGGGGTCGTGCTCTTCAGCTCAAAACCAACCAATTGATCATCTATCCATGCAGGTTTCTTGTAGCTATCCTTCCACAGGGAATCATAGGTAATCTGGAGATTGAAATCCGGCCCTCTTGGATGAATCTGGACCCATGCACTCTATCCCTGCTCCTTCAGCTATCCATGCCTCTGCATATATCATTGGCTTGCTCCTAGCAGCTGACAATGACAGCCTAGAATTGTTCCAGCAAACACCCCAACCCTACTTACCATACTCGCTGACTTGCGTCTACTTCCAACAAGCATTTTTGCCTCAATTGTTCCACCATTGACTGGGGTCGAAAACGTATTCTTTCCAGAGCTTCTCCTCGTCTCTGTTATATGTTTTTTCAATACTTTCCTGTCGACCACATTGGCAATAATATGTCAAAATCATTTCAAAACCACCAGAGATCCACCAACGCGGAGCTAACTTGCAAAATTCAACATGAAAATATAGGGACAACTCTGATAACAGGGGAAAACAGGGTGGAATATGTTGAAGAACGTACCTTCATTAGTAGTGTCTTGTTCTATCAATTGTGCTGTTGCCGCTGCTGTTTCTAGTAGACCATCTACCCACTTGTAGCCGCTGTGCTATTGAAGAAGGTGTCTTCGTTACCAGTGCTTGATTTATCAATTGTGTCGCTGCTACGGCTCCAGTTGACCATCTACCCATGCAGGTTTCTTGTAGCTATCCTTCGACACAGGGAATCATAGGTAATCTGGAGCTTGAAATCTGGCCCTCTTACATGAATCTGGACCCACACTCCATCCCTGCTCCTTCACCTATCCATGCCTCTGCACAAATCATGCATAAATCCTTGTCTTGCTGCTAGCAGCTAACAATGACAGCCTATATTTGTTCTAGGAAACAAACAACTCAACTCAACATATTGTTCAAAATCACATATGGTACAATTCCAGCTTTGGTGATGCAACCATGCACCTCTTTGCCCTTTTCTAGGGCTGTCAGGCTTGCTCACGCACTGCAAACAAACACTAAAATGATGTGGTTGAGCTTCACCCTTCCCCCATCATTTGCTCATAGGTATCCAAAGCCTCTATCCCGCACCCCAGCTGTGCATACCCTGCAAGCATCGCACTCCACGACACCACATCTCGTTTAGCCATAGTGTTGAAAACTCCATTGACATTGGCATATATGTCCAGAATTAGGGGATGTTCAGATTGACATCTGGTTATAAAATTCCAGGGCTGCCAGCCTTCATACACTCCTATGATCATGCTGACCCTACCAAGTCCCTTGTAAACGACCAAGAGGTCCATGCCCCAATGGTGACATCATCACATTTTAAGCTGGAATTGCTCCAAGAGTCATACTGAACAGTATTCTATTTTACCCCCGCCTCCTTTCCCCCTGCCTTCCCCATCCTGCAACTGAAAAGAGGCTCTACAAACTTCAACCAGCTAGGCATAATTTCAGCATATTCAGATACCTAAGTCCCCTGTCTCAAGCATAAGAGCATCAAGCTGAAAGGCCTACGAACTGAAAATCAGGTGCATATGCTCACATTATATTAAGTGGATTGAAGGCATTAAATTCTTTTCTACACAACACCCTTGTCAACATGTATGTTAAGTGTGGTAGCTCGTGGATGCACTTGTAGTTTCCCACCCCGAGTTTAAATTTCAGTCTAGCGACGAGGGCAAGTAGGCCATTGAGATAGTCCTTAAGGTCCTTGCCCATGTCACATATTCAAAACAAGTTTAGGGAGGTTTAATGCCTAACTGTATTTCCACTGGACAGTGTGAGGGCATCAGAGGAGGAGAGAGAGAGAGACTCACCGGGGAAGGTGGTCATCATGGTACTCCAAGACACCACATCTTGTTCAGCCATGTTGTTGAACACTCCCTTTGCATCCTTGCTACACCTACATTTGGCATACATATTGTCCACCAGGGGAGTGTTCAAAATGACATCTGGTACATTTGCAGCTTTGACGATGCAACCATGGACCTTTTGCCCTTTTCCAGGGCTGCCAGGCTTGCACACGCATTGCAAACACATACACACGTTATGTGGTCGAGCTTCAGTATCCCTTCCCTCATAATTTGCTCATAGGTCTCCAAAGCCTCCATCCCACGCCCCTGTTGTGCATACCCTGCAAACATCGCACTCCATGACACCACATCTCGTTCAGCCATAGTGTTGAACACTCCCTTTGCATCCTCGATGCACCCACATTTGACATACATGTCCACCAAGGCAGGGGCAGTGTTCAAAATGACATCGGGTAATCTGACAGGTATTTACCAGTGTTGGGCGGTTCTTGCCTTTGTGAAGGAACCTTCGGTTCCGGTTCCACAAATTTTTGAAGAGACGGTTCCGGATCCGGATCCGGTTATTTTTTATTAAGGCGGTTCCGGTCCGGTTCAGGTTCCGACTTTTTAACATGGGGGCGGTTCCGGTTACCGGTTAGTTGCTGGAAAAAAAACACCGGTTCCGGTTAGGTTCCGGTTCTTTTTTAAAAATATATTAAATTCTTTTAATTTTTTATTCTTCTGGAAAATTAGATGAACTGATCTGATTGGTCATACTGAGAATTTTCAACTAAAACCAGGGAATTTATTAGTAAAACAGAAGTAAATAAACTTATATGTTTTTTGTGATTGTCTTTTATGGTATATATAACTAGTTATATACGCATGGTCTCCATTAAAAACGGAAAACCAGAGATTTTATAAGTTGTCGTACGGTGTAGCAAAAAACAACTAAAACAAACTAACTACATAAGGATCTTAATTCAAAATACAAAACAAATTAAACATGTGTAATTCTATGGTTACCTTTTATGGTGCAGCAAAAGCACATCTAAAAAAAATACATAAATTTGGACCGGAACCGGAACCGCTTTGGAGCTGGAACCGCCGGTTCCGGTTCCCACACAATCCCCAATGAGCGGTTCCGGTTCCGGTTCCGGTTCTGCACAGGCGGGTCCGGTTCCACATAACCGGAACCGGAACCTGCGGTTACCCGGGGCCCAGGCGGGTAACCGCCCAACACTGGTATTTACATTTTTGCCTCGGTTGTCCCACCATTGACTGGGGTCAGAAAAGTATTCATTCCAAAGCTTCTCCTCATCTCTGTTACCTCTTTTGGATACTTTCCTGTTGTCACATTGGCAGTATCATATCAAAGTCACTCCAAACTATCCCAGGTTCACTCAACCAACTAACTTGCAGAATTCAACATGAAAATTTAGGGCCGATTCTGATAAGAGGGAAAAACAGGGTGAAATGTGTTGAAAAACGTGCCTTCATTAGCAGACCATTTTCTCATTAGCAGATTTCTTGTAGCTATTGATCCATGGGGAATCAGAACTAATCTTGTATTTGAAATCCGGCCCTCTTGGATGAACCTGGACCTCTATCCCTAGTCCTTCAACTATCCTTGTCTGTGTACAAATCATGAATACTTGCTGCTAGCAGCTGACACTGATGGCGTGAAGTTCTTCCAGCAAACCCCAACCCTAATTATTACAGTAGTTCTAATTCTAAATTGCATCTACTTCTCTCTAGTGTAGTCCAACATGCATTCACCTTTTTGTCTCCATTGTCCCGCCATTGACTGGGGTCGGAAAAGTGTTCATTCCAAAGCTTCTCCTTATCTCTATTACCTATTTTTTGATACTTTCATGCTGCCAAACAGGGCAAAACAGGCTGAAATATGTCAAAGAAGAAGGTATCCTCACCACATTGTCCTTTACCTTGTGTCATGATCCATAGAGGATTTGACCGACCATCAACCCAAAAGGACCCTTTGTGTGTGCTACTTGTATCTGTAGTCAGATAATGCCGGATTGGTATGTGAGATTGAACCACCACGGTGCAGCTGAGCAGGCAGAGATTGAAACACGGCATGCTAAGACCAAGCTGACTCTCCCAAGAACGGCGAGCTTCTCCTCATCTCGTCTCTCTCCCAAGAACGGCGAGCTCACAAGAATGTTGGGATCTTCTCCTCGTCTCATCTCCTCCTCCTCTTCTCCTTCCTGCATCATTTGCTCAAGAGTAGGAAGGTCTGCAAAGCCTCCATCCCACGCCCCTGCATATCCCTAACCTTGTACAACCATGACCATTGCGTATTTTAATCTCATATATCTTGCGATCCTTGTTAAGCCACGTCCATCCAGGTCCAGTTTATTGAACAGATATCAAATCGACACACCGTATAGGCAGATGGATGAACCCATCCATTGAATAAATTCATTAATGTATATGCCTTTTAAATGACACGTGTAGTGATGTAGTCATATATATAGAGTTATGAAACAATTTGCAGTAAGAGACTCATAAGTTTACATGTCATGTCATCGATGGATAAACTCATCCAATGGATGAATACATTCATGGATGAATACATTCATGTATGTGCTTTCAAAATGACACGTGTAAGGATGTAGTCGTATAAATAGAGCTATAAAACCATCTTTAGTCATGGAGTCACAAGATTCCATGAAACGTCGTCCACGTGTAGTCAAACATATCACACTAGTCATAAAACCATCTTTGTCATCATGGTCAACAATGTTTGACCAATGCTCCCTAATTTTCCGGTGTCATGTAGTGATATCCATTACTATAAAGTGATAAAACTATGACTGCAACGCATTTCAGCGCTCTGTAGTCGTATACTGCCAAATCCGTAGTTTTAAAAACGCTCATCTCTTGTAGTGAGACGAGACGAGGATAAGCTCGCTGTTCTTGGGAGAGTCAGCTTGGTCTTAGCAGGTGTGTTTCAATCTCTACCTACTCAGCTGCGCCGTAGTAGTTCGATCTCACAGACCAATCCGACATTACCTGACTACAGACACAAGTAGTACACACAAGAGGTCCTTTTGGATTGATGGTCGGTCAAATCCTCCATGGGTCAGGACACGAGGTCAAGGACAATGTGGTAAGGGCACCTTCTTCTTCAACCTATTTCTACCTGTGTTGCCCTCTCATCAGACTCGGCCGCAAGATGCATATTGAATTCTGTAAGTTAGGTCGTTGGGTAGATCTATGGTGGTTTGGAGTGACTTTGGCAAGTTACTGCCAGGGTGGCAGCAGGGAAGTATCCAAAAACATATAACAGAGGTGAGGAGAAGCTTTGGGGTGAACACTTTCCAACCCCAGTCAATGGTGGGACAATGGAGACAAAAAGGTGAATGCCTGTTGGATTACAAAGATAAGCAGATGCATTTCAGATTGTGATAAGTAGGGTTGGGGTGTTTTGGGGAAGAACTCCACACCAGTATGGTTGGGGTGTTTGCTGGTAGAATTCTAGGCTGTCAGAGGCATGGATAGCTGAAGGAGCAGGGATAGAGTGTGGGTCCAGATTCATCCAAGAGGGCTGGATTTCAAGCTCCACATTACCTATGATTCCCTGTGGAATGATAGCTACAAGAAACCTACATGGGTAGATGGTCAACTGGAAGTGGCAACAGCAGCGGCACAATTGATAAAGTCAGGCACTTCTACTGAAGGCACCTCCTTCAACACATTTCACCCCGTTTTTCCCTCTTATCAGAATCGGCCATAAATTTTCTTGTTGAATTCTGCAAGTTAGCTGGTTGAGTGAATCTAGTTTGGAGTGAGTTTGATATGATACTGCCAATGTGACAACATGAAAGTATGTAACAGAGATGAGGAGAAGCTGTGGAATGGATACTTTTGTGACCCCACTCAATGGTGAGACAATCGAGGCAAAAAGGTGAATGCCTGTTAGATTACAGAGAGTAGCAGACGCAATTCAGCATAGGAATTAGGGTCATAAGCTGAGTTGGGTGTCTAGGCTGTTATTGTCAGCTGCTAGCAGCAAAGCAAGGATGAATGCATGATTTTGTGCAGACGCATGGATAGCTGAAGGAGCAGGGATAGAGAGTGGGTACAGATTCTTCCAAGAGGGCCAGATTTCAAGCACAAGATTACCTATGATTCCCTGTGGATCAATAACCACAAGAAACCTGCATGGGTAGATGGTCAACTGAAGGCAGCAGCTGCAGCGGCACAGTTGATAAAACCAGGCACATCAACCGTGACCAGTACAACTTCTGGAAGTGGATCAAGAGAGAGAGTCCACAATGCCTCTTCTGGCACTTATGGGCATTTGAAGATGCTTTGTGAGGCAGGCAAACTGACATAGGCTGAACGAGATGTGGTGTCATGGAATGTGATGCTTGCAGGGTATGCAGAGCAAGGACGTGGTATGGAGGCTTTGGAGACCTATGATCAAATGATGGGGGAAGGGGGCACCTTCTTCAATAGCACAACGGCTACAAGTGGGTAGATGGTCAACTGGAAACAGCAGCGGCAGCAGCACAATTCATAGAACAAGGCGCTGCTAATGAAGGTACATTCTTCAACATATTTCTCCTTGTTTTCCCCTGCTATCAGAGTCGTCCCTAAATTTTCATGTTGAATTTTGCAAGTTAGCTCGTTGGTTTATGACATGTTACTGCCAATGTGGTCGACAAGAAAGTATCGAAAAATAGATAACAGAGACTCGAGGAGAAGCTCTAGGATGAATACGTTTCCGACCTCAGTCAATGGTAGAACAATCGAGGCAAAAGGTGAACCTATTGGAAGCAGACGCAAGTCAGCATAGGAACTAGTGTGATAAGTAGGGTTGGGGTGTTTGCTCCAGCAATTCTAGGTTGTCATTGTCAGCTGCTAGCAACAAGGCAAGGATGTATGCATGATTTGTGCAGGGGCATGGATAGCTGAAGGAGCAGGGATAGAGTGTGGGTGCAGATTCATCCAAGAGGGCCGGATTTCAAGCTCCAGATTACCTATGATTCCTTGTGGAAGAATAGGTACAAGAAACCTGCATGGGTAGATGGTCAACTGGAAGTCGTAACAGCAACGGCACAATTGATCAAATCAGGCACTGTTAATCAAGGCACCTTCTTCAACACATTTAACCCTGTTTTTCCCTCTTAGTAAGTATTGCACTGTTTAACAGGGTCCTTGATTCTAGTAGCACCAGAACAAACTAGTACTACAACAATTCAACCCATGTGTGGGCTTGTTTATTTTTGCTTACTGGGCCTTTTCAAGCATGGATTTTTGGACCTTGTGGCCTTTCAGGTGTCCATTGGGACATTGGTCTCATTTGGATTTTTGTAATATAATTTACAGGGCGTGTATACCCCTGTACTTGTCTATTTTGAATGTCCTTGTGGTTGCTAGTATGCAAGAGGGGTCCATTCTGTTTTTATATCGGAATTTCACCATGTAATGAAGAATTTAAATCATTTCATCTATTTTCATTTTATATAACATTATTAAATTAAACAATAATACCATTTAATAAATTTTTCCAAGCTGCTACCCCCTGTTTTCAAAAATAAAATATAAATTTAAGAATTTAAAATTTAAAATATAAACTATTAAATTATTTTCAGATACATTCTTGATGACACGTGGCATAAACCTTGTTCGAACTAGAACACGTGGCATTATATGACACGACATTCTTTTATCCATATTTTCAACACGTGTAAAATAAATAGTCATATATGCTAGTCATATATTCTGACTAACTGCCACATGTCACAGCTGAAGTGCAACAGATGTCGTGACGTGTCGCTTGCGCAGTGGTGCATGTGTTCCTCTAAAGCCTCTCCATGTAGGCAAGGCTCAGACAATGTAGTCATATAGTTAATCATATGTAAGTCATAGAGTTGTGACTACATCACTCTCTTATACATGACTCCAGGTGCCGCGCACACAGTCATGGCTATGACTTGCAAAATGCAGTCCTAAAGACTAGTCGCTATGACAGGGTTTTTTTCACTACAAAGTGATGTAGTCATGAACGCATATAGGACTGAAAAAATAGCCATATGTGCAGCCATAAAAACGCTCATCTGTTGTAGTGATGAATAGGTTGAGCTGTGGGAGAGGGAATAAGAAGCAAATCATCAAGGCTGGTGTAAGGGGCTGCTTGCTTGGTTTCCCCACGAGTAAGGGCTATTAATGTTGTCATTGCCCCGCTTGAAGGTAATCTTGAATTCATAAGCCTGTAGAATCAGCCTCCCAGTTAGCTCCCTAAGAGTAAGCAAAGCTTTCAATGGAAGGTGATCAGTTTCAATTACAAAGGGACATCCATGAAGGTACTTGCAAAAATACTTCACACCAAAAATTACAGCTAAGCCCTCTTTGTCTGTGATAGAGTAGTTGCGTTCATGTTTGTCATTTTACAATTGAAACTGATCATTTACCTTTGAAAGCCTTGCTTACTCCTCGTGAACTCACTGGCAGATTAGCTAGGTGGGCTCTGTGACTGCAAGGCTATGACTTCACCATATCTTACAAGCGTGGGAAGGAAATGTCAATGCAGATGCTTTGACTCGAGGAGAACCCAAAATCCCTGAACGTTACACTACCTTGCATGACCTTGTTCCTCACACTTCGCATTCTACTTCACCTGTTGTGCCTGTTTCGGATCCATTTGTCTTGTGTCATCTGCTGGATTATCCTTATGTTCCTCCAGATCTGCTTGACACTTGGGATGTGCTTCAGTTTGATGTTGGTTGAATTTCCTTGGTATTGGCATGAATTCCGGTCTGGCATCATGCAGCAGGCTCTGGTACTTTCCCTTACCTTAGGCCTGTTCATCTTGTCTTGCACTACCTTGGTTTGTTTCCCGACCAAGGGACTAAGCTGCGCTTTACAGCCTGCTTGCTTCCTCATAGGCAGCCAACTGAAAATGAAGTCAGGGTCACGAAAGGAAGAGAACGGGGGCTGCCACTTTCTTCTCGCCTGCACTAATCTGCTATTGTGTGGCCATAAGTGATGTAGGCATGGATGATCCATTGTACAATGCTCTCCTCCACAGGTGCAAAACCGGCACCCACCTTAGTGGCATATCCAAGCTGCTCATGAGACAAGTCAACTATCACTTACCCAGCCACCGGGAAAGTGAAGGGAGATTGTTCAAAGTCACTGCTTTGGAAGGTACCTCTGCTATGGAAGTCCCTTCTAGGTCCACTGTCCCTGCTTTACTCGAACTGTACCATGCTTCTACTTATGCTGGCCATTTGCGGGTTGCTAAAACTATCAAAAGATTGCAGGAGCAGTATCACTGGAAAGGCTTAGTTAAAGATGTCTCAGCTTTCATTGCAAGGTGTGTACCCTGTCATGCCAAGACTATCCTACCTAGGACCGAAGCTCCTTTACCTTTGCAGCCAATCCCGGTGACTGAACCATTTGCCAGGGTTCGCTTAGATCTAATCCACGTCCAAGGGCCATGCATACCTTGTGGTTGCTATGGATTACCTGATAAAATGGGTTGAGCTCCGACCTCTGGTTGCTAAGGATAGTGATGAGGTGGTGCAGTTCTTCTTTGATAAGGTGATACCGCGTCATGGTTGCCCTCTTGAAATCCTCACGGATCAAGCAACTGAATTCTGCAACCAACTTATGGAGATTGTCTTGTTTAATCTCAACACTCAGCATGCCGTTACTGCTCCCTAAAATCCCCAATGCAATGGTTTGACAGAACGATTTAACAAAACTATGTGCCAGATGTTCAAAAAGAATGGAACGCTAATTGATGAATGGGATATTGCCGTGCCTATTCTGCTCTTTGCCTATAGGACTTCTATCCATGCCAATACCAAGATCTCACCTTTTGAATTTTTGTATGGTAGGAAATGTCAGACTCATTTGCATATCTCCTGGCTGTAGGTTTTAGCTACTAAGCCTGAAAATTGGGAAGTCTTTTTGCTTCCCATGGATGCTAAACGTCGTCGTTTGCGTGAAACAGCTAAATCTAACATTGTGTTTGCCCAGGCTTCTCAGGCCAAGAATTATAACAGGTGGGTTGTGTATTCTGAGTATTTCAAGGTAGGGCAGTCTATATGTGTAAGGCTTCAGCCTGGTAAGCAGGTATCCAAGGCCAAGCGGCGGATTGATGGACCTTACCTGATTTCTGATACTCTTCTTGGTAGGCAGTATGTGTTAATTCCCCAACATTTTTCCACTCATCACCTTGCTAGCCCTGTTCATGTTTCCCTGCTTGTGCCATGTACATTCACTTTTGATCTAACCTGTTTGAATGTTGAGAATCGCCAGGTGATTTTCACCCCTACAGCTCGAGCAACTCGTGATCAGGCCATGGTTTTTTCCACTTTAGAGTAGTTTTGAATTGCGTGACAGTTTTCTGCACCATTTGTAGCAATTGGGGTTTTTCCTATGGGATATTTTGTCCTCCACCCAGCTTGCAGGGTGAGGTTTTCTTCCCTAGGTTTTTTCATCTCTCTTGCATCGGGTGTGTAGTTTTGTTTAGGCTACCTCTTTCTTCGTTTTTCCTGAGATCTTAGTTCGAGGAGCTCACAGCTCATAGTGGCCCTAGCATGCATCACATATGTGATGATGGGATTCCCCCTCACCTGTTTTTCTGCCTTAGATGAATGGAAGGTGGATGATGGGAGGATGAACAAGGGATTTAAAAGGGATGGACTCAGCTATGATGTGGTCTGAATGAACTTCTACCTAATGCATGAGGATGAGCTGGCAACAGCCTACGACTTTATTATATGCTATCTTATTCTAACATCTAGTTTAGGATTAGATTAGGATGGAACTAGATGATGTGGCTTATTTATATGGTCAGGCTGGAACGACATCTGGCTGACCTATGTGTAAATGCCACATGACACAAAGATTGGATTATGACCTAATGCTATTTAAACTTCACTGCCGTGGCAGTAAGGGTGGTTTTGCTTTCATCTTTGTACTACTGTGGAGTGACGGCGTGCTCAAGTGCTTGCATGAAAGTTGTGTGGACGTTTTAGTCTGTTGCATCTTCTGCGTAAGATTCCGTCTTCTCTGTCTGGCTCGTCTACCGACTACATTCCCCTAGCAAAATTGGCCTCGGTAGAGTAAGATGAACCAACCCATAGCGCCGGAATCATGCCTCACAAGCCGTCATGTCATATTTGGTGGTTAAAAAGTTTTTGTTTAAAAACAAATTCTTAAAAATTTGGGATGGTTAGATCAAGCAGTCACAAATTTAATTTTTTTTTTTTAATAGATCGAGACCGCCAGCTCTGGCGGTACCGTTTTTTAAAGAGAACTTATTTAATAAAATCAGGCCCGCCACCTCTGGCGATCCAGATTTTTTAAGAAGACATTTAAGAAATCGGGACCACCAGCTATAGCTGTCCCAGAAAATAAATTGGGACCGCCAGCTCATGTGGCCCTGTAATTTTAAAGAAATGCTTGATAAATCGGGACCACCAACTCTAGCAGTCCTGATTTTTAAGAAATTATTTAAAAAAATTGGGACCGCCAACTCTGGCGGTCTCGTTTTTACTTTTTACTTTTTATTTTTCTTCCTGGATAAAATCAGGTCCACTAGAGTTGCCAGTCCTGATTTGTTTTTTGATCTTTTTGTGGATAAAATTGGGATTGTCAGCTGCTAGCTATCTCGATTTTATTGGAATAATAAAAATAAGGACCACCAGCTTTGGCGGTCCCAATTATAATGAAAAGAAATTTAAATAATAATTAGGACCTCTAATTTTGGCGGTCCCGATTTTAATATAAAAATAATATACCACATCTAATGGTCTTTATTTTGATTTTTTTAAACAATAAAATGGGGACCGCAACCTCTGGCGGTCCAAATCTTACTAAAATAAATAAATAGAAATTGGGACCGCCAGAACTGGCGGTCCCGATTTTAATTTAAGAAAATTAAAATTAAAATTAAAATTGGGATGACCTTTATCAGTCCTAATTTTAAGAAAAAAAACATGAAAAAAAATAAAAATATATTGGACCGCCGGGTGGGGTATGCAAAGGTGTGAAGCGTGCAAATAGTCCGTATGACGATAGTTGGGAGAGCTTGAGATAGAGATGTGGTGAGAGTCCCTTGGAGGGCTCTGTGTGTGAGCCCGAGCCATGTCATTGGTTGGTGGGCAAGGAAATTGTTAACAATGTAGCCTTGTGGAAAAAAAAGGTATTGAAACAACCCACGCTAAATCCTCCCACATTGCCTACAGCAAAGGTGTTTGTTTACCTTCCACAGGAAAGGCAGTAACGATTCAGGACGAAGTTACACCATAAGTCACTAGGTTGTACCAAGCAAATCTTAAGAAATATATTGGTTTCAGACTTGCTAATCCTTTTGAGTATAACTTTCCACCACTAAATATATTTCAACTTTCAAAATAAAGCAAAGTATAGTTTGTTTAACATCCATTGAATTTACTGAGCCTACTGCCTGGCTGTTGAGTATTTTTTCTGTTAGAGGTGGATGAAGTGCCCAATGCCATGCCTTTTCTACCCATTATAATCACTCTTGGACAAGTATATAGGACATGAGTTTAAACATCCCATGATTTGTTTGATCTGTAATTTCATGGAAACAAGTTACTGTGCTGATAGCTTTGGGGTTGGTTGCAGGTGAGACGAGTGAAGGAGTTTCAAAGCCCAAAAGCGCTTCATTTGCCCTATGGTGGTATGCGTGGACTTCCGCCCCCTTAATAAGATAACACACAAGGATCATTTCCCCTTGTCATTCATAGATACCTTGGTTGAAGAAGTAACAGGGAAGGAGTCTACTCTTTCATGGATGGGTTTTCAGGGTACAATCAAGTGTTGATTGATCCGAAAAGACGTGTTGAAGACCATGTTTACTCCACCTTGGGGGACATTTGCCTACACAAGGATGCCCTTTGGTTTGTGCAACGCACCCCTGACATTTCAGAGGGTCATGACATATGCCTTCTCAGACATCGTAAAGAGGAATTTAGTCATCTTTTTAGATGATTTTTGTTGCAATGGAGATGCGAAGGATCACATTGCAGCATGACATGAGTGCTTCATCCGGTGCAAAGATAGATTTCTCTCAACCCACTGAAGTGCGTGTTTGCAGTCACACATGGACTGCTACTAGGGCACATAGTGTCTAAAGATGGCGTGACGATAGGCCCAGCAAAGATGAGCGTCATAGTTAAACTTCCCGCACCAGAGACATCTTCTAAAGTGAAAGGGTTCATTGGCCACACAGGGTGGTATACAAAATTTATGGACAAGTATGCAGTAGAGGCTTACCTCTGACTCGATTATTGAAGAAGGACCAAGTATTTTGGGGACACCGGATGTCAAGGAGTCTTTTGAAATGCTCAAACAACATTTGGTGTCTGCCCTAGTATTGGCGGCTCCGGATTGGAACAGGCCTTTTCATGTGAGTGCGATTGGGACATTAAGTTGATCTCGGTCTTGTGGGCATTTCGCACGACCCATAAGGTAACTACTCGACACACCTCATTTTCATTGGTTTATGGGGTAGAGTCCATTATGCCAATCGAGATAGAAATTCCATCGTTACGACTGGCCATCACCGAACGACTGGCGACGTCCGAGTCATTAAAGGAATGACTGAAGATGTTGGATGGACTGGATGAACTCTGGCAAGCGGCAACACATCACATTAAGGCAGTGCAACGACAAATGAAAGTTCGCTTCGATTTTAAGCACAAAAAGAGAATATTTGATCTAGGAGATCTGGTATTATTATTCGACAGTCGGAACAAGAAGTTCAAAGCCAAGTTTGACTCATATTGGATGGGACCATACTTAGTCGAGACAGTCTTTGACAATGGCTCATTACAATTGGAGACACTGAGGGGAGTGGAGTTCCCCAACCTGGTAAACGGTACCTGGTGTAAACACTACTACATGTGAGTTCCATTAATCAATGAATTTCCTCCCATTAAGGGAGAGATATTTAGGATTTCGTCCCAGTTTGTCGGGAAGGAAATGTTGGTGTTTCCTGTCCATTGACTCATTGGTTATTGGAGCTCCATAGTGAGGTGGAGTGCGGGGCAATTAAGTTGCAATAATCCAATGAAACTTCTCCACTGGGAAGAAGTCAGTAGAGCTCTTACCTAATTAGGTTATTGAACACCTTTTCTTGGAGTTCCAAGGATAGATCTTGGGATGCGGGGCAACGCAGTTGTTTTAAAGATGTGATTTGTTTCTCTAGTGTGATTTTTTGGGTAGATATTGGAATCCATAAGGACGGACCTTGGGATGCGGGGCACATAGAGTGCAGTAATCTAACCCACATTGTAGAATTAGAATTTGTTTGATATGACATAAGCTATGAAAGCTATGACCATCCAATTGCCAAGTAGAAGACTTCATACATCTTCGTTACTAATCATGTGTTGTGAGTTTCTTTTCTTTCTTCACCAAGTTAAGAATCACAGGTGCAGAAATGGGAGTAATGAGATGGCTAATATATGCACTCTTGTTCAATGCACACTGTGGATCATCATTTGTCTTTATCACAGAATATATTTGTGTATGCTCAAACATATCTCGAGAAAAAGTAAATGCTTGTTGTATTAAGCATTCTGCAATATACTGATGCTCCCTGCACGGAGCACTCGACTTCCCGCACGGGGATTCTAACCTTAAAACTTCTGTCATTTTCACCTTACCCTGCTGCAACATTCCTTGTAGAGATAGAAAAGCCAAAAGCAGTGAGGGGGTAAAGGGTGAGTTGTAGAGCAATGGTTGCTGCCCCCTTCACATAAGTGAAGGACGTCAGGCGCAGGAAAACCAGAAGGGCCTATGACCTCTTTTCAGTAGATAGAATGATACGTTATTCCAAAGTATGGTCCTCTGAGGTTCAAAAAGGATCCAATTATTTCAAGGTCAAAAATTTAATCATGAGCTCTGCGAAATCCATGAGAGGTCACTGCGAGTCATGAACATAGTTAGACTGTAGTTAGAAATGGTGCGTTTACTTTATAGGTAGGGTCCTCGGGTATCCAATCTTTTCTATTGACACGGGAACCACTGATTATGACTCCCAGAAGCATCATGTTTATGAGCTTTTTTTAAAACCCTTCCGGATTTGAGTTGAGGTCGTAGTTCACATTGAGTGTTTTACCATAAGCTTTGCAAATCTAGGAGAGGTCCTTGCAAGCCATGTCAAAGTAGTGTAGAACCATAGTCCTTCCAAGGCTATTTTAGAATAGAATCATCAATTTGCACCGCGCATATCTCTTTTACATAATCTTGGGGATTCAAACCCAGTCCGGTGGGGGAGAATGGCGGTTTTGAAGTATTTTTTATCTGGAAGCTCCAACTCTTTCCGAAGATGGCGAGTTGGGTGGTTTTGAAACATTTATTGGTTTTTTCTTTTATTTTTCTTCCTCTCTCCCGGAAGACCTGAACTCTCTTCGAAGAGGAAGAGCCTAAGGGAAATTATTCTTTATCTTTTTCATGTTACTCAAGGGAGTCGTTGACTCCAAGGGATATCACAGATACCGTAGTAGGGGGATTTTGCGAACCAGAGATCCTGGATTCTTTTACACTCGGGACGAGTGTTCCCCATTGGTCGCCATATATGTATAAGCATATATTAGTACAACTTTCTTTTCAGATTGTTTTTTATCATAAGACAAGCGGTTTCAACATTGTACTGCCAAAATATGATAATTTGTTAGTTATCTGGAAATATTTGGTAAAACACGTAGGAAATTAGACAGTGTCTACGACGACCGAAGAGTGGAGATCTAGCGTCAAGATGACCGTAGGAAGCTGCATCGACAGTAGGTTAGGCTGCCAATTCGGTACTAGAAATGACAAGGTAATCATGTTCAAACAACGTGTGTTCCAATCCCAAATTGCGATCTCTATTTTCTCCCGCCTTTCAAGTCCAATAGGAACACATGGCGAGGAGCTTGACAATTGGAAGAAGCAACATACATGTCCACCGATGAAATATCGCAACAAAGCGAAAGGCTGCATCGGAACGACAACAGGTCATGACGACTTCAAACGGCGAAGCGTGGACTTGTTAAGCAGTGCGAGACAATTGGAGGGGACTCCGGACAACCTATGACTTAGTGACAAGGTCAAAGACCCAAGAGCCACCACTAGGGATTTGATTTCCAAAATACAACAAAATCTCTATGTAGCGAAATTATGACGAATGGCAAAATGAGCAACTTTTTTACCACTGATGGACCTGAGAATTTACGGGCTGATACGGGGTATATAATTGTAGTTTGTCACCAAGTTTGGTGACATGGCGACGAAAGCGTGGCACTATGGCACCCTATTCCTGCTCTACGCTAAACTAGCTTCCGACCTTTGGTAGTCGGTAGAATGAACTATATCTGTAAGATTTTATATCCCGTTTTCATTGTCGTTTTTCACACGCATGTAATGTAACATCACGTTATCAATAATAGATCATATAGTTACTATACAATAATATATATATATATATATATTAAATAGATATATTCACAATATATTAAATCTAACCTACAAATCTATCTATGTATATAAATAAATAAATAAATATGTTACTTAAACAATGTACTGCAACTATAACTCGACGTTGTAACCAATATGGCAGTAATTTGACTTCATTCATAACCTCATGTTCCGGTTCTATCAAAAATTTATAATCAAAGAACCTCCGGTTCTAGGTTTCTCATATATATTTTTATGGAAAGAACCCTTTGGTTTCGGTTGAAAATAAGAATCTCAAAGAACCGGCGGTTTTCACCTAATAACCGACAGATCTTTCTTGGATTTCACACAAGTTATTTCAAAACTATGTAGCCGGTGGTCATGAGCCATTGCCGGTTCTTTGTTTTTATGAGATCTGCGGTTATTTATCCACATAATATTCTTGATAATCGCTGGGGGTTTGTAATTGAATCAAAGAACCTCCCAACATTAGTGGATCATATAAATTAGAGGTTCATAGAAATTTTAGATACATTCATTATACAACATGTCAATGGGCATCTGCGAACCACAGGGGTCGCAAAATAATTGCGACGTTTTGGAGCATCTGCGACGCCTAGAGCTAGGGGGTCGCAAGGAGTCGCAGGGGTCACAAAACGTTGCCATACCGACCTTTAAGTGTCGCAAAAAAAATAAGGTTTTTTTTTGCAAATCCAAGTGTTTAATCTTGCGACAGAAAAACGTCGCAGATTGGCCCTCGGTGGTTTCGTCGCAATTTGCAATGCCTGGGGTGTCGCAGATTGGACCCAAACGGTTTCATCGCAGACTTTGCAATCTCCGGGGTGTTGGGCATCGCAGACCCCCTCCAAATGTAGGAGTGAATGGAATTGTTCCTTGAATGATTCCTACTACGTCCAAAAAGGATTTCATCCAAAAAAAGAAAGAAATGGACGCGTTGCCGAAGCAAGCGTAATTTATTGTGTCACTTGACCCCATAGGACTATTGCCTTCCGGTGGGAAGGTGGACACTGTAATGACTTCCAACAAGTGGATTGAACCCACAACCACTCGTGAGAGGGTATGTGCCCTTACCACTGGGCTACATACTGATTGTCAGAATTTCATCATTCTAACCAAAATGGAGGCAAAAAATTCAATTTATGTAAATTTCTACTTGAATCCCCTGTAAAGACTGGTGACATAAAACTCCTAGATTTTGCAAACAAGTGATGAGCTGGGGGGCAAATAGATGAATGTATCCTTAACATGGTACCAAACTTGGTGCGGATGGAGGTATGGGGATACGGATGAATGAAGTTAGGGGTGCGAAGTGCGGTTGGCATCAAGGTGGATGAACGAAATATGAACGGAGATCTTCATCGATAAGTATGTGGCGTTGTCTTTGACTAAGTAACACGGATGAAGGGGCAAATAGATGAATGTATCCTTAACATGGTACCAAACTTGGTGCGGATGGAGGTATGGGGACACGGATGAATGAAGTTAGGGGTGCAAAGTGCGGTTGGCATCAAGGTGGATGAACGAAATATGAATAAGGAGTGACGGAGATCTTCATCGATAAGTATGTGGCGTTGTCTTTGACTAAGTAACACGGATGAAGTCACGGATGAACGATATTAGGGCATAACGGATTGTGAAGGGACGGCGACATGCAGAGCGTTGGATGCAAGATCAATCGATGACGGTAGGGCTGCCGCCCTGAAGTGCCACGGTACCTGACTAAGTAGCCATTGGTAATTATGTTTAGGCTCTTGATATTATCCAGACATTATTAGGGGGTATTGCCCATGTATTAAACACTTAAAACAACAGGTGTATCTTCATGTGAAGGTGCAGCTGTTTAGTATTATAGTAAGAACGAAGCAGTGATTAATCCGGATCAGCTCCAAGTGTGGGTCTAATACTTCTAAGCGACGCTCTGTGCATCGCTCCCGCCATGCGTCGTCCCTGCCATCGCCGTTTCCGTGCGACTGTTTTTATTTTATGTTTTTAGATAAATATTGTATATTTATCTAAATTATTTAATCCATTATTGCGACTTTTCTTGCGTCGCAATAAAACTGCGATGCTTTTCACTTTTTTTTAATTGGAATTTTTCTTTTTCAAGGTGCTCGCATCTGTGACGCCTTTCGGGTAATTGTTTTTTGTTTTTTTTTGTTTTTTTTTTCCTATCGAATTATTGTAATTTTATTTATTTTTCCTTTTGGGAGCCCCGCCTGTGACGGCATGAGCATCGCAGTAAACCTGCGACGCTGTTGGGGGGGCCAATATGTGTTCCTGGTGCGATGAAAGGGCGTCGCAGTAAACCTGCGACGCATTTTTTTAAAAGAAAATATATGGGTGGCCTCTATCGGGCGTCGCATTAAACCTACGACAGTTATTTTTTCAAAACGAATTTAAGGCGGCCCCCTGGGCGTCGCAGAGTGTCTGGTTTCTTTTGTTTTGTAGATTTGCGATGTCTAGGAGGTCGCACCAGGCCCGAATTAGGATTGGGAATTTAGGGTTAGGGTTAGGTTTAGGGAATATGGGGATTGTGCATATTTAGTATAAATGAGAGAACACCACATCATGTGCATGCGTATATATATATAAAATTGACCTCAAACGTCGTGTACATCATCCCTACTACTTACCCTGGCCCTCCGAACTCCCGGGGCTAGATCCCTCACTACTGTCATCACCATCGGGGTCACCATCACCGTCAGTCTCACTCTCACTCACATGACTATCATCACTCTCGCTACCCTCACTATCGCCACTCTTCTTCCTCATCATATTCTTGGGCATCTTACATGCCTTTATACGTGTAATGAGGCGTACCCATGGATCTTGGCGTACTCCACCTCCTCAACAGAGGGATGTCTCCCAAGAGAGAGAGAGAGAATACTCCGAGCGAAGCCGGCGTAACAAGGAGCCACTTCACCTTGCGGCTACTGCCTCTTTTCAGGGGTAGGCCCTATACGAATACAAAATAGTATCCAGAAGACACCTAGTGACCTATGGGGTGATGGTACCCATGGGGCTAAGGGTACCACATGGTATCCATGGGTACCCAACGGGGAAAGCAAGTGCTGAGTTGGATTCAAGTTGTCATTTGTTGGTAATGATAGCCGTGAGAGATCTCGCACATTTTGCAAAGGTATTTACCTTTTCACATACGATAACAAGGTTACTGAAAGCACCAAGCCTTGTATCTGCAACATCAAGTTTCTTTAAAAAGAGCATCACTTTCCCTGTCAGATTTTTAGCTCTGCTTTCCTTTAGATTATTCATGTTCAAGCTTGAAAAGCAACACAACACTGTTTACAACAGAATGCACTAAGAACAGTCTAGTTGGGCAGTCCCACAGATTAAACTTTTCCATACCTATGGACTCTTATACCATGCATATGCTTTTGAAGGTCTGGTGCTAGAGCACAGCTCCTCACACCAGATCTTCAGGCCCACGCTTTGAATGTAACTCCCACTGCTTAGTCATGCTTGTTGGTGAGTGAATCTTCAAATGTCACAAGAGCATAGTAACTTCTACGCCTTAGAGGTGGGTCCAAATTTCATGTTTCTCAAGTCCCCTTTCACACCATGCATTACAAATCACATGTCAGATGCATACCTTATTCTCTTCAGCTCAGTATGAATTTTTGCAAGTTGTGGACACCATTTGTCGTCTACAATGACATCTACACCTGCCGACCTCCATGCAGGTGTACGCTGGCTCTTTATCGATGAACGTCTGCCATCATTCTCCATATCTTTACCTTACCCTGCCAGCTGCACCATAGACATTTTCTACCTTACCATGACGGAGATCCCACTTGAGAAGGCATTTTGCCGCGCGTTGTGCAAAGTCCACATTGCCATGAACTCTGCAGGCACTAAGAAAAGCCCCCCACACTAAGGCATCTGCTTCAATTGGCATTTTGTTAATGAAGTCCTCTGCCTTGTTCAATTGTCCTCCACGACCTAGGAGGTCCACCATACAACCAAAATGCTCCAGTGTAGGAGTGAGGCCATAATGTCGGCTCATGGAATCAAAGTATTGAAGGCCTTCATCCACTAGCCCGACATGGCTACATGCGGAGAGAAGAGAAGTGAAGATGACACAGTCTGGGATCAATCCTTCTTCTTGCATTTGTTCAAATAGTTGCACAGCCTCCTTAGTACACCCATGTTGGGCACATCCTGCCATCATCGCACTCCATGAGACCACATTTCGTTGAGGCATACTTTCAAATACTTGACGAGCATCCTTCATGCTCCCATATTTGGCATACATGTCAACAAGGGCAGTCTCTAGAATGATATCTACCACAAGTCCAGCTTTGCTAATGTAGGCATGGACCTCTTTGCCTTTTCCCAGGGCTCCTAGGCTGGCACATGCGTTGAAAATGCAAGTTAGAGTCACCTTGTTGGGCCCCCATGAAAGCAGGGCCGGGTAGTCAGAGGAGCTCCCAAACCCCGTGCCCTTCTGGGCTACGGCTCCAAATATCCTAGGCCTGCAGGCTATACCAAAGGTGTGCCATTTTAAGTCTTGGGCAGGGAACCTAAGGATGCGGTGCATTGGCTGATTGGCCTCAAAGTTTTTCGGGGACTTCATATGGAAGCCCATGACATTTCAACAGGAAGGATAAGGGATTGACAGGCTGATTTTTTTTGTATAATTTTAGGAAGAGAGATTTTGGCCTGCCCAAAGAAAATGGCATATTTGAATCCCCCAATTTGTCACTACAACGGAGCCCACTTGAGAACATTTCAGAAAAAACTGAAATTTTATGAGAATGTGTGTTATCATATATGGAACAATATTCTTGAGACTCCCAAACAGAAAAAATTAAAAATGCCCAAGAAACTGCTTTTTTTGGCACCTAGTTCTTAGTGGAGATTTATTTTTGTCCCCACTCTACACTTCATAATCTGCAGATCTGGCAGTTGGATTTTGGTGAAACTTTTTGTGGTAGGAGGTGGGGTAGGTGGGAAGTAATTCCAACGGTCAGTTTTACAGGGACACAGAGATTCTATAGATAATTTTGTTTTTGTGGGCCAGGATCATGTTTTTCCACGAGAGGGTAAAAATGAGTTTTGACACTTAAGGGTTAATAAGGAAGAACCGTTTTAAATATTTTAATGGTTACTCCAGGTTTGCAGTCCCCCCCCTCCCCCCCCCCTAGTCATCAAATTATAGATAATATCTTTTTGATTTTTAATTTAAATATATAGTTTGATTTATATATGTATATTATACTGGGGATAAAATACTTATGTAATAAAAGTAATAATTGTCAAAAGATCCCATGAAAGGATAAAAGGGATGAACTAATTAAAAAATGACAAGTGGCAAATTTGAACATTTGAGTGTCTATTCAACTTTTTGTTGGCAGTCTTCAATATCCTGGTATATAGTTTTGAGCTCATATACCAATGAGATCAAGAAGGGCATCTAGAATTAAATTGTCATAAAAAATAATATTTGTGTTATTTTAATAAAACTAAATATATTAATATAATGATTTGCACCCTTTGAGAGATATAGAGAGATGATAATACTAATAGTGTTTGAATCTCATTTTTTAAAGGTTTATAATGTATATTTTTGCATGTAAGTGGAACTGTAACTAAGAAATGTATGGACACAAAATCCCATGTTTGCACAAGAATCTCTTAACCATGAAAGATAACATCTAACGTTGAATTGAACAGTGTATAGAAAGATATATGAAGTTTAGCATTAGTGGTTACAAGGGGGGTCAGAAAGAGATTTACTTGATTGTATGAGACAAACTAAGTAAAAGATTGAAAAGGTGATGTATTATAAACACAATGCCACACAAAAACAATTTAGATGTTGTAGAACATTATTATGCAACTGAAAGATAAGTCGAATTGGACTTGGCATCACCAAATTTAGAAAGCCTATTGTTGTATGTATGAAGAAATTGTTTGGAATTCAAACTATTCAATATATCCATGGTAATGTAAAATCATAATAGGTAGAGTTATTATTATAGTCGAGCTCATGAGAAGGAATCAAATTTGGCTCTCACAAGATTGGTTGAATTGACAAAATAAGTCTTGTGTCTATTAATAGATCAGCGGACAGTTCTCCTTACAGGGGATTCAAGTAGAAATTTACATAAATTGAATTATTTGCCTCCATTTTGGTTAGAACGATGAAATTCTGACAATCAGTATGTAGCCCAGTGGTAATGGCACATACCCTCTCACGAGTGGTTGTGGGTTCAATCCACTTGTTGGAAGTCATTACGGTGTCCACCTTCCCACCGGAAGGCAATAGTCCTATGGGGTCAAGTGACACAATAAATTACGCTTGCTTCGGCAACGTGTCCATTTTTTATTTTTTTTGGATGAAATTCTTTTTGGACGTAGTAGGAATCATGCAAGGAACAATTCCATTCACTCCTACATTTGGAGGGGGTCTGCGATGCCCAACGCCCCGGAGACTGCAAAGTCTGCGATGAAACCGTTTGGGCCCAATCTGCGACACCCCAGGCATCGCAGATTGCAACGAAACCACCGAGGGCCAATCTGCGACGCTTGATTTGCAAAAACAAACCTTATTTTTTTTTGCGACGCTTAAGGGTCGGTATGACAAAGTTTTGTGACCTCTGCGACTCCTTGCGACCCCCTAGCCTCTAGGCGTCGCAGATTGCTCCAAAACGTCGCAATTATTTTGTGACCCCTGTGGGTCGCAGATGCTCATTGACATGTTGTATAATGAATGTATCTAAAATTTCTATGAACCACTAATTTATATGAGCCACTAATGTTGGGAGGTTCTTTGATTCAATTACAAACCCCCAGCGATTATCAAGAATATTATGTGGATAAATAACCGCAGATTTCATAAAAACAAAGAACCGACAATGGCTCATGACCACCGGCTACATAGTTTTGAAATAACTTGTCTGAAATCCAAAAAAGATCCGTCGGTTATTAGGTGAAAACCGCCGGTTCTTTGAGATTCTTATTTTCAACCGAAACCAAAGGGTTCTTTCCATAAAAATATATATGAAAAACCTAGAACTGGAGGTTCTTTGATTATAAGTTTTTGATAGAACCGGAACATGAGGTTATGAATGAAATCAAATTACTGCCATATTGGTTACAACGTCGAGTTATAGTTGCAGTACATTGTTTCAGTAACATATTTATTTATTTATATACATAGATAGATTTGTAGGTTAGATTTAATATATTGTGAATATATCTATTTAATATATGTATTTCTTTTTTATATTGTATATTAACTATATGATCTATTATTGAGAACGTGATGTTACATTACATGCGTGTGAAAAATGACAATGAAAACAACGATGAAAACGGGATATAAAATCTTACAGATATAGTTCATTCTACCGACAACCAAAGGTCGGAAGCTAGTTTAGCGTAGAGCAGGAATAGGGTGCCATAGTGCCGCATTTTCGTCGCCATGTCACCAAACTTGGTGACAAACTACAATTATATACCCCGTATCAGCCCGTAAATTCTCAGGTCCATCGGTGGTAAAAAGTTGCTCATTTCCATTCGTCGTAATTTCGCTACATAGAGATTTTGTTGTATTTTGGGAAATCAAATCCCTAGTGGTGGCTCTGGGGTCTTTGACCTTGCCACTGGATCATAGGTTGTCCGGAGTCCCCTCCAGTTGTCTCACACCGCTTAACAAGTCCACGCTTCGCCGTTTGAAGTCGTCCTGACCTGCTGTCGTTTCGATGCAGCCTTTCGCTTTGTTGCGATATTTCATCGCTGGACATGTTGCTTCTTCCAATTGCCAAGCTCCTCGCCGTGTGTTCTTACTGGACTTGAAAGGCGGGAGAAAAGAGAGATCGCAATTTGGGACTAGAACAGTCGTCATGTATTGTTTGAACATGATTACCTTGTCATTTCTAGTACCGAATTGACAGCCTAACCTACTGTCGATGCAGCTTCATACGGTCATCTTGACGCCAGAGCTCTACTCTTCGGTCGTCGCAGACACTGTCTAATTTCCTACGTGCTTTACCAACGATTTCCAGATAACTAATAAACTATCATATTTTGGCAGTACAATGCCGAAACCGCTTGTCTTATGATAAAAAACGATCTGAAAAGAAAGTTGTACCAATATATGCATCTACATATATGGCGACCAATGGGGAACACTCGTCCCGAGTGTAAGAGAATCCATGATCTCTGATTCGCAAAATCCCCCTACTACGGTATCCGTGATATCCCTTGGAGTCAACGACTCCGTTGAGTAACATGAAAAAGATGAAGAATAATTTCTCCTAGGCTCTTCCTCTTCGGAGAGAGTTCAAGTCTTCCGGGAGAGTGGAAGGAAAATAAAAGAAAAAACTAATAAATGTTTCAAAACCACCCAACTCACCCTCTTCGGAGAGAGTTGGAGTTCCCAGATAAAAAATACTTCAAAACCACCATTCTCCCCCACCAGACTGGGTTTGAATCCCCAAGATGTAAGAGAGATATGCGCGGTGCGAATTGATGATTCTATTCTAAAATAGCCTTGGAAGGACTTTGGTTCTACACTACTTTGACATGACTTGCAAGGACCTCTCCTAGATTTGCAAAGCTCATGGTAAAATACTCAATGTGAACTACGACCTCAACTCAAATCTGGAAGGGTTTAAAAAAGCTCATAAACATGATGCTTCTGGGAGTCATAATCAGTGGCTCCCGTGTCAATAGAAAAGATTGGATACCCGAGGACCCTACCTATAAAGTAAACGCACCAATTCTAACTACAGTCTAACTATGTTTATGACTCGCAGGGACGTCTCATGGATTTCGCAGAGCTCATATTTTTGACCTTGAAATGATTGGATCCTTTTTGAACCTCAGAGGACCATACTCTGGAAATAACGTATCATTCTATCTACTGAAAAGAGGTCATAGGCCTTTCTGGGTTTTCCTGCGCCTGACCCCCTTCACTCATGTGAGGGGGGCAGCAACCACTGCTCTACAACTCACCCTTTACCCCCTCACTGCTTCTGGTTTTTTTCTCTTTATGAGGAATGTTACAGCGGGGTAAGGTGAAAATGACAGAAGTTTTAAGGTTAGAATCCCCGTGCGGGAAGTCGCAGTGCTCCATGCAGGGATCATCAATATATTGCAAAATGCTTGATACAACAAGCATTTTTTTTTTTTCGATATATGCTTGAGCAAACACAAATATATTCTGTGATAAAGACAAATGATGATCAACAATGTGCATTGAACAAGAGTGTATATATTAGTCATCCCATTGTTCCCATTCCTGCACCTGTGGTTCTTCATTTGGTGAAGAAAGAAAAGAAACTCACAACACGTGATTAGTAACGAAGATGTATGAAGTCTTCTACTTGACAATTGGATGGTCATAGCTTTCATAGCTTATGTCATATCAAACAAATTCTAATTTTACAACGTGGGTTAGATTACGACATTCTATGTGCCCCGCATCCCAAGGTCTGTCCTTGTGGATTCCAATATCTACCCAAAAATTCATACTAGAGAACAAATCATCTCTTTAAAACAACTGCGTTGTCCCGCATCCCAATATCTATCCTTGGAACTCCAAGAAAGGGTGTTCAATAACCTAATTAGGTAAGAGCCCTACTGACTTCTTCCCAGTGGAGAAGTTTCATTGGATTATTGCAACTTAATTGCCCCGCACTCCACCTCATTATGAAGCTCCAATAACCAATGAGTCAATGGATAGGAAACACCAACATTTCCTTCCGACAAACTGGGACGAAATCCTAAAGATCTCTCCCTTAATGGGGGAAAATTCATTGATTAATGGAACTTACATGTAGTAGTGCTTACACCGGGCACCGTTTACCAGGTTGGGGAACTCCACTCCCCTCAGTGTCTCCAATTGTAATGAGCCGTTGTCAAAGACCGTCTTGACTAAGTATGGTCCCATCCAATATGAGTCAAACTTGGTTTTGAACTCCTCATTCCGACTGTCGAATAATAATACCAGATCTCCTGGATCAAAGATTCTCTTTTTGTGCTTAAAATCGAAGCGAACTTTCCTTTGTCGTTGCATTGTCTTAATGTGATGTGTTGCCGCCTGCCGGAGTTCATCCAGTCCCTCCAATATCTTAAGTCGTTTCTTTAATGACTCGGATGTCGCCAGTCATTCGGTGATGGCCAGTCGTAACGATGGAATTTCTGTCTCGATTGGTATAATGGACTCTACCCCATAAACCAATGAAAAGGGGGTATGTCGAGTAGTTACGTTATGGGTCGTGCGTTATGCCCACAAGGTCGAGATCAACTTAATGTCCCAATCCCGCTCACATGAAAAGGCCTGTTCCAATCCGGAGCCGCCAATAATGGGGCAGACACCAAACGTTGCTTGAGCATTTCAAAAGACTCCCTGACATCCGGTGTCCCAGGAAAATACTTGGTCCTTCTTCAACAATCGAGTCAGAGGTAAGGCCTCTACTGCATACTTGTCCATAAATTTCCTATCCCACCCTGTGTGGCCAAGGAACCCTTTCACTTTAGAAGATGTCTCTGGTGCGGGAAGTTTGACTATGACGCTCACCTTTGCTAGGCCTGTCACCACGTCATCTTTGGACACTATGTGCCCTAGTAGCAGTCCATGTGTGACTGCAAACACGCACTTCATTGGGTTGAGAGAGATCCCGTTTTCTTTGCACCGGGTGAAGCACTCCTGTCGTGCTGCAACGTGATCCTTCACATCTCCATTGCAACAAAAATCATCTAAAAAGATGATTCCTCCTTATGATGTCTGAGAAGGCATATGTCATGATCCTTTGAAATGTCAGGGGTGCGTTGCACAAACCAAAGGGCATCCATGTGTAGGCAAATGTCCCCCAAGGTGAAGTAAACGTGGTCTTCATACAGATCAAACAAATCATGGGTTGTTTAAACTCATGTCCTACGTACTTGTCCAAGAGTGATTATAATGGGTAGAAAATGGCATGGCATTGGGCACTTCATCCACCTCTAACAGAAAAATACTCAACAGCCAGGCGGTAGGCTCTGTAAATTCAATGGATATTGAACAAACTATACTTTGCTTTATTTTGAAAGTTGAAATATATATTGTGGTGGAAAGTTATACTCAAAAAGATTAACAAGTCTAAAACCAACATATTTCTTAAGATTTGCTTAGTACAACCTAGTGACTTATGGTGTAACTTCGTCCTGAATCGTTACTGCCTTTCCTGTGGAAGGTAAACAAACACCTTTTAACTGCTGTAGGCAATGCGGGAGGATTTAGCGTGGGTTGTTTCAATACTTTTTTTTTTCCACAAGGCTACATTGTTCCTATTATTTTTTGAATGAAATATATTTCCAACAAAAAAGACATTGTTCTCATAAGTCGTCACTCTCCCTTTACTTGCATGTCTCCGCAAAGTCTCTCTACAAGAGAGCCAACAATACCATAAAAGAAAACTTAGTGCTGATGCCATCACGTGACGTTCGGGGGTAGGAAAGGAAGGAATGTCCGTTGTCGCTCGGGACGTTGGGGCCCTTTCTTGTGTTGAGAGTGACCAGGTACGTAGGACTGTGAAAAGCGGAGGTGGGCCCTTCCAACGGGATCTCTCTGTCTCTCGCAAGCAATTGGGTCATTTGGGTGCTTCCGTCCCGCTTGTCGGGACAGGCAAAGATCCAGTAGAGAAGATGATTGGGAGTGCGAGGACGGGAGGAAAGCGAGGGCAGCCGCACACTCGGGTACTTTCCAACGAATGCGAGAAGTGTCCTGAACTGCATCGCATACACAGTGTGTGTGGATGCGTGCACCAACGTAGGACCTGGATGCGCCACATCGATCAACGGATGCACAGTATCGAGGCTCTCAAATGCCGTGCCAACATGGCACATTTGAGATGTGGAGACAAACAAAAGGGTGTGAACACCTCGGGCACTTCAGAGTAAGTACCACGAGAAGCACGCAGCAAGGTGAGGATGGAGGAGGCAGAAGTGTGGGGAGCGTATTGTGTCAACGCGCAGCCTCCAGCGTGGAACCGCAGACCACGCGGCACCTTCCAGTGGAACTAATGCATTCTTTCGTGGCCGGGACATTCGTTTTTGGATGTGCTTTCTCCATATTCTGCATCGTAACTGCAGGTTGTGCTTACTCCGCAAGAGCGCAGAGAGCACAAGATGGGTGCTGCTGCATCCGTCCACTTGGGTTTGGAAAAGTCTGATGTTCTCACATTTTGCTGTGCTGTTGGGAATGTGAATCGGTAATCGGGGTGTGCGCTCTTTCTTTGCGCTAGCCGTGGTGGTTACCATCCCGATGGTGTTATCCGATGAGGCCAATTTGGCAGGACAGTCGTTTTCAAAGGAAGGAGGAAAGAAAACATCAGCCCTCGCGTTGGCTGCAGGAGGATGGGTAGTGTGGGTGATGATGGTCGCGATGTTTGTATCCTGGATTGCAGTCGTAGCCGCATTTCCCACACCCTCCATGCAGCGATTTGCAGAGAACTGGCGAGTGCTCACCAAAACCGCAAGTTTTGGATACACTGGTAAATCTTCATCTCTTATCATTCGAGTTCGTCATTCTGGGAATTTAGACGTTCCAGAGATCTTGGAAAATTCTATTTATTGCCTTCACATCAGCAAATAAAATTGAGAGTCGATAAGAATTTGTTGCTCACAATATGCAAGGAACTAAGTTAAGAGAGGTGTAAGTGTCATTACACTATTGATTTTCGGGTTGCCGCAGCGTGGTGTCTTCAGTCAAGATCTGGGTCAAAGAGCTGGTGATAAACAGCATGTTGATACGAGCTGTGCTCCTTGGAGACCAGTACAGGAATTCTTCTGTTGATTCAGTAATCAAAAGTCTTCCATAATGCGAGCAATGCCTTACACCTCGCTGATGCTAGTGGGCTTATAAAAGCGATCTTGAAGTTAGGCATAGCACCTTTGGCTCGCTGACAGAAATGATCCTGGAGCTAGCTGTACTGGTGGCCACTAGTCTACAGATCTCGCAAACGGTTTCACGGCTGTCTGCAGATTTAGACATGGGTCCGCTTGTCTTATGGGACCCACATCATAATGATGTCAGGCTTCCCTCCACAATTTCCCTTATGAAAACCTCGGCCCTTTATCGAAATGCTAGTTGTCTACTGGAGTAAGCCTGTCATGCCAGGGGGGGGGTGGTCTTCAACTTTTTAAATTATGAAAGTCTTGATCATTAATTGATATAGAAGCTCGCCTTGACTTGTAGTCTTATGGAGGGACGGAATTCTCTGTGGTTTATGTATTTGTACCTAGAAATGAACAACCCAACTAAGAACTTGTGAGGTAGCAGCAATGGGGGCTGTGGGGGACTCTGTAAGACAATTTCGTTATAAGTGATGGGTGGGCTTGTACAGGCTCGATGATTTTGCTGCTGGGCTCTCCCATCTTCATCCTTGTGGTTCTGGGCTTCATCTCTCTCGAAATCTCCTCAAGAAGAGATCGTCTGTAATGCCCCGGCGCTGAAACCTTCTTATTTCACTGCTGGCAAACTCACTCAGATTGTCTGGAATCTTTCCTAAGAGATGGGCATGATTCATTGCTTGTACTTGATGAAAGAGATCATTCACCTTGAAAACTATTTAAGGCTAGTCTTGTGCAACATCAAAAACATCCAGCATCATAGTTAAAAGTATTATGTGCACCTGGATGTAGATTACCCCCCAGGTGTGGGCATGGCTCTAAGGAACCTGTGCTGTGCCATGAGGCATGCTGGCCTGCATATGTTTGTCAATCTCTGGGTTAGATAGTGTAGGAAGAAAAGAGATGTTTGCATCAAACCCCATGAGACTGTACAAGACTAAAAGATGTCCATTCAATGCCACTTCATTCATTTGAACTCGCGATTCCCTCAACTGAAATATCTTTACTATGCAGAGGGGGCAAGCGAAAAATGGGTCCGAGAGCAAGCTTGCAAAATCATCCAGTGGTGGTACGGGGCCTACTAGGGGTTGTGTCAGCTGCTGAGCTGCTTTGGATTGTGGTATTCTTGGCAATTTTCACTTGGATAATGGCCAATTACATTATCCGGGACTTCAGTGCAATTGACCACGGCGAGAAGAAACCATACATAGCAACGTAAGTCTGGACTGCATTCTAATTAGCAGGTTTAAAACCAATAGAGATTATTGCTATGTAACTCTTTGGCATATTTGAGCAGAAGTACCTAGGGTGATCACAGTTCCGTATGCGAACTGTTGCACAATTAGACCACCTTACTTCAAAAAATGGAAAGTCTGGAGGCTCTGCAGCCAGCCAATGTTGGTGTTATGAGTTTAGGGATGGCAGCTAGTTAATAGTTCTGTTGTGAGTTCTAGATAATAGGAAAGATTGTGTGTGTTTCATGTTTGGTTAGATATAAATCTGTGTTATATATGCACATTGGCGATGCCTACCAGGTGGATTGCAAAGCTCAAGCATCTGGGGCTGCGCCTTGGCTTTGTGGGCATTATTTGCTTGAACCTGCTCTTCCTCCCTGTGTCACGTGGCTCCGTGCTTCTCCGTGCCATTGATATCCCCTTTGAACATGCTGTCAAGTACCATGTATGGCTGGGCCACTTCACGATGGCCATCTTCACTTCACACGGCCTTGCCTACAGCATTTCTTGGTATGCTCAAGGTCAGCTCATACAAAAAGTAAGTATAGCTGACCCTAGGTACTCTTCTCCTTGAAAAGTGTAGATCGAAAGGTGTAAGTGGTCCTGGGCTGAGGCCACCCCATGGGCACCCTTGTCGCAGGCATGTGTGGTGTCTGTGTGTGCCATCACTGAAGGAAGTGTGCATTTCAATGTTCTGCACCAAAATGAAGTGGGGCTCTTAGCTACGCCATCTGTAGCTTCATTCTTCTCTCTCTCTTCTGCACAAATTTTTGCTCAACTCTCACTAACATGCACTCGCACACATACCTGTATGGTTTGCAGCTACTGGCCTGGAAAGTGCATGGGATAGCAAACCTGCCAGGAGTCATTGCATTGCTCGCAGGGCTTGCTATGTGGATAACCTCACTTGGATGGGTGCGCCAACGATTCTTTGAGCTTTTCTTCTACACACACCAGCTGTACATTGTGTTTGTGATATTCATGGCGCTACACGTGGGGGACTTCATCTTTTCTTTGGCTTTCAGCGGAATTTTTCTCTTCATGTTTGATCGCTTCCTCCGGTTCTGCCAGTCGAGGAGTTCTGTTGGTGTACTGTCTGCCAAGTTGTTACCATGTGGCACTTATGAACTGGCACTGGCCAAGCCAACAAGTGAGAAAGATTCTATTCCTGCCTCAGTCTTGGCTGCTCTCTCTCTCTCTCTCTCTCTATAAAGAGTGCTGCAATTTGAAAACCAACAGAGAATTGTGGGCGAGGTACTACCAGCTCCGTAAAGATATCAATCAGCTTGTTAGGTCTCAGAAGAAATTATACTGGGACAAGTTATACAGTGAAATAAACTCAAACCACCATGGTGGTAATGACAAGAAATTCTGGTTGGCCCTTCAACGTTTGTATAAGCCTAAAAACGGTCAGCAAGTACAAGCGCTGAAGACTACTAAAGGTGCAGTGGTGACCTCATCGGTTGACATTGTCAAAACCTTTGAAAATCACTACAGTATCCTTGGCAGAACTTCTAGGTCTAACAGTGAGGGGTCTTCTGCTGAATGGAGGGACATTGTTGGACAAACTGTTCCTATGATTCAAAACAGCCCTGATGAACTGGAGTATATTTCAATGGCTTATAACGCTCCCATTAGTTCTTCTGAGATTGTGGAAGCAATTGAACATTTAAATGGATATAAAGCTGGTGGACCTGATGGTATTGTCAACGAGCTTATCAAGCACGGTGGCGATCCCATGATAGAGGCCCTAGTTCTCCTCTTTAACCTTATCTGGAAGACTGAAATGATCCCCTTTCGCTGGCGACAGGGGGTCATTGTCAATCTATACAAGAAGGGTGACAGAGAAGAACCGGGGAACTACCGTGGCATCACGCTCCTCAATGCTGTTGGCAAGACATTCTGCAGAGTTATAAGTACTCGTCTCGAGGTTGATCTGGAGTCTAGAGGTTGTTTCCACGAAGGCCAAGCTGGCTTTCGGCGAAACAGGGGCTGTGTGGATCATATCTTCACTCTAAGCCAGATTATCCAGGGAAGGAAAAAAGAAGGGAAACCCACTTATGTTTTTTTCCTGGATGTCAAAAAGGCTTATGACACAGTGTGGAGAGATGGACTATGGTTCCGCCTCTGGTCTTGTGGGATCAAGGGAAAGATGTGGAGAGTTGTCCACAACTTGTATGCTCACACCAAAAGCTGTGTCACTGTTAACGGACAGAAGTCCAACTTCTTTGACATAGACCAAGGTTAGCTATGCTCTCTCCCCTCTGCTCTTCAATGTTGTCATCAATCAACTCCTCGAGGATGTGGAAAGTGGGGGATTTGGGTTAAGGGTGGGTGATACCACCATACCAGCCCTTAGGTTTGCGGATGACTTCGCAGGCATAGGGGAGACTCCAACCAATCTCCAGTAGTTGATTGATTGCGCAAAGAGATACTTTGATCTTTGGGGGCTAGAGGCTAATGTCAGCAAATGTGCAGTGGTAGCATTCAACGAAAGAGGAGAGGGAGGAAGTGATCTTAAGTGGCAGTGGGGTAGCCAAGAGATCCCGGTCCTCCCTTCCTACACTTACCTGGGCGTTGAGTTTTCCTCCAATTGTAATTGGGATGCACATATCCGGAAAGTTGTTCAAACTGGCAAGGGCAAAGCTCTGGGGCTCACTAAATTTTTCCACTGCAGAGGGGTCAACTCTGAGGTTAAGAAAACCATGCTTTGTCGCGTTATTAGACCTGCCTTGGAGTACGGATCTGCTGTATGGGTTGATAACTCCAACCAGGCTAAGTCTCTAGAATCCATTCAAGTGGGGGTGCTTAAGGAGTGTATGTCAGCATGCTCCCAAAACAGCCAATGTGGCTGATCGGGGTGAGTTTGGCATTCCGTCCTTAAGCTCCCGACGAGATGAATTCAAGGTCAGATGGTGGGGTCAGCTGCAACATATGCCCAACACCAGATATCCTAAGTTAATCGACTCTATATCTTGGAAACAGGACCGCCTTTTGTTCCCGCTCAAACTGGGCGCGGGGTCAATGGCCACAAGGCTACGGCAAACAACGTCTTATGAGTCAATCTCTCTCTCTCTATCTCTCTCTCTCCAACCAAGAGTTGGTTGTCAACTGTACAGTAGGTTAAATGAGCTCAGAAAAGGGAATCCACGGGCCTTCTCTGGCCCTTCCTCTCTCTTCCCGCTCTTTCTGCTCCACTAAAACCAAGGGGTGGGGCTATAGCCTCAAGGCAATTGGAAATAAAGTGTTGTTACTCCACCTGCCTTTCCCACCCACACCCACACATAACAGAGTTCTACCATGCATTCCTACTGATAACTGTAAACCCTATGTGCTATCCCTGTGCTATCAATGTGTCAACTACTGACAATGCACTAATATCAAGCAGTCACAGTAGGACTTTAAGAGGACCTGTGCTGGTTTGGCATGGCTATGTGTTAATTACCTGTTTGAAGTGTTTTGTGAGTGCTACTTGACTTCTGTTCACACAGAAGCAACATCACAGGATGTCCTTGATTGATGACTGAAAAATGATGAGAAAAATGAACTGAGGCTGGTTTCTCATTGTTTCAGGTATGAAGTATCATGCCTTGAGCTTTGTTTTCCTTAATGTCCCGGGAATTTCATCACTGCAGTGGCATCCCTTCAGTGTGTCCTCCAGCCCTTATGATGGCGATGACCAACTGAAGTTGCTGGTGAAACCTCTTGGGGAATGGAGTGACAAGCTGAAACATGCAGTAACTGCTGCAGTGAAACCAGCACCCTGCCCCTTTGCTCTGCAGATGGCTGTGGAGGGTCCCTATGGTCATGAATCCAACTACTTCTTTGAGTGAGTTTTTCGCCTTTCTGGCATATTGACAAATGAGCTTAAGATGTAGTCTTTACGGATATATCTGGAGGCTTGCAGTTTTTTGACTATAGATTTAAATCCTAAGTTATGCAGATATGCTTACACTAGCAGGCTGAGAGTGGTATAGAGCATTACATGTGGTGCTTTACAAGTTTGACATTGTTAACTGTGTGAGTTTCTTGTCAGGTACTCTTAATCATCACCATCTGTAGATGCTGGATATGTACATTCTTGCACTTCAATGCATTGACTTCGATACAGCAGTCAATCCCTGAGGTCTAGGATGACTGTCCTCAAAACTAGGAGACGTAGCTTAGGTGAATTATGGAGAGCTGCAGGTGTGGATTGGTGACAGGCACATCGGGTGATGTGGGCAGGTATGAAGTCCTGATGCTAGTAGCAGGAGGCATTGGCGTGTCGCCTTTTGTGGCCATCCTTCGCGACCTGCTCCAACGGTACCAAAGGCAGGAGGCCTCTCTTCCAAATGACATAAATTTAATCTGGGCTGTCAAAACGTCCCAAGAACTTCACCTCCTTGACCTGGTTTCTCCCTCATCAATTTGTCCTGGTTATGATCTGAAGCTTTGTCTGAATGTGCATGTATTCGTTACTCAAGAACTGGAGCCCAGTTTGCAAAGTGAGCCTCAACATCTTGACACTTTCAAGAGTTCCCCCATCCTTTCCTCTCTGTACGACGTAGAGGCGTCAAAGAAGCCAATATCTGTTGTAGTCGGCTCAGGAAGTAATTTGTGGGTCAGCATGTGTCTGGGTGCCTCAATACTCGGATACATTATTGTTACATGTTTCATAGGACATTATTATTTGGAACCTCGTGACCACAATACCTATGTGGTGGTTCCGTGGTGGGTGAGGGGTGTCCTAGTTGTAGTAAGCATGGTATTAGGTGTCGTGCTTTTTGGGGGCATTGCAATTGCATTGTGGAAGGCTTGGGACCAATCTAGCAGGGGAAGGAACAGAAATGATGTGGGCTCTAAGGTGGATGGATCGAAGACTGCTCCACTGCTCTTGAATGTGGAAGATGATGGAAATATGCTTGCCAATGAGAGTGGTGTCAATGATAGATTGGTGCATCCAGCTAACACACACTTTGGGTATAGGCCCAACATGAAAGGTTCTCTCTCTCTCTCTCTTCCTGACTCTCTCACACGAACACAAAATTCTTGGGTGATTTCCAGGTTGATTCTAGTTCATGTGCACAAAACCATTGTCCAGATCCAGTTTATGTTAGCTATGCTTTTTGAAGCGTCTTTTGCGAAGAAATCCAATAGGTTGCTAGCTGATGGCAGAGTCTTTCTCAATACCATCTAATGCATGTTTGTTGGTGTCACAGAGCTATTTGAGATGTGCGCAAAGCGACAGGTGGCAGGTACAAATGTGGGGGTATTGGTTTGTGGGCCTGACGGTCTCCAGACGAGTGTTGCTGAACAATGCCGAGCCTTCAACAGTACACACTACAATTTGCACAAAGTTGCGTTTAGCTATCACTCTGTCAGTTTTGACCTCTGATTATGTAACTGCCAGGGCAGGTATCATGTGCGACCAGAAAACTCTTACATGCCTAGTATACACCCATACAAAGTTGTTAACCTGTACATGCTCACACTGAACATAAATACTAATACATTGGAGGTTCTATCAATTTGTGCAGAGTGGGGAAGACAATACAGTGAATAGTTGTATTTTCAGCTGATGTATAAATCTGTCTTGGTTTTGCTTGTATGAAGAGCAGTTCACAGACACATTGTGGTTCTTGCAGTTATGTAGGCCCAGTGCACCACTCCACTCTACCAGTGATTCTGATTCAGTATTTACCAGAGTCTATCAAGAGTAGGATTCTCATGAGCATGCAACCCTTGAGATGACCTTATTATGAATCAGGCTAATTTCCAATTTCCACAGGGGTTTCATGCATGAAGATGTTATTTCTTTCTCTGATGCTGCACTGACTGTGGTGTCTGGCAAGGTTTCATGCTTCCATGACCCACAGAGGAAAAAGTGGAGGAGCCCCATCCTCTTAAACAAAGCATGGTTTGCAATGTCAACTGGAATCTAGACCAGGAGTGCATTTCTTTTTTCGTGAGCTTGGCAAAGAAATAACCAGGTCTGCTTCAGGAAACCACCCTGCTTTGTTAGAGCCACATCCATCTTTGACCAACCCTCTTCGTTCTCTACATTGCAACCAGCATTCTTGGAGGGGAGTGGGTACACTATGAAGAATAACAAACCCCATCGATCAAGTGGGAATAAAGCTCGCTGCTTCTATGTATTCGTCGCGTGATTACTGAGAGGCTTCTTTGTCCTCATGCGGTAACAAGTGCGTCACATATGATTGCAACTTTCCAGTCGGGACTACTCAAACGACTAAACTGATCAAGGAACGTTCTTGCCAGGCAGACACATTAAATTATCATTGCACTTACTCCAATGCTGGGTCTACTGGGTCTGCTGGTCTCTTTCCTTCTTGGAGGGGTCAAGTTCGAACCTTCACTGACTACGGTGTGCGCGGTGGGCTTGGGGGATTTAATTTTTTTTCCCCAATCATTCCAAATAAATTGCATTCCAGTCTTCTGACCTGTAAGGGCTTGATTCCCACCTGCTGGCTTTTGGGCATGGATGAATGGTATCGTGGATGGAGCAGGATGGTGATGCTCATTCAGGCTAACGAATGACACCGGATGAGGCTCTCAGTTAATCTTAGCTGGATGTAGGTGGAGTAGCCATTATGCATTAGACGTTGGTACAGCTGGCTATATTAAGTTGATGTTGTCTTTAGTTAAAAGTAAGATTAGGATCATATTAGAGGATGTGGCAGGCTTGTGTGGTCCAGCTAGGATGGCATCTGGCTAACCAATAGAAGGCAGCCGTTTGGCCTAGATAAGATTACTTGCTTAAGTACAATATAAATCAAAGCACTCAAGAGAACGGGTGGTGGATTTTGGATCTCATTTGGTGTACTTGTGTTGAATGAAAAATAGCTCTATGTGTTAAGTTGTTGGAAGATTCCCCCCTAGTTGGCGTGCTCTGCTCTACAAGGCATACAACCCCAGTGCAGGTAATTTCCCGGGATAGAGAGGAATAATCTGACGGCCCCGGAATCTTGGTGGAGATGGGGGGGGCATCTAATCTGTGAGTAAGATGATTGTGTGTTGAACCTGTAAACTTTCCCTTCTTTGTAAAATAACGAGGTTGAGCCCGGTGGAGAAGGGATACCTAGAGGTTTGAATTGTTATCATTCACCCGATGGACTGACCATTGAGGTTGAAACTTGGATCGCTCTAAGCAGGGGAGAGAATTTTAATTTTTCACTTTTAGTGATAACTTGATATATATCCTTACAAAAAATCCCAAAGAAAAATGACATGTAATGATACTATTAGATACAATTCTCAGGTTATTCCTGATGTTCTATTTCACTAAGTCCACGGAGTCCTAAACATTGGGTTCATTTCTTTATGTCTTTCTCTTTTCAGGTACATGTGGTCAAAGTACCATACACCGTGTCAAGGCGCTGATTGGGGCATTGTGCTGAGTCATGCTCCCTTGTCTTACCTTCCTCTTATGTTGTGCCAAAGCAAAGCAAGAGAGCCAATTGCCGTTTGAGGCTTGTTTCTTTTTTTTCTTAAAGAAGAGGGACTAAGTTAAATCACGTTGGGAGAACTTTCACACACACAACACTCCAAGTATAGGTACTATAAACAGCATTATACAAACTGCATGTTTTTTTTTTCTTTATTTTAAAAAACCAACAGGGATGCCGGCGTAAATAGGAGCCTCTTCCCATTGAGGGTATTGCCCCCTTTCCGGGGTGGGCTCTATAGCGGGGACCTAACTATAATGCGACCAGTTGGCCACTTTCATATATTTTATTTTATTTTCGATTTTACGCTTATCAAACTGCACATCATATGTACAAGTAGTAAACAAGGTTTGTTCATTTGCTCGTGTGGTGGTACAGATCCTTTCGGTTTTCCCAAGAGGGATAATCGGTCCAAAGCCATGTTCCTGGTACTGTGCATAATGGTGACGATTGCTGAGAACTTGTGAGATTATTACGAAGCTCTATGTATCTTCTATCTTTTATACATATTTCTTGCTCGTTCATTCTTGGTCTCGTTCCAAGGTGTGACCCAAAGTGTGACCTAATGAGACTGCAGACTTTAGGATGCCAGCTAGTGCCAAAATTTAAGCCACATCGATAGTTTTGGCTAAACCTCAAAATATATATTGAATATTCCTTTGAATGTAACAATTTGGTAGCTCTGTCGGACAGTGTGGTATTGCTCATTTCTACGATTTTGCTCTTGTATGATTGCCACCAAATGATTTTGGGTTTGAATCATGTTACCTTTACCTTTATATTTGTCTTTATAACCTTGTCATTTTTTCTCCTTTTTTAAAAATTAGAATTCTAATAATTTAATTTGATTAAAATAGTAAAGTCGTCCTCTTTCTTGTAAAAAAGAGAAAAAAAACAATGAAATGAAGTTCAGAACATTTGCCACAACCATTCCTTTCATTCACTAAGAGAACATAAACTCACAGGAATAATTGTTCATTACCACTCTCCCATAAGGCCTTGGTGGTACCATTAAATGTCATGAAGAAAAAAATTAATTAAAAAAAAATTGATACTATTGATGATGAGAATTTTAATTTTTACTTTCAGTGATAACTTGATATATATCCTTACAAACAATCCCAAATGAAAATGACATGTAATGATACTATTAGATACAATTCTCAGGTTATTCCTGATGTTCTATCTCACTAAGTCCATGGAGTCCTAATCATTGGGTTCATTTCTTTGTGTCTTTCTCTTTTCACGTACATATACGTACATATATATATGACGCCTCCCGAAAGAAGCGTAAATTAGGGTATCTCTTGACCCTGAAGGGCTACTGCCTTCCAGCAGGAAGGTGGACACCTCTGTGACACCAATCAGTGGATTGAATCCACAACCCCTTCCGATGTGCCCATTACCACCGGGCCACAACTTGGTTGTTTTTTTCATTATATATGCACCTTTCATAGAGCCCACACCCTAAAGAGAGCAGTACCGTTTGGAGAAGAGGCTCTTATTTATGCACTTTGGTTGACATCATTTATTGTTACTAGGGCTTCGCGTTGCAATGCACTACTAGTGACGACTTATGAGAACAATGTCTTTTTTATTGGAAATATATTTCATTCGAAAAATAATAGGGTAGTGGGCGGATGTTGATGGATTCGACAGTATCCACCAATGCCTGGTTGATATTCGCTACCCTGAGCCTGTCAAGGATCTCTGCTGCTGGTGGCGCCGTGTCATTCAGGCTGTGGATGTGAGGGGAGAAGTCCAATCAGTAACACATGTTGTTTGTTGTACCACATTGGATAAATTGTGGGGTTTTCATACGTGATCTGTACACCATACCAATATGCTTAGAATTCTCTGTTGGAGGCGACGTTGTTGAAATGGGCGTGCAGCATGTTACAAATGCGTAGCAGCTGGTCCGGCGCCTTCACTGTGTCTTGTTGTGAGTGAATGAGGTTCGGGCATCAAAGCCACCCCCCAAGAGGCTCCTGCCGAGTGGGAAGCGCTCATAGTGGAAATAATGTGTTTTTTCATTCGTACTTGCGGCTTAATGAGCATGTGCCCTAGGTAAACTCCAAGCTCCAGTATACGTTGACCGGTCTCTTTTGACGGGTGTAGATGAATCCATGTTTAGTGTCCAGAGTTGGCTTTATGATGTGAAAAATCTCGAATTCGTCGCCGTGAAGATAGGTTTCCGTTATGAATGCACCGAAAGCTGGTTGCTTAGGGAACCAATTAGTACATTGTCCATGATGTAGCGAGATAAATATTTTGAAGATGTCATCATGTCAAAAGCTTTCTCGATTTTGCCTTGCATTGGGGTGCGTGTCTCCATAACGAAAGATTTGTCTCCCTTGAGCAGAGCTATGTCATTAGTTTCTGGATGGAGGAGTTCAACCTTTATTCCTGACCACAATCTGATGGTTGGTTTGGTATACACAGAGATTGGAGCGTACAGAGACGTGCCCAATTGTATGCCTATTACATTGAAGCAGTGTCATGCCTGAACTAGAACTCTGTCCTTCGTGATGTCGGTGTTACTGTCGAAGCAGATCGTGATATGGTAAGATTGTGCTAGGAGCCCAGGGGTAGGGTGCACTCTGGAGCCTTTGGGAAATTGAGTGAGATGAAGTACTAACCATTCCGCCCATCCAGTCGGGAGGATGGGTAGAGCCGCTGCAGGACCCTCGGATATGTTTTTCTGCATGTGAACAGCTCATCACCTTCCTACGTCGGGGTTCCGAGCTGGATGAGACAGTCCCATGATATGGTATTTGTGATGAGGGGCTGGTTGGAGCGCATTGTTCCATCATTTGATAACCCATCCATAGCGTAGGCCCGTCGTTGTAGTTGTCAGTTGCAAAGAATATATATTCTATCTGAAGTGAGGAAAGTGAGGAAATATTTCTAGCGTTAGTATCATACCAGAGGGGACATCTTGTGACGCTGTTGCGTTGACTTTCTTTTTTTGATCGGGACCTGCGCCTCGCTGAACGTTCGGTGTATATGGCATCCTGACCCAGCGACTCTTATGTCACTCCCAACACACCGTATGTAGCAACACCCCAGCTGTGCACGGTTCGATTCGAAATGCCCGTTGTGTGGGCAAGACAATATCCACTTCAACGACCCTTTGTAGGTGGCTGTTGTCACAAACAAAAGCAATCATGCAGAGAGACATGTTGAAAGTCATCTCAGATTTAGTTAATCATTGTGACTTTTACTTAATGTTCTGTTGGCATTTTTTGCTCCAGTTTTCTCATCTTGTGAATGCTACTTGAATCCTTTTTTCATGAAACCATGACATTAAATAAAAAATCAAATGAATTGAAATATAAATCAATTGGAAAAAATATTATTTGTAAAGAACTTTATGAAAATAGTTATTTTCTATGCTCAAAATAGTACATAATTTTTTTAAACTACATGCACTCCTTGAGCACCCCTGGATAGTGAATCAAGAAATGAATATTGTCTTCGGGTTGCCACACAACGGACAATTGTACTCTCATTTTCCTCTCTGCTTCTGTTTGCTGTTCAAATATAGGCTTCCTGCCCTGAGTTTAAATTTGAATCTGTGCTGAGAGTAGGTAGACCCTTGAGGTCATCATGGATGTCCTCCCCCACGTCACAGGCCAAAAAAAAAAAATATATTGCAACCCAAATATGCCTCAAAAAATTGATGACATTAAATACACATGCTCTGGCAATGCAAGAAATGAGGTCAAAAGAGCGGTGGATTAATTCGATTCAATTGAATTTTTTTATGCGTGAAGTCTTCGGAAACGTAAATACTTATGCACTGTCATACTTATTATTTTTCACCCCCCCCTGAAAATTACATTATCGACACTTAAAATCGACATAACGTAGGTTGCCTCATCGTCAGAGTTGACGCAACCTTTCGTCACTGATGCAAAAAACAGGGGTTTTGAAACCCTCAGAATTGGTTTTATCGTGAGTAAGCTTCACGTTACTAATATATTATGAATATATATGATAATAATAATAGTTAATAGTAATAATAATATTAGATTTCACTCTCTTGTCTATATTTTAGATAATTAAAAATATAGACGTGAGCTTGTTACATGAGCTTGTCAGCTCGAGTCTTTTTCATGTTATAATAAAAATCATACCATTAATTGATTAAATATTTTTATTTTAAAATTAATATTATTTTTAATTTAAAAATATATAGGAGTGTAGTTTCTTATGTTGTATTTTTATTAAAAAAAATTAAATCTGTAATATAAAGAGATATTAAACCATATAAGAAGGGAGGAAGAGAAAAACAACTATTGTCAAAACACAGGTAACTTATGGTGTCACTTCGCTTTGAAAGACTATTGCCTTTCATTTCACATTTTAACGGCCCCTAAACGCCCTTGGGGTCGGTTGACTTTTTCCAAAAGAAACAACCCTTGCACAATAAAAATATTGTAGTTTGCGAAAAATTTGGAATATAAGAAGATCAATTGGATAGATATGCCCACCTACCCGCTGCACGTCTTGTGCAAAATTTAGGCCAATCCAATGAGATATGCAGAAACCACCGTTGTATGTGGGACCCTCTATTTTTTATTTTTAAAAACAAATAAAAAATAAAGAATATACTGGGTTTTGGATGTCAGGTTGGAATTTGTTGGGCTTGGTGGAGACAACCTTTCATCCCCACCACATCCATATTCCAACAGGCCCAAAACCTTGGAATTTGGAGCTCATTGCGCCATTTGGCAGGTGGTCAAAGCAATGGGGCTCCAAAATTATTATATGAAACTCTCACAAGAGTGTCTTTTTTTTTTCCTATCAATGGAACTCTCATAGGAATCTCTCTATTTCGTTATCAGCAACTGACTCTCACACACTTGTCTCTATTTATCCTTTCCACCCACATCTACAAACTAAATTGCATGGGTGGGATTTGAATCCATTCTGCCCCTTTGGCAGCCCATACATGCATACAAGGGGGCGGCTACTCTTCCCCCTCGTCTACACCTCCGCTTGGATAGGGGACTACACTAACATACATCATTCTCTACCACAAAAGCAACAACCTATATACATACTAACATGGAATGTACATACCCACCATCTATAGACTACATGCAGCAACCTACATACAAACCACAACAACAAGTCATACATATTAGCTAGCAAAAACTAAAATCCAGGAATCCCACCCCAAACCAAAAGATTGACAATTGCATATACCTTCTATATTCTCCAAGCGACTCTCTACCAACCTACAACTTTGTTTAAAAAAACCTTTTGGTCTATCCCTTCAGCTAGTAAGTCCTCTTCAAAGCCAGCAAAAGCATATAGAAACCAACACCTAGGCAAACCACACTATTCAAACACAAGCACAACACCACAACAGTATAAGGGGAAAAAAAATGAGGGTACCCCCTCATTCAGAACTGCTGCTTCATCTCTGCAGCAACAAATAAAGTATGGTTAGATCACTAATACAATACTCAAATACATCATGATCCACTGTGATGCTCGACAAAGCATGCCCCCAAGCAAAGGGAGACATCTCCACATACAAAGCAAAGGTACCTCTGTCTTGCACCGCATGAAACACACCTCATTCTCCTACTACTTTTCATGGAGAAGTGGAGTGCCCCGGGGTCCGGTACATACACCCCTAGCATGATAGTCCTCATGGGGTCAACTGGTTCACCCACCAATCAATCCATTAGCCACATTTAAATTGAAAAGCAAATGTGACTAAGGGGTGCGACCCCTTGTGAATTGTTGGTATAATATAGGCGTTCACCAAATTGGTGTCAGCAGAGTGAAAGTACAGCCCGTGCCACCATTTGTGATCACGGGTTTGCAACCTTTTATATCCACATAACTAGTCTTGCACGTCATCCATCCCCCTCATATGTTCTTGATAGTGCTTCACCACGGAGGAGATGGGCACAAGGCGGAATGCCCATTGTGCTACCGTCTAATAAACTAATATGGATCAATGTGCCTGACAGCAGTAGATAGCAAGTGAACACATTTCCTATCAAACCATGCCAAAACAGTTATTTTGCCATAAATATGCATGCGTCATTGCAGCCTCCATCTTTCCCTTTTTTTTCCCCAATCCAAACAACTAGGAAACCCACCCGTATGGTTTTCACTATAGTAGTTGTATAGATGTTTTTCTTTGCCAAGTCGTAGAAGACAACATGGCTAGAAAAGAAATTGTCCATAGTGACTACGTGCCATTTATCTTCAAAGTCAGAAAGGATTCGTGTCACAACCGAATAGTCAATGCCATGACTCAAGTCCACCCCATCATCTCTTCCTAGGTACACTTCCATCTTATGAACGTACCTACTCTTAGCATTTGCAAGAGTTACGCTCCCTTCGGGAGGCGTCATACTTTCTTTCTTTCATTTGCAAGATACCATATTTTGATTCCCCATTTGATCAGCCTCAAGGTGACTACTTGTAGATGACTCTGCAAAATCAGGCTACACTGACTCCCTCAATAGCTCATTGATGTGGGAAGAGAAGCCTATGGGATGCCCCTCCTGCTACCATTCAAGCCACCCGAGGACTTTTGTTGGTTGCAGACGTCATAAATAGCAAAAATTAGCTAGCACAGGAAACACAGGCTAGATTCGAGCTGGTCGACATTTCATTCGTACTAAGTACTATTTGTTCAAAGCACCAATGAGTTGAGTCACTTGCTCCTCACTAGCACCTAGGCCCCTCGCCCGTTCAGTGATTGCAAGAGCCTCCTTAGCTAGGTATTTCGGAGCAGGGGGAGGATCGTAAAAGGTTGCCATAACAACACACTGATGGCAGTCGCCTTTTCGATTGAATCCAAACAGACAAGGTGCGCAAATGTGTTGGCTATAGAGCTTCAAACATAAGCATAAATGACTCAGACATGCATGTGAGGCAATGGTAGCAAGGCAATGGCAAGACAAGATAAGGACACGACAAGACAAATATAAGCTATGAACAAGAGCGCACAATCGATCTCCTTCGACACAACAAAAATGAAGTCACAAGAGAAGCCGATCGCAATGGGAACCTACAGCAAAATCAAAAAGCAATGACAACCTGCAAAGCAATTACAAGGCAACGACAACATGCAAGGAACGACAAGGAATGCGTGCGGAGCTACGTGAAAGAGAGAGGAAACCGCAAGAAGATAATGAAACAAGAGACCCCCCTGACACTGCAAACCCTAAATTTGCGTCGTCTCTTCGAATTTGCCCAATTGCTTTTGCATATAATATGTACAAGTGGGCAGCCTGTGCACGACAAAAAAAAAACTGGATTTGGGTAACATCTGTGGAAATTACACTTGTTTAAGCAACCAGAGATAAAGCCATTGCAAATAGCAGGAGCAGACCGATATTCCAGGTTGTTACTCGAAAATTGAACATTTTCTCTACGAACACAATGCGTGTCAGTTTGTTCACTAGAAAGAGGAGGGACTTTATTTCATGGCCATCTACAAATGGTGTATAAGGTCTACGTATCGAGTTTGATCATGCTCAACGAACAAATTAAAAGCGCTTTAGGTTGGGACAATCCAGAGAGAGAGAGAGAGAAGACTCCAGCCGAAGCTGGCGTAACTAAGAGCTACTTCGCCTTACGGCTACTGCCCCTTTTCACCTATTGGAACAATCCAAAATCTGCACCAGCCGGGCATCATGTGCACTGCAAGCTATTACGAGGCAAGGGCCTATACACATGTATCGGCATGATCGGGTACTATATCGAAGACATCGACAAACCAGATTTCCACTTCGTCTACGTGAACGTTAGCGATGAGGAGATGCAAGATGGAATGGATGAGTATTCGAAGTTTGGTGCCTGCTTCGGAAAAACAAAGGTTTGCCTCTCACACCAAAATGTTTTGGAGAGAGCACGCATGTGGTGCAGATACAAAATGCGAGGGCAATTGAATTCAACACTGCTCCGTGTTCTCCTCCATATGTGATGTCTTCTCAGTATTTCATTTCTACCAACTGGGTTGTACCGGTTAAAAATAACGAAATGGATTTGGAAAGAGCAAATTCCATCTAGAAATGTATGATGAGACCGCATGAAGTGGAGATGGTAGATGTTGCTCGAGTGTTTTTTGAAGTTTCTACACCATTTGCTAGATTGAGAAATTTGGCATCTATTGAGATTGCGAAAAAAAAAAAACTAGAATCTGAGCCTTGTAGCACCGAATCGAATGCTTCAAATAGTGTGCGATCTGGCAAAAGAGATACAACCCTCATCGATCAGCAGGCGTCTTTTATTTCCACTGCGATGCAAACAATATGAAATCGGCATGCTTTTTGATTTTCACGTAATAAAGTGCCAATGCTGTAATAAAGTGACAAAATGGGCAACTCGTATTGCAATAGAACATTAGAAGTGTGTCATAATAAGGTGACAAAAAGTTCACACCATCATCAAATTAAAAAATATCTTACTATCCCATATCCAGTATACCAAAGTAGTGCGGAGCAATGCGTAGCCATGGTTCAAATCTAAAAAAATGCTCCCCAAGCCGATAGCTCAATTCACTGTGTGCCACCTAGGTGATTCGGGGTTCAATTCCTGCTACCATGTCAGGTGTGGTATTACTATTTTCGTGGTCTTTGGGTCTTAGATTGTATGTATACCCACTAATGAAAAGTGGTTGTTTTACCTCCTCTTGTAAGGGCCTCAACAAAAGGAAAGAGAAAGAATTAACAAGAGAAAGCATGTCTCTCTTAGTTTTTTTTTTTTTTTTCCCCCTCTTAAACCCATGCATCACTTTCCACAATAACAAAAAAACTGTTTGCAAATCAACTATTCTTTTGCTTCCTTTTTGTTTGAGCCTTTGTAGTTTGGATGGGGCCTGTGTTGGGCAAGCTCGGTTGGTTTCGTTATTAGGGGGCAAAACATTGCAGTCTCATAATCCACAGGCAGGAAGGAGGGGGTGAAGGAGCAATGCATTCCAAGTTGCTTGGGGAGGGCGTTGAGAGCCGAGTACAAAGGGACAATTGGATACAAAGGGCAACGCAGTTTGGGTGATTGAGAAGCCACAAAGCTGCACCCATTGAGCATCTAATGAATCCACTTGTTGCACACAACGAGACAGGTTCGACCACCAGTGACCGCATCAAGCATTCTGACCCCACTCATACCAGGTGCCAGTGAGAAAATTCCTCTCTTTACTCTCCTTTACAATACTAAGAGGATGCATTGACCACACTCGAATTCACGCCACTAGTGGCTCCTTCTTCAACACTGGTGGGAGGCGCACATGAAATTTCAAGCTTCAATACTGTACTTTTATGATCTCTGAAGTTGTTGGCAGCGCTTTCATCCTCCAGGTGCCCGTCACTGCTTTCCCTCGAGTCCCTGGTGGGTTGTGTTTGATCAGCATCTGCATTCTCTCCCTCATCCTCTGATTTCCTTCCTCTCCAACTGGTGCTGTCCGATTTCCCCTCCTCTCCACCACTGTCATCTTGGTAGATGTTGCCATGACTGGACCTGCGGGCTGCACCGGACAGTTGGCTCGTGACAGCTTGCAAGGGTCTCTGCAGGATGTTACAACATTAGGAAGAATATCAATTGCCAGCCAAAACAAATTAAAATAGTAGCATGTATCATCACCAAGTATCCCCATACCATTCGGCACTGTAGTCACTCTCCCTCACCGATTATGCTCAAGGTTGTATGCTACACTCAATCTTTACCTGTGGTGAGGTCTGGGATTGAGAGGCTGCTTGCTGCTGCTCAAAGAATGGGGCCCCATGCATCTGTAGTTGACCTCCAGATGGCCGAGAGGAGTAGTCGTGAGGAAGAGAGGGCTGGCAATAGTGCGACTGTTGGCCAGAGGATGGTTGTGAGGAAGCTGCTGCATACTCTGGTGGAACCCAAATGCCCCCTAGCACAACCAGCTGGGGTGCCTGGGCAGTTGCTGTTTGAGAAGGGCTAGGTCTTCGCGTGTGCAACCTATACTTCTGTAGAAAAGATCGCTTTACCGTGCGTTAGTTTCATGGGAGGAATCTGTGAAGGAACTTACAAAAACCAACAAACTCCAAACAACCTTCCAAGTAGGCAGGCACACAGATATAGCTGTTCACCTGGTAATACAACATCCACCCCTAAGTCGATCTTATGCACTAAGTAAACACCAGAAGCAATGGACAAACATAAAATGTAGGCATCAATCGTAGAGCTTGTGTAGTAGCAACATCGTCCACACACAGACTTCAGCATATGCTATCCAAGCAAGGACATTAGAGGCTATAACACCGTCAGAGATGTCGATAGAAAGGGTACCTGGAGGTGGCTCTTCACTTCATCATTGGTAAGGCCATCCACCTTCATCAGCTCGCGTATTTGCTTGGGGGTTGCAACTGTTTCAGTACAACATTACCACTTCAGTATGTCCATACAGTTAAGGATGCTGCAGAAGATGAACCGTTCTCTTCAGTGTCAGTGTACATTCACACACAACAATAGCCACCTCCCCCCAAACAGGGCATTGGCATGTGTGCAATTGCGCAAATTCTTCACTTGCAGGTGAGCGGCTTGCAGAGTTCAGAGACGTGACGTCGTCCAAGGCTAAGAGCCACCTGAAAGCGATACTGCCCTACTTGAAGAGGGGCGGGCCCTTACAAGACTTGCAAGATTTGCCAACAATTGGATGCTCAGACCAGCCAAGCTTCTGCAAAGGAAAGAAAAGCACAGAACGATGGATACCTTGGGCACCTCCAAGCTGCTGGAGGGCACTGACAAAGCGCCGGTGAAGCTCAGGTGACCAACATCTGCATCCCAAAGGTACAATAGGACAGACTCATCAGTGTTCAGAGTTCTTCATCCTGACTTGGCAATTTCCTGAAGACAGCATTTCCAAATTTCTGGCTTGGTATTTTCTCTAACTGACCTGGGGCATTAGCTTGAGTGTGCCGTTTATGATCTTGAGTCCCTGAACCATTCCTACATTGCTCCTTTCACCTAATTCCTTCCAAGCCAAGACTCGACTACTTTGAATCAAATATTAGAGTCTTAAAAAGGAGAAGAGACTACCTCCGTGCTTTGCGCTGTGACTGGCTACCTCCCACGCTGGTACTCCCTGCCCCTGACATCCCATTTGATCGGAGCCCCATCTCCTTGCAACCCAGTGGATTCAATCCTTGATCTTGTGTACGGAGACTTACATCTATGCTTCCTACCTCCGAATCTGCTGCTCCAAAGGTATGGCCGTTGGGACTAGATGCCCGATCTGCAGATGAGAGCCTCAAATCGGCTCCATTTCCTGCACCTCCTGTCGACCGGGACACAAGGGGTACAGTGAGCTGCCGCTCTCTTATGAAAGGGAGAAATGCTCCTCCAGGGCGCTGCTTTGAGCTCAAGAGAAGCCGCGAGCTGGTGACAGAGCTCTGTTCTTGTTCCGATTGCCCGTGCCTCCCTGGTGGTGAGTCCTTCTGCAATAGTAGTAAGTGAAGCGCTGTAACAGATCCCTTCTTTTTCCAGGCCTGACAAAGCTAGATTGTGGGTCCAACAATTCCAGGATTGCATTAGGAAAGGCCATCAAGATCCTACCAGCAGCTTCAGCAAGACTTTCAGAGAGTAGAGGCATCCAAGCACACACTCACACATAAAGAGAAAGACAGTAATGACCAACAAGAGAGACACTAGATTGGAGTTATATTAAGCACTGTTAGAGTCAAATAGGTGCACACCTCCTGATGGTGGTCCAATGGCTCAGACTGGTGGGTCCACAGCTGGGCTTCGGCCATCCACGCAGGCTTTGCTTCCTGGACAGGACGCTTGGCTGGTTGATTGCTTTCCCCCTCCCCACGCTCTTCTCTCTGCTGCCTTTCCCACCGCCTCTTCAACGGAATGAATTCCTCCAGCACTGGCCGGCCACTAGAGCTCTCGACATTGGCCTCCGACCTGTTAGAAGGGCTAAGCTGGCAGGGACGCGAGATTGTGGGAGAGGGTGGATTCTCAGCTTGCTGCTCCTTTGAGGCCTCAATCGCTGTGAAACAAGTAAGTGATTGTTTAGGTGTTGCAAATTCCTTCAGCAAGTTGACCGCAACCATGATAAGCAGAAAACACCAAAAATAGCACAAGCACATTTCTCCTTCATGCCAATCAGCCCACAAGTTATGGATATAGCAGTCAAGTACTAGCCATGCTAGTGGGAGAAGAAGACCATGGCTCACCATCATCAAGCAGTTGCATGCAGAGAGGCAGCTCTCGTTTAAAGGCTTCGATCTTGCGCCGCTCATCCTCAAGTCCTCGCAAATACTCCTCTACTTTACACACACGCTCCAACTGGTTCCCCTCAAAGGGTGGACTGGTCTTGGAAACAGTGGTTGTGGCTGCTGTACCACTAGGCACTTGGGTATGGCAACTTAAGGTAAGGTCATCTGGTGATCCCATAGTTTCCTCTCATGCACGGGGAAAGAACCTCATGTAACAAGTCTTCTTCTTCCCTTGTATGAGCCTTTTTAGAAAAAATCGCCGTCCTGTGCAGGAGCAGAGCCTTTTGTGAGGACATCAAAATACAACCACCCCTTTCATAACTGTAGAATGTCTGTTATTGCTTGCAAATAGCAGAGTGTAAGTTGAAGACTAGTGTGGTCAGTGGCAGGACTGTGATCTAAGGTGAACGCTGGGATGACCTACTGGTTTGTAGTTGCGAGGGATTGTTGCAAAGCCCGACAATACAATTCGAAGAAACATTTTTTGCAGGTATGCAGAAAGTCAAACTGCTTGTATGAGCTATTACCAAGAACTCTACAAAATCGGTTGTTAGATGAACCTGGCGGATGCTCATATAACCACCTTCTTGCACCATGAGACTCCATATGACGTAAATAACACAAATTAGGTGTAAAAGTTTACTTGTGAATGAGAGGATGTGACACTGATGCCATCTTACTTCTGATCCATTCTCAAAACAAAAGTTTTTTTCAACCTGATGTGAATTCCAGGCTTCCTCACTAGAACAAGAGTAAAGGTGCCCCACTTCTTGGAGGAAGCTGTGCAGACGGATATAAGCTTATATAACTATCACACCCGGCTGGCACATGAAGTCTAGAAATCAGGGAGTGCGTGGACCTCCAGACACGCCATTTAACCCCTCTAAGAGTTCTCCCGCCACCCAGCGACTAGACTAGCTGGAGTGCCAGCTAGTGAAGTAGCAATTCATATGACTCATGAGTCATACAACCAAAACGGATTAGTACGATAGCTGCAATGCCTGAAACAGTGTAGCATTTGGTAATCGCATGTGGAATGATAAGATTCTTCCCTGCTTCGATTTTCCCCTGGTCATCAGGTAGATCGAGCCTCATGGCTGTCCTTCACAGAGAAGAGTATGCGGGCATGTAGAGGGTTTTCATGGTGGGAAACATTCTCCATCCGCCATTATAAGACTGAAGAAACTCCCTACTGATTGTTGGGACGAACAAAAAAATGTGAGAAGTTTGAAAGCAGCCTGAGATTACCACCCCGTATCAACAATAACACGCTGACTACCTTCAGCCGCATGGTTTCAAATATGTCAGATTTCAAGGGCTTCAAAGCTAGCAGATTCCTCCAAGGAACAGGGCGTTGGAGCTTACATAAAAAAATCTCAATTCCGCACAAGGATGCTCCTATTGAACAAGGATCGCAGAAAGATGTCAAAAGACTACTACCTATGCTTAAGCCAGCGTTCAAAACTCTAAATTTGCGCTTGTCGTGTATATACTGTGTTCTTTGGAGAAGTGGACTGATAACATGGGGAGACAGAGACAGCGTAAGACATGAGGACGAGGAAGATGGTGAAGAGGAAGAAGGACTAAAACACGTATCTTTAGCAAACGATGGCGCCAAACACATGGTAACACCAACTGACAGAACCAGCAAGAGAGAGATCATAACGAGTACCTAAATGCCGTACGGTCCGACTCCAGCTACGAACTACATAGATTGGTAGTCAATGTTGTTCTCGGTTACTGTCTGGGAAGATCCATGGGCCACCTCTCTTCTGCCAATCAGCGCAGCCTTTGCTCACACTACCGCCTCCGAATCGGTACAATCAGAGCTCCTGCATTTTTATCCCACGAAGGTAGCGCAAGATTCCAGCTCATGGATTGCAGCCTTGCATGGACCCTCAACCAAGCTTTACACCAAACCTTCACCTTTATCTTTCTCCACTTTCTACAACCGTAGCAGCTGCTTGTTTCATCACAAGAAGCACAAGGGAGCGAGCCAGCCAGCAGTCCGAAGTCAAATGCCAGACTACCAACCCAACCGAAGCTCGTCCTTCCCCAACACCAAAATCTGCGAGAAAAACTCCAGCGACCCCAGAGATGAACGAACCCAACTCAGACAAGCCCGAATCAAACACACCCAAGAAGGCAACCCAAGATTTCGCATCAATCCTCTCGCTGCAAACGCAATCAAACACAGAAAAGGAGAGGGAAGACGGTCGCCACCAGCCAACCCACTGATTCGCTGGGGCGACCGACTAAATCAGGGGTGGGTATATGCAAGGATATACTGGGGATAAGGAGTATCGAATCAGACCTCCCCACCGCACCCGCCGTGTTTTGCATGTCGTATTATTGCCCTAATCAATTGTTCCCCAACCACATTTATTCTGCCACTAATAAAATCCGCCCCGCAAGTACCTTCTCTGATCCTCGCTCGCGATGCTCCCCTCCGTTCCCTTCCGTTCCCTTTCCTTTCCTCCAACAACTTCTTCCACCAAAACTCGGCCAAGAACCCACTGCGCGAAAAATCAAACAAACCAGGGGCGACCTACCCACCGGCAGCAGCCGCTGTACTGGAGGCCGTACCGGTAGGTCGACACGTGAGAGGGTTGGGTAGGCCGGGCTCGGATCAGAGGGCCCGACAGCGCAGCGGCAGATTCCCGATACCCGGGCAGCACAAATTAAATGCGGGGGAATCTCTGATGGCGCCAAACTTTTTGAGATCCTGATTCCCGTTCCCCAGGGTTCTCAGAGGCGTGCCCGTGATGCCACCCGGGTCAAGCGCCGGGGATCGGGAATCGGGATCCCGGGTGGCTCCCGGGGATCTGGAGCCCCAGATTCCTGCATTGGGAACGCTGGGAGCGAGGATATACCAAGCGGATCAGGGATATTCAGAGTATCTCCTGATATTCCGGGAGTTTCAAAAAGGGAGCCATATGCTACGCGCACGTGCGATCTGAGATTCCCCGCGCTGTCGGAACCACGAGTTTCTCGTTTGCCGGAAAGTGCGAAGGTCGAGCGTGCGAGTGATGCGTGGGTGGTGACGACGACGACGAAGGGGGGTTTGTTTGTTGTGTGATTGCGCAGACAGGACGCGCAGAGGGAGTATGGGGAATAGAAAGGAAGGGAGGGGGGGGTTATGAGAGTAAAGAGAGGCATTGGAAGGCAGCAAGCAAGGCTGGTGATGGCAAGTTAGACGTACCAGTAATTAAGTAAGCTCTACTAAAGGTAGACGGCATCGATTCCGTGACAGCAGGTTCAACGTGGCGAGAGCTGTCCGCACCGATGATAACCTACACCGGTTACAAGATACAACACCACATGGCCTTTTGCGGTTGGAGCTTGATAGATCCACCTGCGCATGAGAGAGAGAGAGAGAGAGAGCGCCATGGCTTTATCAAGCTGAGGTATTGAATCCACAAGACCTACTGCAAATTTTACTGATAAATCAAATTCAATCCTTCATTTAGTAAGCTATAAGCCCGTGGGAATTTTTACATTAGAAGTTCCCTGTCCTACAGACTTTCGACTCTCTGATTCACTGACAATCGCATAAAACAATATGGGAAAAGATGGCGTGCTACTATCCAGCTTCGCTCTGCAATGGCAGATCCCTTCCCAAGTTGACCAGACCCTTAACACTTTTGGCTACGTAATCAAATCAAATGCTGTAAGCAACTCAATTAGTGTGCCCCCTCTGCTGAGTGAGTTCTAATTTTGAACAAATGTGCTCCAGCAATGAAGACGGGGAAAAGCTGGCATCGATGTGATGCCAGCTGCATCTCGCTTCTTTCCCGCACGAGTAATAACCACTTCACTGGTGGATAATCAGGCCCACTCACTACACCCCTTGCAGAGCTCCTTCCATGTAAGAACCTCACTCCATTAAAGAGTCGGTAATAACAATTTCAAAGATCTCGACTCCTAGTCTTCATCCTCCGAATCTGCCACATCAAACATAAACCGTTATAAGGACACCCATGTCTCATGGTATCAGAATCGTCTTCCAAAGAGTCTTAAACTGAGGGGAGACTAGATTTTCACCCAAGCAGACAAAGGGCCAACAAACAGTTATTTGGTATTTCTATATCAAAGTATGAGCGGTGTTGCCTGGATTTTATGTAGAGATTCCCCGTGTTCCTACATACATAGATAAGCTTCACTACATGAGTCCCAGGAAAGTGACCCCATGTACACATTTAGAACAGCCACTAACTGAACCAGACTGGAAAAGTGTTGCAGTCACACATACTCTTGTCAACATTATTGACAGAGTTCTTTAGACGATGATCAGACACAGAATGCACAAGTCAAACCAACCTGATCGGACATCGTCGCCAACCTTGCCACGGTTACAAAACAGCTTCACAAGCATGCGTGATATCAATATCCACCAGTAGATGTGGATCACCAGCAATGTGATGAGGAGCATGTTAAACACGTAGTACTGGAATGCTACATATGGATCCGAGAGATCCACAAAGTTGAGCACCTCATAGCTGCCATGCCCACCCCCTCCTTGCCATGAGCTGACTTTTCGCAGTTTCTATTTGTTAAGGGGTTTCTGTCCCACAAGATCTTAGCCTTTTCGTAGGATGTTAGAGGCCTCGTTTCTGTATTTCTTTCTGGTAGGTAAGTAATCTGTGGGGTCTGTGGGAATCCTGAACTTGTACATCTGTCTCTCTTCCCAGTGCTATTCATGCACTCATTTGGCACACTTCAGAAGTTTGCAGTGGTGAATGTTCTCCAGTGGTGCCACATCTTGCTGGGTGATCCTACATTCCAATAGCTGGGGGAGACCAACTGCCAAAATTGCAAGAGAAAACACTACGACGTGCTCCATAGGCCCTTGACTACCATGAAAGTGTGGCTCAGTGCCCTGGCCACTTTGAAGAAGGCTGCTTTGCCTCCCGATTGCTTTCGCTAGCCTTGTCTTGGGAAGAGGCTAAGGTAGGCTGTTCAGGATATGTTACATCCTGCTCAGACCCAGGATTATAAATAATCCAATTGCTTTGCAGGTTCATCTTCATTTACGGTAACCAGTGATCCTTAATCCAACGACTTCAGTGCTGCAATCTACTTTACAATAGAAAGGAGCAAGAAAGTGGGAGGGCTGAGGGGAAACCTGGTGCTCCAGATGATCCAAAAGGGAAAGTATACAAGCCGAAGAACAACCCATGACAACACAAACAAACCAAAGGAAAGGCTGGCTCCCAGCTCCATGCTACTATACTTGAACAGCTTCGCAGTTTCCATAAACACATCGCTCACGTCATGCAGTGCTAACACAATCGACCCCACACGGAATGATCTGAAAAAAACATGCAGCCCATGTTTGTAAGTGTTAGTCTCCCTGATTTCAGAAGTAAACCGGAAGTAGACAAACTGGGCCTGTAACTTCTGATGGCCCAAATTCAGTATTACAACATATCTTGAAAATCTCCTTGAGCGCATAGAAGCCCGTGTTGTAAATTTCACGCACACCTTCCACCAGGATGGATGCCACAGTACAGGTTATCGCTGGACCATGCAAGCAACCTGAATAGGACATGAATGTCTAGTCTCTGGCTGTAGTAGGACTCGTACAGATTTGGACCAAGTGTGAGCCAACTATCAGTTTCCTGTCTGTGAGAGTGGAGAAGCAGACAACATGCTCAGATAAGTACTGTGTTGCAATTGGGGTGCTAATGTGGTTGAAGAAGAAACGCCTGGATGACATGTATCATCGGTGAAGTTAGGACCCTTGTTGGAAGGCAAGGCCTTCAACTTTGAAGTAAATTGGACATGTCTGAGTGAGCTTGAGTGATATTGTGAAAAATACAGATGCCTCCTCATATGCAGTGGTTGCCAAACACTATCAAGACGGTTATAATGTGGGAACTATGCTGTTAAATCTACATCATAGCCAGTGACCACTAGGAATAGGCAATGACTACCAGTTTATCTCCCAGTGCAAAAACTCAATAAAATGGAGGGATTTGAATGAGCAGACCCCGAAATGTAAGAGTAGGCAATAAGGCCGATTGTGACAATGTGGTGGGACATCATGACATCGAAGTCTTTCCGCCTGGTCTCCCATACAAGCAGTGCTGCCACACTGTAAATGTAGAAGCCACACTGGAATGTGTAAAATACTTTCAATTGAAACCTGGCTCCCCAACAACCGGCCCATGCACAAATAACCCGTGTCACAAACCTGGCTCATTTGCTGTCTCGGGCAGTGCAATCTCATCGCAGTGGCAATACAGTCAACAATGTACCTTCCAGTATTGCTGTCAATACCGCAGCAATCTACTCCCTACAAGTTGCCTCCCATTGAGCAATTGCAGCCTGAAAATCCAAACTCCGGTGAACAAAGACCCCATGACCGACTCTAGAGGGGATGATGTATCATGCAAAACACAACTTCAAGCATATATCAGCCAAAGTTCTCAGTGAATGTCAGTAAGTACCTTGTCTCTCTTGCCTGGACCTACAAGTGCTTGGATAATGGTGTCTCTCTATTGCACAAAATGTACTCCAAGACAATGACTCTGCCACAGTCAAGAATCTCTACGTCCAACAGTCACATACTGGTGAGATAAGTAAAGAAGCATTTGAGTGGAGACAAAGGGAACGCACTTGAGAGACTGATAGGGCCAGCCATTCCAAAAAGCGTTTGTGTTGCCAAACCAGGGCTCCTTATAAGTAATTAGGACTGCAAACACTTCAGTGGCCACATAATATGTGAGCTTCCATGCTGACTCTGTAAATTTGGGGATCTTCTTCTCTGCAGCCTCCCGCAATATCTTTTTCATCCCCTTCTCGCCATTTGGAAAAAGGAGCCACCTTGCTAGCTTCTGCCACACACTTGACCAAATGCAAGGCCATCTTTCAAATTCTTAGAGAATGTTTGCATCTGCTCACAAGTCTCTCTCTGCTGAAAATAAGCTGCCTGACAGGCTTGTGATTGCTCAGATAGACACATACAACTGAGATACTGTGAAATGCATTGGTGTAGTTGTTAAGCCCTTGATGTATTTGACAGGCTCCCATGAAAATTCAACAAAGGAGCAATTGAATGCCCTCTCTCACACCTTCCCCTCCAAATTGCAGAAAACAGCAGACTTCTGTCATTTCTAGAGATGGTTATATCAAACTTTCACAATAAGAGCAAAATTTGAGATGCCAGAGACAACAACTGCATATGCATCTGTGAATTCATAATCACATCTGACATTTCAGTTGAAATTAGAGTAATATGATCACATAAACGTTAGATGATAACTCACCTGGTAAAAGAAGCAGTCCAGAAGGACACGGGCAACTGGGAATGCTAGGGAAAAGTAGCAGACAAGGTAGTAGTCTTGCCATTCTGGGTAGACCTCGGCCTCCCACATTGAACCCATCTTGTCTATATACACCCACCTCCCTACAAATTCAGTGCTGCCAGTTCCGTCCCATCCATTACCCCCTCTGCATACCAGGATGAGAAGATATTAGCCCATGGCCCACGGGGTCTACCTCACCTCCAATATATATTACTACCAGAGTCAACCTCACTTATCATTTATCCAATGCCACTGGCTGAATCTCAAAGATGCAAATGATGCTACAACTGACATGTAAATAAAATGGTCCGATACAGGAATTTTTTTCAAGTCTGACTTATGTCTGTAGGCGACTGTATTATGCGTCAGAATGTGGGCGGACCATGCTACCAGATTGCGGGAGAGACATCCATATCTGCCATCAAGAATGGTAGCGATGCTACTAGAAATACCTTCCCCTCACATTAGGCACTGCACTATAGCTTGTTCCTTGTCCCCATATGTCTGGCTCATGACCCGGGAAGGTGCGTGTAAGGCTAGAGCCAGAGGTCAAGCACCTATTCAGCTTCTCTGCGACTCTAGCAGAGAGTACTGAACGGATCGTAACGAAGAATGACACAACCAGCATGCTCCTCCGTTCAAACAACTTCGAACACATTGACAAGTTCATACAAGGAGGCTGCCGGCGGATAAGTGAGGATCACGTAAGTCGGTTGGCAAGAGGGCACCCACTCTTGAGACATTGTGACTCCCTCGTCTAGTGAGAGTCATTAACCTTGTCGCTCTGTGATACACAATACTCCCGCTTACTTTTATTTCACAATGCGGATCCCTCTAGCTTTCACATGAATCAGGTTCTTCTACATTACGTGCCAGGTGTGCCAGGTGTTAGGTGTATGGTGAGGAGTCAACATAAAGGAAGACTTCTCTCCACTCGTGACCGGCAGCACTGTGCTTCACGGATCCAGATCAAACACAAAAAAACGAGAAACTCGAACCAACAATGCTGGCTATCTTACTCTTTCTCCAAAGCCAATATGTACAACTGTATATGCTGAATCCACGCATACCTGGTTAAGATCGCAGGTTCCACTGACGAGAGCTGTGAGCGACAGAGTCTCGAAATTCGATTCCTGCAATCAGCCCTCTTCTACAGGAATGCAGAGAACTTTGCAGCACAATAAACCCTAAACCCCCCGTATTTCGATCAGCAAAGCTTGGAGATTTCGAAGCCTCGAGAAAACACCAGCATTACTCAATCTCACCAGTCATAAGTCCCGAAATGTACGCAGGGTCCCAAAATCTAAAATAGCAAACTCCAGCATAATCCGCATCTGAGGAAAAGCTTCCTAAAACAGTAAATCCATGTGGTAAGCAGCAGATGCAAGGCCCAGACCACCAATCCAAGCAGAGAGACCAAGGATTCCTGGAAAAAATCTCCCTACTCTGCAATCTCCACCGCCAGCCCCTGGCCTCCCTGAATACCAATGCTGGCACGCACACTACTTCGTCCCTCCTACTCTATCACCTGCCAAATCCTCCAGCGCCCTTTCCTAGGATTCTCCCCTCAGCACATGATGGATCCTTGGAAGTGGTGATCCCCGGGCACCGAGCTGCAACCACGACGCGGGGCCACGATCCCAACGTGAACGATTTCCTATCCGTGCTATCCACCAAACAATGTCCCTCACTCCATCACATCCCTCGCACGCGCTCTGCGCATCGACAGATCTCCCACTCGCTTCTGTCCCTCCAACGCTCGCTGCCATCGCGAAGCAGCCCCACAGCAAGGAGACGACGGGCGACCCGGCACTCTAGCGGCTCTGGGCATTTATTTTAGTTTTTAGTTTTTTAAATAATAGGGAAAAAGTGACCTTACCTTTATCCGGAAAAGGATTTAAGGAAACAATAAATAATTAAAAAAATAGAGAAAAACAATAACCCGGCGTAACAGAGGGGGGGCACGCGGGAGGCCTTCGTATAGCGGAAAGTCCCGCCCTCGGGCCCACCCTTAAACGGCGGAAAGTCCGCGGGCAGGAACTTTCCGGTGGTGTAAAAATTTGCTCACCTGGTTCCACCCTGCTTCAAAATGCCCTAAAAAGTACAAAGGAAAATCTAGAGCAGGTTTTTGCGACTGGAATAGTTTGGGCGCCAAAATAGGCGACCGGATACGCCGGTGCGGTGCATACTGCATACACAAGTTGACGTTCTACCGGCTGCATCAGCCGGTTTCCAGTCCAGGTGACCGTACCGCAGATCTGCTCTGTATCCCACTTGGACATCCAACGGGGTGGCCAGACTCTGCACATCGAACGGTTGGAACAGGCGTACTTGAGATCCTGTATGATCGTACGCGTTCCTGTGGCCACGTCTTCTGTGCATTCACCGAATTCGTATTTAATTTATTTTCTTTTACTGTAAAAATTAGACTCGTAGGCTCACAGTAGTGGGTCAGCCTTTATGGGACCCCACTTAAGAGGTTATTTTTTACTCTTTCTGGCATTTTGCCCCCTTGCTATAAAACTTCAGGGCTTCCATACCCTTTCTTTAAAAAAAAAGTAAAAAAGAAAGAAAGAAAAGTACACATTTGTGTCATTGCAGTGGTCTGGGGCTCAAATCCTGCTACTTTGTCCTGTTTGGTGTGGTTTCGCCTATGGGGATTGTGTCTCCTGTATGCTTCATTGGCTCTTAGGGGGTTCATTTTTCCCCCTCCTCTGTTTCTTAGAGAGGGTCTGAATAGTGAGCTGTTGCTCCCATGTTTATGTTGTTTTTAAGAAAAAAGCAATAAGGAAAAAAAAAAATATAGGATGTACTCGTCAGGAAAACAATAGGACTGAATATACTAGTGGATACTGTAAGAACCAGTATATTCAGTCCTATTCAGTTCATGCAAATGTGCCACCCTACCTACCAGCCGGGTATGGTCATACCTACCTGGGTTGATATCAGTGATGACTGGGGTAGCTTGTGCCGTTGGCCCAACTGTCCAGTGTCATCTAAGTCCAAGTGCAATCCCCTATGTATCTAGAGACCCTCATGTTTGGGAGATCAAGGCCTAGGGTAGCCTGCGCCATTGGCCCATGTGTTAAGAATTGAAATCTAAGTCCAAGTGCCTATGTATTCAAGTAGCATCTCCTATGCAAGGCCCATGTGTGAAGAATTGAAATCTAAGCCAAGTGCAATTTCTTATGTATCCAAATGGGTGTCGTATGTCAAGGCCCAAGTGCGACCTCTAGTGTAGCCTATGCCGTTGGCCCATGCATGAAGAATTGAAATCTAAGCCCAAGTGCAATCTTCTATTCATGTATCCAAGTGCATTTCCCATGTTCAGGCCCAAGTGTCTAGTGTCATCTAAGTCCAAGTGAAATCCCATATCTAATCATGTTTTTTTTTCCAGAGAGCCCACGACCATATTTGAACCGGAGACCTTTCCCTTTATATCTCTCTCGTCGAGGCTCCAACCATTGTCCCACTTTGCCATTTTTGCTATTTTTTGTGAATTTCCAGCCTAGTGTAGCCTATGCCGTTGGCCCATGTGTGAAGAATTGAAATCTAAGTCCATGTGCAATTTCCTACGTATCCACGTGCGCGTCTCCATGTCAAGGTCCATTTAAGCCCAAGTGCAATCTTCTATTTATGTATCCAAGTGCAGCTACCGAAGCAATCCATTGGGCAAGAATAGCTGCCCATATATCCACATAAGCCTTTACCGTATTGTACATCCCGCACAATAACACTGATCACCCTATGTTGGCTACCCCCCCCCCGCGGGAATGTTCACATTTGCTATATTTGACCCACGTACGATCATCTATGAATCAACCCCACCATTACCAAAGTATATGAAATATCCAGAGCCATCCCTAACTAAACTAGTTTATGTACACCATTCAGGCAACCCACAAATACCATGTACTTTTTTTTCACAATTAAAACAAATACTAAACCAGTTGTTTGGCCCTACTGCCATAGTCTATGAACCGCAACAAGTGCCCCACATCTACCCTCGCATCAACCAAGACAAACCATGGAATATGGCCACCCCACGACCACCTTGGTCAACAGAACAACAACACCCATTTGGACAAATGCCGGACTTTACAAACTTAGCCCTTTAAAATTCCCTCCCCACCAATGTGTATATACAGATAGCTCCCTAAAAGATGCACATGCAGGGTATGGTACATACTCTCCAAATAACAACTCAAGAACATACAACCGTCTTCCAAGTCGTCAAAATATTTTACGTGCAGAACTCATGGCTATACATGATGCCTTGAACATTTTGGTTTGACCAGCTACTACCTCTTTACGGATAGCTTAGTCTCTTTGTATCTCCTCTCTAACCAAAACCTTAAACCCTCCTCCCAAATTCATCACCCTGACCTTCACCTCATTAAGGCCATCATAGATATTGTACATTCATCCCCAATACAAATTCATCTCCACAAAGTCAGATCCCATATAGGAATCACGGGTAATGAGACAGCAGACGAACTTGCCAAGCTTGGAACCATCCAACCTACTACTTACCCCACGACTGATCCTATTCACCTGGCACACACGTATCCATTCTGACTGACATCCACTAAAGCTAGATTCCCAGACATAGCCCCCATTCGGGACCTGCATGCATATATGACAGAAAAAACTATGGACCAAATCCGTGCATCGCCCACCTATCTAGAACCCTACATATCCAAATGGGTTACGCCACCTCAGCTGCTCCACCATATGTCTAATCTGAAAATCTCCAATAATCACTGATGCCCAAATTAAACAAACGCTCCGATTTCGATACGGACAATACATGGGCAATCAACGACGTAATTTATTTTGGCCTCTATTATATCCTAACAAGCACTGCACGTTATGCTATTCCCAACCCCCTCGAGTGGACACATGGCCGCATCTTCTTCTCCACTGTAAACATCCCATTATCCATGGACTTCACATTACTCGACATAATCAAGGAGTTTGGCAACTCCATAAACTTCTTCTCACACACCCTAAAACTAGATGGTACAACCTCATTAATGCAGGCACATTTCAAGGTAGGCCACCTGACCAAACAATACCTTCATGGTTGCTACCATGTACATGCGCTAATCACCCATGCCTCTGTCTGACAAGATTATGCCCAGATATTCTTCTTGTCCAAGGACTCCCCGTTTCGTTGGCAGCACCAACAGGTCCACTCCCCTCCCTCACTATTCACATCATTGAATTTGCCTTTTGTCATGACAGACATCCCGACCAATCCATTATGTTCAAACGTGAAAAATACGAACCCCTAGTTCTAGCACTCCGTCAATATGGATGGAACACTGCCCCTCTGACAATTATCACCGCTGGTGTCAGAGGGGGAGCTCACTGTCACAACAGTCTAATCCTAAAAGAAAACCTTAAACTACCTCATAATATACACCCCCCTATTACGATCATTACACCTCACGGCCATCACTTCACTAACAACCATTATCCTCAACAAAGGAAAGATTGAAAGTGGCCAGCTTGCTTGCTGCTTAGTAACTGGTTCTTATTACCATAGAGCCCACCCCCGAAAGGGGGCAGTACCCACATGGGGAAGAGGCTCTTATTTACGCTGGCTTCGGCTGGCGTCATATATATATATATATCCAAGTGCATCTCCCGTGTAGAGGCCCAAGTGTCCAGTGTCATGTAACTTGCCCAAGTGCAATCTCCTGTGTATCCAAATACGTCTCCCATGTCAAGGCCCAATTTATTTTTTTCTATTAATTTATTGAGTAGTTATATATCCATTTATTATTGATAAATCTCCCGTCGAGGCTCCCAGGAAAGCCCACTTTGCTATTCTTCGCGATTTCCAGTGACCAAAAGTACTTGAAATGTCATATCTCCCACACCGCATGTCCAAAAAAGATGGGACCAAGCCGGTGCACCCCTCCTTGTCGAGGGCTTTCCAACGGTACCAAGCACCGGCGCTGGGGCCTTGCGGTTCGGGACATCTCAATGCTATAAAACAAAACAAAACAAAACAAACAAACAAACAAACAAACAAACAAACGTCTCGCTTCATATATTGATACCCGTTGGACCTAAGTATATACCGGTGCAACAGTGGATCACACAGGTAAAAGGGAAACACCAGGAGTGCTCATCCTTAATCATAGTGAGAGGAGTTACTGGCCGAGCACAAGGCTCATGGGATAGGAAGTGGGAGAGGATAATAGGTTTTCCTTAGCTAAGGTTCTGGGTTATTGTAGCAGCCTAGGTGATGAGCATTCACTGGCAAAGTTCTTGCGCTTGTCACTCTGATGCAAGTTTCTACATTTCTAGTTTCTACCACAGGCTTGTAGTGAACTCTTCCCCAAGCAAAGAGGACACAAGGCATACTTGGAAAGATTTTTGTTGAAGCAATTGTAGCTGTTGAGGCGTCATGTGCTGGTGTCGGAGGTGGATGCCAGAGATAGCATTGGAATTGGAGACAATCAAAGGTTTGATAGGATGATATTGGGAGTACCTATGCTGGCTGGAATGTCCCTTCCGATTAGTATTGCTCCAGAATATTAAAATCCAGAGGCTGTAAGTGAATCTGATTTGATCTGCTCCGAGGAGTAGCTTCAAAAATTGCAAACTTGGATGCTCTTTTCAACCTGATATTTGGCAGCTAATCTCCTCAAAGATGAAGGGCTTGGTGCTCTGTCATGCCAGAGGCGGTGTGGCATCATATGAAAAAGAAATCACCATTTATTTCCATTGTTGTATTCATCAAGAACAAAGCCAGTTCGTCCTTCACACCATATGACCACATACCCGATGATGAACCTGGTTTCTTGTGGGATTGTTGGCTCTCCGACATATTTTCCAACATATTTTCCTAACGACTTGTAGCATCACCTGTTGCGACCTCTCTTTTACCCTCAATTGTATTCTGAGCAGTGTACCATCTGGTCTGCAATGCATTGATTTGGTACCATATGGCTGATCTTGTCCAAATCGTCTTCATGACTAGTTCTCCTTATTGCATACTGAAACACAGCAGACTTGAAAAATCATGTCAGTTATCACCACATCAGATTGGGGGCTGGAGGGCAGCATACTACCCTCCAAGCAGTCTTTGTTACACGCCTGCAGGCAAAAGGGATCACATACACAAGCAGGCAAGGAAATTCTAAACCAAACTGCAAGTTTAATCCACATACAAGGGGCCATTTCTGGATAGACAATGACAAATTTCATTGAACAACTACACAAGCACGACATAGTATTTTTGACAAAGTAGCAGCTTGTTCCAATATACCCACCACCCTAACAAGCTGCACAAGGCAGAAAAGCAGGCTACATATCACAGTAGTTCAACCCCCTTAGCTTGAGAAATCTTTCTAAAACAGCACTGATGCCACTTGCCTATACCTTATGGCAGAGGTATCTTTAAAAGCACATGAATGTCAACTCCACTCCTCCTGGGGGCTGTGTTGGAATTACTCCCAACAAAAAAAATCTGTACCATCCCAGTGAAAATGGATGTCATAAAGCGTATTTCCCTGCAAAACTCTAACATTAGCAGCAACTGCTGGCAAGACTCGGAACCACTTGTCTGAAGTATACTCGATCTCTCTCCGGGGTTTTTCTTCTAAAATGAATGCCTATGAGCTTTACTTCACACCTCCATTCAATAAAGCCTTCCTTCAACACCGACCTGTCAAGAATGTACATGGCCCTTAGGCAAAATAGCTCCCCGATCAGAACAGCCGATAATTCCAACCATGTCCCTCTCAGTCGATCTTGACCGACGCATAGATAGTGCGTACAAACCAGTAGCAAGCATAGAAGCCTATTGTGCCCGTGAGCACGAAGAACGAATACGAAATGATTACCATGTATCCAAAGTACAGGATCCCTGACACAACCTTTGTAATCTCAAGTTTTGTGAAAAAGTAAAAAGTTGCATAGAGGAAGAGATATAGAGCTGATGATCCGGATGTGAAATATGCCCTCCACCACCAGTTGTAGTCCTCGCTGCACAACTGGAAATAGCACAGCACGATTGTGATTTCCGCGCAAGTGACGATAAGGATAAAAAACACGATGAACAAGAAGCCAAAAATGTAGTAGAATTGTTGCAACCAGATTGAAGTCAAGATGAAGAAGAGCTCAATGAATACTGCCCCAAATGGTAAAATGCCTCCAATAAGAATGGAAAACACAGGGCGCATGTACCAAGCCTGCTCGGGAATCTGACGGGGAATTTTGTTGGTCCTAACTGGATCCTCGATGACCGGCTTCTTGAACCCAAAGTAGCTGCCAACAAAAACCAGCGGGACAGAGATGCCAAACCAAAGAAGGACAAGGGCAAACATAGTCCCGAATGGCACAGCACCCGATGATTTTTCACCCCAGATCAGGGCATTCAGAATGAAGAAAACAGTAAAGATGATTCCTGGGAACATGAAAGCCGTCTTCAAGGTGTTCAATTTCCAGTCAGTGCCCTTGAACATCTTGTACAACCGTGCGGAGGCATAACCAGCAAGCAAACCCATGAACACCCAAAGCAGCAACATTGCCGTCATCAGTCCACCACGGTTTGCTGGAGATAGGAAACCAAGGACAGCAAAGACCATTGTAACGAGTGTCATTCCAAAAAACTGGACCCCTGTGCCAATGTACACACAGAGCAGCCCAGCTTGTGTTGGCGGTCTGAATACATCCCCATGGACCAGCTTCCAGCCAGTCTCCTCTTGCGCTTCTTCTTGTGTTTCAAGCTGATTATACTTTGAAATGTCCCGATGTAGCGTACGCATCATAATCATCGCCACCATGCCCGAAAGGAACAAGACAATCATGAGAGAGTTTATGATAGAAAACCAGTGTATCTGATCATCTGACATCAGCAGGTAGTTATCCCACCTGGATGCCCATTTCAAAGGACTCTTCTGCACAATGCAACAGTCATCCACGCTTCAATCAGAAAATGTGCTCACAGGAGACGAGAACATTTTACAACTGCGCTGGCCCCCTTGAGTCTTGACAACAAACATCCAATGATTCCCTACCAAATGAAGTGGTTTTGACTGTCCGTGACTGGCCCTTGGGACTGATGAATGAGACACCCAGGTCAGAGCTGTGCTTGACAGTGTGGAACAGCCAAGAAGCAAGTGGAGGTTCTCCCAAAGGAACCGTTGATGGATAGTGACAAGGTGAGAAAGAAGTAAGATGTAGCAGCTGCACGTCACTCCTTAGCGTACCTGTAAAACCTCGTAGCAACTGTAATCTCTTTTCCAACATACAACTGGTTTACTGGGGCCACATAAGACCCAATACACCAGAAAGGATTTCGTTCCAACAGCGTATAAAGGGAAAACCATCTCTCTAGAGTCTATATCCTCCCTGTGCAACACCATGATGCAGCCGCCCTGCTCCTCACCCCAATCTACTTCCCATTATACAATACCGCAAAGTATAGCATGTACCTTGAATTGTATATCATAAGTAAAAAAGACATCTGTATCTGGCTCCACTTCCTGGGGAGGCATACTGCTGTCCACGAAAGTTTTGGTGTTGGGATTGCACGTCTTTAATTTGTCACCATCAGACATATGGTTCACACTGCAAACCCACATACAACCAGCACCAGAATGAACATCTGAGTTTGTGCCACCAAATGGAAAATAGATTTGTCATCAAACATCACTATGATGAGGGATTGACGCCTTTGTTGCAAAGGATTGATGCTCAAGGCATCATCCGTACATAGAACTAAGACAACCTTGGATCAGACCTTTATTCTGTGTTGGGTTACTTCATAGCAGTCATGATTCAACAGCAGAATGAGGAAGAGCTTATCCCCAACTTTAGCAGGGAAAATCTCTTGCACTGGAGAATGATGCCCGTTTTCTAATGCCTTCACATTTCCAAGCACAGACAGGACTCTCATGCTCCCCTGGTAGGATGCTGGGGGCACATACAATTAGTCAGGTCCAGCCATGCGCGAGTCTCTCAGCTATGACTCAGCAGCTACTTCAAAGCACACTTTTGGAGAACAGTTTCTTGCCACTTGACTAAATCCACTACATTATGCCCTGGTAATCTCGCAGTTACACACACCTGTAAGGTGTCACCTCAAAGCCCACGATCCGAGAAGGCTGAGACTCAATCTCCTGGTGATAAAGCACAGTAAAGCTAAGGTGGTTGTAAATGAAGTATTTCTCCTCCTTAGTGCCCTGCGAAATGAGACAGAGGCCCTGTCAGCCCCTAAAACCATTCCAAAGTTGTTTTTGCGTCAAATGATGTTGGAAAGCATCATTGCACCCAAAAGAAAAGGGAGTGCTTACCTCATAAGATGCCTTGAAACCAACTGGGAAACCACGACCATAGATCGGATAACTCTGGCTAAGGTCACCCCTCTTTCTGATATAGACCACCGGGAGATTGTCCAATATCCTGCAAGTTCAATACAAGCCCACGTCAAACCTAACTGCCGGTCAGAAGCTGACATGTGACATACAAGATTAAATGTGTACACCAAAATGTTTACATGTTCTCAAACTGCAGTGTACTCACCACTCTCAAAGCAGTGACATTTCCACCGATATTAGTGCATCATACGGAGCAATCAGAAACAAGTACCCTTTCAAATGCAAATCCTACATGTTCACATGGTAATCATCCTCAATCTTTTCTTTGAAGCTCTTTGCAGTCTGTTGCGTTAGTGGGCGTTTGCAGACGATCTTGCATAACTGGTCCTCCTGCATCCCAAACTGCCATAAACACAGTTGGGCATCAATTAGCTGATTACTCCAACATTGCATCATGACCATGTGTCTCTCATTGTACACAATTGGAACTCCCAGGAACAGAACTGTAGTAGCCACATGCAGCCAACATTCTAGTTGTTGAAAGGTGGACAGATACTCCACAGAGCTTCACAGCCACTGTTTGACCAAGGCGCACGGAAATGCTTGTTAACTACCAGCACCGCCAACTTTAATTTTCACCACGCATTTGCTGAGAGTACAAAACTAAGGGCCTGGTTGACTAGCTTACCTAGTGGCATCTTAAGTTTATCCTCTACCAAGAGCTGGATGTGCACAATTCAAAAGTCAAAGGCAAACATCAAAGCTACATCTCACCTCTTGAATTCTTGGGATACACTGCCACTAAGGGTCATTTCTCCAGAGACAAAGCAATAACAAACCCTTCAAATCAATGGTGGTGGCTTACCAGGCCAACCGAAGAGATCATCGCAGTCTCAAATGCAGCTACCAGATGTGATACTACCCACATCTCAGCATGCTGCATACATCATATGCCTAGTGCAGCTTTCACACGCATCACTACTGTGAGAAAGAGACTCAGGAAAGGCATCAAAACCTTACCACATAGGGTGAATTCTCAATGCGGTCACCTCTGAGAACCTCCCCCAAATTCTCAGCACTGTTCACAATCTTTTCAGGCTTACAATAGTCCAGTGAGTAGTGCTCGTATGGCAACTGTGTCTTGATGGACGTCAACTTGTTCACCTTCACGTATACTTCCGACTTCTGCAAAACGACCCACTCCCAATGAGGATAGAATATTCAAAGTTGATTGCACATCTCCAGGTCGTCTCCATCAGGTCTCCATCGGGAGCTGTGAGCTCACCCTTGCATTAACGTGAGTTGGCTTCTTGGTTACTGATGGCTGAGACTAGTCCTACTACTAGTCGCCCTGGGACAACAGATCCTCGATGACCTTATGGAAGATCTGTTTTATTCTCAACCAACAAGCTCAAGGTGTGTAGACCACTTCCCTCCAGACCATTAGAGAGTTAGCAAAGAAAAGGTTGAAGTATTGGTCAAACCTATACCCAGAAAACATGACATCGAGGGAGGGACGGGCAGCAGGGATCAAGGCAGCCATGAACACCATGGGTCGAAGACATCTCCCGAGAGAATGTGTAAAAATTACCGATCTAGTGTTCAAACTCCAACTTTTGGGAAGGGCTTGTCTCCATCTAGGGCTCAGGTACTCACAACCGGAACGGCCATTCCGTTGAGATTTCGTGTCTACGCAGTTGCAGTGGACATTAACACGCCTAACTCACTATGATTTCAACATACTCCGGACAAGTAGATTTGACACCTGCGACATCTACCCGACAAAGAAAACACAAAACCTCCACCATGAAGTGACGGCAGAGATCCAGACCAATGCAATGCCTCAATCACGTCGCTCGAAGACAACCCTAGCCAGAAAAAGACAGACACGAACACAATACAGAAGCTCTACATCCGCAATCGCAGTCACCGCTCCGATCCAGCAGCAACACAGGGATAGGAGTGCAAGAACACCTTCGGAAAGTCGAGAGGCGCAACTCCGGGCAAATAGAAGGCCGTGACAGCTGGAAGAAGCAGCACCAAGCATGCCAGCAGCCGCAGAGCGGCCACACCCGGAGCCATGAGCAGCGCTCACGGCCGCTCACAGAGACGATCCACTCCCTGTCTGCAGAGCACTGCACCTTGCCCGCGATCTTCAACGCGCTCCCACAACACACACACACACACACCGACAGAGAAAGAGAGAGGAGAGAAGGAGACGAGGGGTAGTGAGCTTACCCCGACCCCTTCCCTCCGCCCAATGAGAGAGCGCCATGTCAGCATCGTGCGCACCTCCATGGGTCATGATGGCATGGACTGGCATGCGCTTTATATGATTGTGGCTCATGCATGATTACATGCACACATAACAATAATACACTCACTAACCACTGGAGTAAGTTGTTGGTGTGAAGTTACTAACTAGTTACTAGTCAGTCGGTCGGTTTAGTGACTTACTATTCTGGTTACGAGCCACGACGGGCATGTTGTTTTGGGCCATGAACCTGCCAGTTGAGCTGCAGTAGACATGGTGGGGGTTTGGGTAACACACAGTTCTGAGCGACGGACTTGGAGAGAGTCCACATGACTAGTCCCAATGTGGACTTGAAAGAGCTTCGCATTGCAATGTGTAGTGGAAGATTGGGGTTCATAGCATGGCCGATGACAATTTCCAGCCATGCAAAGATGTTGAGGGCACTGTAGCGCCGTAGAGGCGAATGTGAGGAATGGAGGAGATGTTTTGATATCCTGCATGTATCGAGGCTACCGCAAGGAAGTCCCGCTGTGAGGCTGTCTTTCCAAGGATCATCCTGTTAAATCAGTACTTTGAGTGATGTAGCTTGAGGATGCCTACTGTTTTTCCTGCAATCTGCAGGCGCATCGTCTGCAGCAGGGTTTTCTGTCACTTCACCACTCCTGCTGTTTGATCACTTGTGAGCCTCTTGCCAATGGGCAGCTACCAGTAAGTGAAGTACTGTCTGTTTCATACAAATCAATTCGTCTTTGCTTGTGACATTTACCTCCTTTCCCCTCTCATCTTTCAGGGCTGCACTTGCTTTCGTGCATGTTGAGTGTTTTACCAGTAATCTCCACAAGAGCAAACCCCATCTTGGAAGTGGTGAAAGCGGTTTGCATCGCGTACAATGACTGCTCGTCCAACAATCTTTGAGATGCACTTGGTCGCTGTGTGGCAGTCACCACACACCCGAAGGTTCTTGATTATGCGGAGAGGATTGCCAGGGGGTGTGCTGATGAGCCCAAAAGCAATGGCCAGCTTCTCACTGTGCAGGCAAAGAGAGAATTCCTTTCCCTCCTCCTCCACATCATGCAATACAAAGCGTGTGTCAGGGACGTAGCCTGCCTCCTTCATCTGCCCAGACAATCTGTCCAGCTCAGCATGGATTTCCGCAATTTTTGGATGTGATTGGTCCTCTACAGTGAATGTATGCACTTGATTATCCACCTCAATGTAGCTGTGCCCTGGCTCCTTTCTGACAGCCCTGTCCTGCATCATTTTTCTCACCTTCGCTGTATCATCCCACCTGCCCGCAGCAGCATAGATGTTTGATAGCAGCACATAAGTTGCAGCATTCTGTGGATCCCACTTTAGAAGGAATTTAGCTGCTCGTTCTGCTATCTCGACATTCCCATGAATTCTGCAGGCCCCAAGCAAGGCCATCCACACCACAGCACCCGGTTCGATTGGCATTCTGGTAATGAAGCCCTCCGCCTCATGCAATCGCCCTGCACGCCCAAGAAGATCAACCATACAGCCAAAATGCTCTGATGTAGCAGCGAGGCCATAATCCTGACACATGGAATCAAAATAGTGACAGCCTTCGTCCGTAAGGCCCACATGGCTGCATGCAGAGAGAAGAGATGTAAAGGTGATACTATTTGGCTTCAAGCCTTTCTGTTGCATTCGTTCAAATAGTTGGAGGGCCTCTCTACCACACCCATGCTGACCATATCCTGCGAGCATGGCACTCCATGAAACCACATCTCGGTCAGCCATATTGTTGAACATTTGACATGCATCCTTCATGTTCCCGCATTTGGCATACATATTGACAAGGGCAGTCTCCAGAATCATATCTTGCACAATTCCAGCTTTGATGATGTCCGCATGCACCTCTATGCCCTTATCCAGGGCTACCAGGCTGGCACACGCATTGAGGATGCAAACGAATGTGACCTTGTCGGGCATCACCCCTTCCTGTATCATATGCACATACATCTCCAAAGCCTCTCTGCCACACCCATGTTGAGCATATCCTGCAATCATTGTGCTCCAGGAGACCACATTAGGCTTCACGCATTCCTGTTGCATTTGCTCAAATAGTTGGAGTGCCTCCCTGTGACACCCATGTTGCACATATCCTGCTAGGATGGCATTCCAGGATACCACATTTCGCTTAGCCATATTGTCGAACACAAGACGTGCATCCTGAATGCTCCCGCATTTGGCATACATATCGACAAGGGCAGTCTCCAAAATCATGTCTGGTGCAAATCCAGCTTTAATGATGCGGGAGTGGACCTCCATGCCCTTTTCGAGAGCTGCCAGGCTGGCACAAGCATTGAGAACACAAATAAACGTGACGTTGTCTGGCGTTACCCCTTCCCGTATCATCTGCTCATAGATCTCCAAAGCCTCCTTACCACACCCATGCTGAGCATATCCTGTGATGATCACATTCCATGAGACCACATTTCTTTGAGTCATATTGTCAAATACTTGACGTGCATCCAACATGCTCCCACATTTGGCGTACATGTCAGCAAGTGCAGTCTCCAGAATTACATCTGGCACAATTAGAGCTTTGCTAATGTCAGCGTGGACCTCTATGCCCTTTCCCAAGGCTGCCAGGCTGGCACACGCCTTGAGAACACAGGTGAATGTGACCTTGTTGGGAGTCAAGTGTTCACGTTTCATCTTTTCATACATCTCCAAGGCCTCCCTACCATACCCATGCTTGGCATACCCTGATATCATCGTAGTCCATGTAATCATATCTCGTTCAGGCATTTTGTCAAACACTTCGCGTGCCTCCACCACACCTCCACACTTGGCATACATCTTCACAAGGGAATTAAGTAGTAAGGTGTTTGGCTGGAACCCACTCTGCATCATGTGGGCGTGCACCTGCCTTCCCTCTGCAAGGCCTTGCATGTTGATGCATGCCTGCAAGAGACAGATATAAGTAGCGGAGTCTGCCGAAATGCCTCGTTCGTTCAATATGCGCAGGGCCTCTTTCAGTTGTCCTGCAGTACAGTGTGTCTTCACGTCGCCACACTGTGCTTGACCTTGTATCAGGGCAGCTAGCTCCGGTTTCACCCAAGGAGGGTTTGATGAACCCTCAATCCAAAGGACCTCCTTTGTGCGCTTATGTTTGAAGTCAGGTGACCTTGGACTCCTCTGCGAAAACGACCAGTGGGCACCTGAGCAGCCATAGCTTCAACCGCAGCCTCGCATAGACCAGGCTACAGCCCCCAGAGCTCCAAGCATCTTTGAAATAAAGGAAACAACGTCCAGCAACTTCCTTTCATGCCCTGCTATTGTAGACAGAGGTCAGGAAGTGGAGATACAATCCAGTCCACAAAACTTATCATGCTGGTTTCAGTCACAAGCCCTCCTTGACAAACTCTTTCATACCCTTAATGAAGATAGGCTTACCTTATCAAACCTATTGTCCCACCACACTGAAGGATCTGAGAAGAACCTCTGCCAGAGACAGTCCTGGCTCATTTTTTGACCTGCATAAAAACACCTCTTGAACACAGTCCTAGTTGTTTGAGATTTATTGAGGAATGCTCACTCTCTCGCCCCCCCTCCTCTCCTCTCTCTCTCATATGAGTAAATTCTCTCTCTCATATAATGGGCCACAAGGATATGGCAAACGGCGTCTCATGAGTACATTCTCTCTCATATAATGGTAGTGTGATCACAAAAACGTACATGAGATGAAGGCTCGAACACACTCTGGAGTCAAGGTGGGGTTTTGTGGCGTGATGCCTATGCGATCCCTTACATGGACACACCATTCCCTGGAACTGGATTGTAGCTAACCTGTCTTGCGATATGGTCTCTGAGAAGGTTGATACCCAAAAAGCAAACTTCAAAGCCAACGTCCCAAGGAACCCTTAATGTGCACATCTCTCTTAGCCCGTATCCATGATGATAATGTGTGGTAATTGTGACCCTCAACTGCTCCAGGCCACCAGACCCACGCCGGGAGCACCTACACACTAAGACGCGAATTGTAGAACCTCTTCCAACTTACACCCGGAGACAAATTACCCGACAGGAGCTTCGGGCAACGGAAATCTCGCCCTTGTGCAAATCTCTCTCTGTTAGCTCGTTTACATGGAGGCTTGCAGTTGCAGCACGAGAAAGAAGGTCACGCCCCGGGAAACCGAGGGAGCACACGATGGTGTCGATTAAACATGCAGTCCTCTATGACCATACTGCGACCAAAATATGTGAGCTTCCTGCTGGCACAATATGGAGGGTGAATTCCCCCCTCGCATAGCATGCTGATCGCAAAAAGAACGCAAAGAGTGCATTTCATACCTTCCATCGCCCCTGGAGGCTTGGGAGGCGTCGTGATTATTCCCTGCAAGATTGTCGGGCTCGGCATCACCAAGCTGGATGCTAATGTCACATCCACAGCCTGCTCCGTTAATCTGCTGCATGATGTGAGGCCTCTCCCCCGTTCACCGCAACTCGCTGCCATCGCTGCCAAGCCGATGCTCGAAAGTAGCAAAGCTCAAAAGGTCCTACAATTCGTGAGAGAAAACGTCGTGTAGGACGAATGCGAACATCACACATGTTTTCCATTTGCATGCAGGATGTAAAAGTCTGCTACACACACTTGTTTTTTTCTTTCTTTTCTTCTCACTTGTCGTTGTGCATGAGCCGACTTCGTTCCATGGATTTGAGATGGGAGAAGTCCACAAGTACTTAAGAAGTAGGCTCTGGCATCTGCCCTTGTGTGCAGTTGATGCGGGAACGAGAGTACCTGCCCATACCTTGTCAAGCTCTGTCAGAGCTGTCTATGTGTCTGAATCATGGGTGTTGATGGCTGTTGATTCGTGTTCTTCGCTGCATGAATTCTTCCTACAAGTGGAGGAGGTGTTTCCGGGCAAGTGAAGGTGATGGTGTCGCGTCTCTCGGAATGGAAAGTCACCGAGACACCTTACAGACAGCGAGCTCTTTCTTCTTTGGTTCTTGCCAGCAATGCACACCCTTAGTTTACATCAACTGGGGGTTGTTCACCCGGGGTGCGTTGGAGCCACAGAGATAAATCAGACTTGTAAATCAGTGTACACCTACCTGGCCTCTTTGCTCATACAAACAAGGGACCAACTTCCTTGCCTCTTGAGTGGACAAACAAGGGACCGACTTCAGAATTAAAGAGTCCAACTTCACAATTATAAATTGACATAGATTAACAGAGTACACAGATATTTCATGCCTCTTGAGAGACTAAACTTCGCAGTAAGAGTCCAACACAGATTGCATACGTAGATGCAATTTGTGTCTATGTCACATATGCCTTTCTTTGCTCGGGAGGGAACAAGGTTGACAATTACCCTATCTGACCTCAAAGCAGAAGGGGTGGACTGCGACCCCTCAGCTGACCTTACTCTATATAAGACTGACACTTTGCGCAATGGTCAAACACATAGAATGTTTACATGTTTGCAGAGTGCCAAAAATAGCTGCAAAGCCATTCTTTGTCACTGTTGAGTGTTTCCCAGTCTGTTTCACCAATTCTTCAACCAAAATTACGATGGCAAGCTTAATCAACACTCAACCTCCAAAGGTGTCGATAAAACTACCTGGAAAGATTAATACCGAGGACAGACAAAGCCCACAAGATGTTCAGTTTAAGGGAATACCACCTTCTTGCAATCGAACATCCAGTTTCTTCACAACTCTTTTCCACTTAAGAGTACATGCTTTGAAGGACGCTCTAAGACCATTCTTGGCCAGATCCTTGCCTTCCATGACCTGGAAGTGTCCGTCTTGATTGCAGCTATTCAGGCTCTCAGTTTCATCATCCTCGGCTACTGACATTGGCGAGGGTTTCTGGATATTGCTGTCAAGCACATAAGTTGCATCTTCTTCAGAGAGTGCTGGCTCAAGATCTGTGAAAATTTCAGCCTCATTCGCTGTCTCTTTTTGCCAATACTGGCTTGCCACTCCCCTTGAATTCATCCCACCCTCTGGCCAGTTCTTTACAGATTCTGGGATGTTGATTGCACTTTCTGTGGCACTCGCTCGGTTTTCTGGCTCAGTCCCTTCAAATGACACAGCCTCAAGATTTTGAGGGTTGCTGTTGTTCGACCTGAAATTTCCCAAAGATTTCAAAACACCTCTGATATCCTTCCCATTTTCAGTCTGAGGTTCAAGGGTCTCCTCATCAGAGTCAAAATCAATTTGTTTTGAGAAGCTCTGATCAGATTGATGCCTAACACTCAGCTTTCGCAGCAATGCGCCCCACCCACGCTTGGGCCTCTCCTCAACCCCATTTGTCTTTCCGAATTCCTGTACAAATACAGTCAACATTGTTAGCACTAGTCTTCTTGGCAATGTCGTCACCACCATAACATCATGAAACTCCTTATGCAGAATATGCTATCTGTATGCTGATATGGACTTGCTTACAATCCCTAGTGAACAGCTGATATCACATACCCATGGGGCACAAACAAATGTGCAGAGCATAAACCCTCTGAAAGCAGTATACCATGCAGCCAATCAGAATCCGGTGAAGAGGGATTTCGTGTTGGTCATACAAGAAAATCTTGACATCATACTAGAATCCGTAATAATGATATGCAGCTTTTGAAGCCCTCTTCCTAATAAGATGTGATGCTTGCACTGCCAATCAAGCTTGGAAGACGAAAGCCCAGGATGGAAGTCAAGCAAAAAGGTTATTACATGATCATGGCCTTCATACAGCTCCATGCTCCCACGTACGGCAGCCATGCTAAGAGTTGATAGAGCTGGTGAGAGGGCTGCATGCAAAGGACTCTGCGGGGAAGGGGTGGCATCATTGGAGTCTATTTCATTCTCTTTGTGAAGCAGGACATGAAGCCACTTGTCTAAATTTAACTTGCCAATTTCCCTCAACTTCTCATCATCAATGTTTGTGGCCTCTTCTGCAGCAGCTTCAGCTCTCCGTACTTGCTCCACATGGGTTGTCAACACCTGCAACCCATTCCAAAGGAGGATGAAGCTAGATGTACTAATTGACCATTTCCTACACTAGACAGGAAGAAAAGAAAAAAGAGGAAAAAAACGAATGAGAAAGATGGACTCTACAACATCCATGACGGAAATTATTACATCCACATAAGTTAGAGAGAGACAGAGATATTAGTGTTTGCCATCTGACCTCCTGTAGCAGTTCATCAAGATGTTCCTCTTGAAGTGGAGGGCCAACATCAACTCCAATCCCCGAAACGTTGGGAGACTGAGTCTCCACCATTATTACATCCTTCTGCTTGCAATCAAGTAAGGCATCACTGGCCTTTGAGAGCGGTTTGTTTCCTACTGCTGAGGGTGGCCGACCATTACTCTCATACTCATGACCAAGAAGCACAACATCTAGGTCATTATTGTCCCCCACCAAGCTCTTCCCTCTTTGGCCTTCCCTCCCATCTGAAGCTCCAGCTTTTGCCACCTTCATACCCTGGGAATCATGGACCTTGATCGAGTCACAGCATAGCTTTGAAGCAGCAATATCACCCTCTCTTTCACCATCTGAACCATTACAAACAAAGTTACTTGAGGGTCACATGGGAAAATATTCCCCATGATCTTAGAGATACAAGGGGCCCAGCCAAGGACGTTTGAACTAGATACATACGTCATTCCCTCAGTCACTCTTCCTTGTACTATTCCTCTAACTGACAGCCCATATTAAAATCCCAGATAGGCATTGCCAGCAGGTACAGTTTGAATCAAATCCTGCTGACATGAACACAGTCATATCCTGCTGGATAACGCCCAAAAATCAGTTCCAGGAAGCTCAGCAAAACTTGAACTCTGCTGTAAAGGATGCCATCACAGGAAACAGTCAAAAGGTACTTCCACTTAATCTATCTTACCTTCACTCTCCTGGTTGGTACTGGAAGAGATCTGGCCCTCATAGCCGACCTCACTCTTCCTTGTACTATTCCTCTAACTGACAGCCCATATTAAAATCCCAGATAGGCATTGCCATCAGGTACAGTTTGAATCAAATCCTGCTGACATGAGCACAGTCATATCCTGCTGGATAACGCCCAAAAATCAGTTCCAGGAAGCTCAGCAAAACTTGAACTCTGCTGTAAAGGATGCCATCACAGGAAACAGTCAAAAGGTACTTCCACTTAATCTATCTTACCTTCACTCTCCTGGTTGGTACTGGAAGAGATCTGGCCCTCATAGCCGACCTCACTCTTCCTTGTACTATTCCTCTAACTGACAGCCCATATTAAAATCCCAGATAGGCATTGCCATCAGGTACAGTTTGAATCAAATCCTGCTGACATGAGCACAGTCATATCCTGCTGGATAACGCCCAAAAATCAGTTCCAGGAAGCTCAGCAAAACTTGAACTCTGCTGTAAAGGATGCCATCACAGGAAACAGTCAAAAGGTACTTCCACTTAATCTATCTTACCTTCACTCTCCTGGTTGGTACTGGAAGAGATCTGGCCCTCATAGCCGACCTCACTCTTCCTTGTACTATTCCTCTAACTGACAGCCCATATTAAAATCCCAGATAGGCATTGCCATCAGGTACAGTTTGAATCAAATCCTGCTGACATGAACACAGTCATATCCTGCTGGATAACGCCCAAAAATCAGTTCCAGGAAGCTCAGCAAAACTTGAACTCTGCTGTAAAGGATGCCATCACAGGAAACAGTCAAAAGGTACTTCCACTTAATCTATCTTACCTTCACTCTCCTGGTTGGTACTGGAAGAGATCTGGCCCTCATAGCCGACCTCACTCTTCCTTGTACTATTCCTCTAACTGACAGCCCATATTAAAATCCCAGATAGGCATTGCCATCAGGTACAGTTTGAATCAAATCCTGCTGACATGAGCACAGTCATATCCAGCTGGATAACGCCCAAAAATCAGTTCCAGGAAGCTCAGCAAAACTTGAACTCTGCTGTAAAGGATGCCATCACAGGAAACAGTCAAACGGTACCTCCACTTAATCTATCTTACCTTCACTCTCCTGGTTGGTACTGGAAGAGATCTGGCCCTCATAGCCGACCTCACAGTCAGAGTCTCTCTCTGGGGCAACTGGTGCAATCAAACTTTGCTCCACTTTACCCAAGACCTGGGACTCCAAGACAGCAGCTGGCCCTTTGGCCTCCACCTCTTGTGATCCGTCTGCACACAGACATATTGGCTTACAAGAAATGTACACTGAAATCCCTCAACTGCTAGCAGCAGTAGTCTTGTACTTTACTCTCGTTAAACTCTTTTCCGCCTAAGCCAATTAGACCTGCCACAAGACTACAGATGCTTGGTACAGGCCTTGGGCAATCTGTAACCCACAAAGAACATTCAAAAGCGAGAGTCTCACTATTAAGCCTTAGGTGAGTGTATTGCCTGCTCTTCCTCCTTTTTCAATCTGCTTAAAATGGGCCCCAGGTATATGTCAAGGCTAGCAAGTAAGTCCAAGGGAAACATTTGTGTTATAGTCTATCACCAAAGTCTTCATCCTACACTAGTACTGGTTGCAGAGCACAGCATCCGTATGCGACAATGTAAGTGTTTAACATTTGCAATAGACCTTGTGCAGTAAAGACTTCAGTGTGTAAACACACAGTACCTCTGATTTCAGCACTCACCTTGGATTCCATCATCATCTAGACATTCCGGCACCACCTGCTGTTTCTCTTGCTGTATTAAGTCCTTCGACCAACGATGTTGCATCCGTAGAGAGTAAACCTCATCAGGCTCCCCGTCGTCACTCTCACTACAGTGGCCACTATCTCCATCTTTAGGAAAGAAAATCTTTTCGGGTGTGAGAGCCTGTGACAGACAACTACTAACATCCACAATATCCCTGCCCCGCAACCGCTTTTGGTCGGTCTCCGTCAGATCTGGCTGGGCCAACACTGCCAAGGCCTCCCTATGGGAATAGCGTTGGAGGAGGTCTTTCTCAGCAGTTTCGCACGTCATCTTCTGACAGTCAAGCCGAGCCATCAGGGCATTACATGCAGCTTGATTCAGTCGAGCTTGCTCCTTGTATGATATGCTCCTGTCCACAACACACTATTAGATTCAAGTCCATCTTGCCCCATTTCATTTTTCCTTGGTTCTGTTTCTTGTTCTGTATCCCATGGGCCCCCTTGGGCTTTACAAGGTTTCTTTCTTTCCTCGTTTATTGTACCATGTCCCCCATGGGTCTCCTGGCCCTCTATTAACATTATGAAGCTTGATTCTTCTCTATCCCATTGCAACCCTCTCTTTCACAACATAGCAAAAGTACATCTCAGTCTACAAGAGGCTTCACCAATGCTTATGACAAATCCTCTTTTGTTTTCTACACATTCAACATCACTGAAAAAAGACTGGCATATACCTGGATGCAAGGCAATATAGAGATAAAAATTAAGAAAGAGAAATGATAGATACAGTCCACGATGTAACCCTGTGGACAAAATACCAGGGTAGTAAAATCCAAGAGGCAATTGGGGAGTTTTCAGATCCAGGATATAAATTCAGCTGGAACTTCTCAGAGAACTCACAGAGCCAATAACAAACCTATTGCAAGGATAGAGTGTTGAATCCAACACTCAATATGATGTTCAATCCAACTTCTGCTACGTGGCTCTCTACCTTTACATCTGATGGGGGTTCGGAGAATTAGAGAGACAGAAGGCCATAGAGGGCATACTGGTGCATAGTGTCACGGATCATTCGCTCGAGGCATAATCGATAAGAAGATTGGGTCTCTGCCCATCGACGCTGCTTCTCAACCCGCTGCCGGTGCTTTGTTAGCACGCCCTCAAGGTCCAGCAAAGCTACTCTCTCTCTCTCATTCTGTTGCTTCAAAGTGCGCACTGTTTCCTCCAGCTGTGCTATCTCCTCCTCTTTCTCCCTTTTCTCTTCCTCTCTCATTATCTTCAGCCGCAGCTCCTAGACACAGGCAGCCCAGCTTATCAGACCTTATGTCCTTATGATGCTTGACATAGGTAACAGTGGTTTGTTTAAAACTGGTAGAAGATTATGCCTCTGTTAGTTGCACAAACGAACAAGTGAAATCAAACTGTGACAGTTTAGTTGTGGCAGGTCAAGCTCTGCTACAACTGGAGGACATCATGCAAGGTTGGGGCCATGGCTGTACTCATACACATTGTTGGCCATGATTAAAAATCACAGTTCTGGAGATAATATGAATAACTAGATAGCAGTACATATGACACAAAGCTGTAGTGCATTGTATAAATATAACAAGACTATATATCCCTGCCAATCTTACTCATTACCGTTAACAGTGAAGAACAAAGGTCAGTTAGATGTCCACCTTTTGCAGTGCACTTGTCTGCCGATCGTACTCACCCCGGCCATTGGGTTTTGGAGCACTTCTGTTGTTCTCCTTACCAAAGTGCCAGTCGCCCCTCATCAATCGATACTGCATCAGAAACCAACATGACAACATTCATGACTCTCTCCTGTATCTTAAACTCAGATTAAACATTGGAAGGGAGAACTATCTGTTCACCTTATCCTTTATTTGGACTGTAGTACGATTCACCAGGGCAGGTTCAGATTGCTTGATCTCCTTCCAGCTGCCCGGTCCAAATCTTTGCACTGCGTGCCGCAAAGCCTCCTCTTCTTCAGCACTCCATCCTTGTCGGGCAGCCATTGTTCCTGCTGACCAGATCCAAATCCATATATGCTTCAGACCCATCGGTGTATCTGATAGAACGAAAGAAAAGAAAACCCCAGAGGGCCTTGCCCATGTGACAAAATAGAGAAACCAGAAACCATCAAATCACACTTGTAACAGATAAGGAAAGACATGAATAAATGGAATGGAATGAAATGACACTCTCTACCATCTACGGAAAGCTCAAAGAGCTCATGAAACAAGAGAAAGCAGGAAACAAGAAATGAAAAGAAATGGAATGTTACTCTATAACCTCCACAGAAATCTCAAAGAGAGAAGAAAAGAAAGAAGCAAACTTTATAACACCCATGGCCGATGAGACAGAAAAGAAAGAAACAGAGAACCAGTGAAACCAAAGAACAGCACCCCAAGCCTTTCACAAAGATGGATTGTCTCATGCAGGTAAGCTGCTAAGCCCTTAGGGACCTCAAGACTGAAGGGTTCAGCTCGGGAGGAGCTATCTCTGAAAAGACACCAACACCTGCAAGGAATCTCAAAGTAGACAGGGCACAAGAGGAAGGAATGTAGTGTCTTCACTTCACAGGAGGTTACGAGTCCTATCCTCGTGAAGAGAGGACAGAATTCAAAAAGTGATTTCTTCAAGAGGTTTTCCCCTTACCAGCCTGCAAATCAGAGTTGACTATCGCAGACTTGGGGACGACTTTCCGTGCATTCTCCATGTCTGCAGACAAATACACAATGGCAGCTGCAGCCAGGCCGCACTGTGCCTTGCTTTCACGAAATTGTGAAGGCCATGGGCGGCAATCACCCACATGCTGCTTCACTACCTTCTCATCCTCCCCTCCAGCAAAGAACAATGCGAATGACCGACGCCTGTTACAATCAACCAAACATTGCAATTGAGTTTTCACACAAAGCACTCTATCGCGCCCAGCATGGACTCTATGGAAGAGGGAACAGCAAGCTCTCTCTTGGAATCCACTTTGTCCTCTCCTATCGACCCTAAGGGCGCTTATAAGTATCATCCACTGTATCCCTGAGGCTTTGGGCCTCATGTGGACTTAACTATTTTGTAAGTTCTTGCTTTCTTGCTTGCTTCTTCTTGTGCCCTGCCTACTACTAGATTCGTGGAAGAGACTGGTTGATCCTTGTCTCTCACAGAGCCTTTACTAGTGAGGAACTGAAATGTCTAACAGCTTATCTGCATGAGCACTTAGCCTTGATACTCCATTTGGGATTTGATTTATCCTGGTTTCTGTGTCCCATGGGCCTTCAGCAGATGTAAAGAGTTTCTTCCCGTCACACACATATGCTATCAAAGTTCTCCATGAGCAAAACCACCAACCTTTAGTACAAAATACGTTTTGTTTGCCTCTCCATCATTATGTCCTGGAGAAAGATTCAAATGAAGATGGAGATTGGAGCTAAAAGGCTGTTACCTGAAGTTGGCATCTTTGGCAGCAAAGGCAGAAAGGAACTGGTTGATGGACACACCATGCTGGAGGTCCCACCATGGTACCAAAAACTCCAGACGATTCTTCTTACGTTGGTGAGCTTGCCATTGAACCACTTGCAGATTGCTAACCACTGTCTGGCCCCCTCCTGAAAAGAATACGAAACACATTTTATTCGAGCAATTGTTTTTGAGATTTCTCATCAACCATCTAGCTGTTTCAGTGCTCTTTCAGATTGCTCCGTCCATATACATCAGGTTGGTGAGGTGCTAGAAGTGAGACTGCACTCATTTTGCAATTCCAATTACAACAGAGATGTGGTCACAGAATAGAACAATGGAGATGCTTTAGTTGGTTTGATGTACTTGTATGAGGAAACCAATGGTCAACTTCCCACGCAAGTGGAGAGGAGGGGTCGGCATTCCAGTACACCACGTTGCCATAAGCATCCACTCTAAACTTTGCGGGATCAAATCCTGCGTTCCTGCATATCCACAAGCTTTTGGTCATCGCTGTTTCTTCTTTTGTTCATTCTCTCCTTGTTTAATTATTTGTTTAAGCCCTTTTGGCTCGTGGATGTTCTACAGATCACTCTATTCTCTTTCAAACATGGGTATTACAAGTAATAACAGATAAAGATACATGCGAGTCCCTGCAGGCTGGCATGTCAATTTGGGAACTTTCTCTATGATTACATTCTGTAGATGCAATGCATTAGCCTAGATTCCGGAAAAAACGGAACGTGCAAGCTGTCCCCATGCAGTTGCAATCTTTGGTACATTTAATTCACGCCCTAAAAGATGGCAGCCATCCATTTTCATGGCAGTCTACATATCAAAATCTCCTAATTGTCTAGGTAGAATAGAAAAGTTTGGCCAACATCCGAGCCACTTTACCACTTACTTGGAGCAGGAAATTGAACATTGAGCATCTTATTGCCACAAAAGGGGAGAGCCAACAATATGAACAAAGTCAACACCGGGTAATCTGAGAGGAAAGTGACTACAAACCCAAGGTGATCCAGCTGCAGCCATAGCTCTTCGGCATGATTGTGAGCGTTGGGGGGTTCCCTCTCCGCCTCCACAACAGCAGGGAACAAATCGTCCCACTCCTTCAGCTTTGATAACTGAGACACATCAGAGTTACTACTCAATCACATCGCTCTTCATGGCCCCATCAAAAGAGTCCCGAGTGACAAACCCCAAAGTAAGACTCGATTATGCCGACCTGTTATTTGTAAGCATCGGAACTTGGAAAAAGGACACTCGAATAGTCTCAAAGTTAAACAGGTGCATACTAGCACACATTGTTGAGACACAGCAACCCCTATAGTGCAACAGGCAACAATTATCTGCAGTATGTAGTATGAATCCATTTCTGTCTCTGCAGACTCTACTTACAGAAAGTAGGTTCGTGACAGCATTATGTAGACCTAAGGTAATGGTTAACTACAAAGCTGACCCCAGCAATTCCAGCAACTTACAATCCAAGCCAAGGCTGCTTACACCGTCTACATTCAAAACCTATGGTCATCCTTTTCATTAGACAAAGATACAAATGCAGGACCGTACCAGTAGGCGATGGGATTAACCCAGAAGCAGTGAAACATAGTTTTGACTGTGTGAGTGAGTGAGAGGGGGAGAGAGAGAGTCATTACTGTGCCTAATTCTACATAATCTCAAAGACCTTGCCAATATTAGACCATGAAAGTATCACTTGGTTTGTCCTTTGAGCAAATTCATCCCGACGTCTGGTTCATGCGAAATGTCCACATACTATATCACTGCTTTACAGCTAAATGTCATTGCAGGACCTCATTGACACTTCATCTATACAGTGGCCTTCTCTGCTGCTGCATCGTTGACCCCACACAGAGAAATGGTCATACCTCTTCCAGGACCACTTAATCTCACAACCTGTGAGACCTGTAAGAGCTATAGAAATGCATTCTCAGCCTATCTTTCATTCTCTCTCCCTCTCTCTCTCTCACTCATCGGGAGGGCGAGCATACATCTTGAGCCTGAGGAGTATACGGAAGAAAGCGCCGGGGAGGGCCATCACTAAAGGGGGTAATCAGGCCCGAGAGCTGCGCGGCCGGATTCCTGCACAGCTTGACATAGCCATGCGGGTATCCCAAACGCGGGTCCACCACCTTTTCCTCCTCCGTCAGCACCGATATCTCCAGCATCTTGCCCTCTCTTTGTACTCTAAAGCTTGGGCATGCACTCCGAAGTTCACTCAAAACAGGTGTGGGAGCCACAGAGCGATCAGCGAGAGCTTTGGGCATCAATCAATGCTCATAAAGTTCGCGAAAAGCATGCATTCTCTCACAGCTCCTCCTCGCAATGTCTATGGAGAATCTCTCCTCAGAAATCGCAGTAAACAGGACGCCTGCGAAGGAGGGAAGCAGTACGGCAACGGCTACTAGTCACTCATTCAAACACACTAGTAACTTCTGTTACTGCGCTCACTCTGTCGTCCGTTCCCCTGAGTTCTCCGATCCTTTTATCTACGAGACCCGACGGAGGAGAACGGCCGGGAACGGACGAACGGACATCGGTTCTTCTTACACCGTAAGAATAATTAACCCGTAGTGACGGAATAAATTTTAAATGAATAGTAAAAGCACGTATCTGAGCGAGGTCTTTATGCCGTGCCACGAAACAAACGATGTTCATCCAATGGCTAGTATATTGTTCATCCACATCGATCTGGCTGGCAAGAATGGGATGTGGATGAACTCTTTTCATCCTTTTGGTACCCTGAAGCTTAGGCGGGGCGTGCGATTGGCCGTGCGGATATAGCAGATATGCTCCACTATCTACTCCGCTGCCCGTGCCCGTTATTTAATATTTAACATCTGCCCAAACTGCCCTCCCTCAAGTTTCCAGCTCAAGTTGAGTCCTAAATGTTTTTGGTTGGAAGTGTTGTAGCTGCCCTGGTTGCCCGGGCCTCGTCTTGCTTGTTTGGAGAGCTCTGCTCAGACGCATTTGTGTGCTCTCTCTCTCCTGCAATCGCGTGTGCAGAGTGTAGGTGTCGCATTACGACGTAGCGAGAATGGCAGCCATGGCAGCATCAGCAGCGCTCTCCACATCCGTTGCATCGGCCCCTTTGCGTGATTTTCAGGGTCTGAAGGCCAGCACCAGTTTCAGCAAAGTCCAGAGCGTGGTATGTATTTCCTTAATTTCCAATGTCGTTCTTCTGTGTCTGAGGATGACTTCCTTGTCCTTTTGTCGATTGAAATGTGTACTGATGTGGAATGGATTTTACTCCTGCATTTATACGGCTCCTACAAATGTGAACGGCAAATATACGAACATTCCTTTTCTCTCAATACGCTTTTGTTCCAGGGCAACTAAGACTTCAACAATCGATTCAGGATGTAAAGCCCGATTACTGCCTAATCATTGTCCTACCTTCCTCATTTTTGCGTCGGCCTAAAATGTCCTACGCCATCAAGCCTCGTTTGGATAGGAAGTGGCGCATGGCCCTCTGCAAGGAAGTGGCAACACAGGCACTAGCGTCCAGGTTTAGAGTTTTCATTGCAGTTATTCCTACGCTCATATGCTGATCGGTTTTTCGACACGGGTTGGATTACAATGCAGGCCATGCTCCCCAAGTCTGTGAAGGGCAAAGGTGCCTTGGGCGCCCGCTGTGACTACATTGGATCCTCAACTAACCTGGTATTGCGCGAGTGATTGGAGTTGCAGCTGCACTTATTTTGAGCTCTGGAATGCTGAAGAGGAGCAGTTAAAGATTTTATTTTTTTATTCCTGTGTTAAAGCAGGCTATGCTATGCTCATATGGGCGCTTTGCTCTGTCGTCGCTGTCAGAAAATTGGTTATGACAATGCTGGTTGTTTGTATGCTTGCCTCTGCATGTCTCTCTTGATTATGACTTCAGAAGTTAGTTAAAAGATGCTCTAAATAGCATCGGCAAATGGATGTGGCAGATCATGGTTGCATCGACGACACTGCTGTTGGTTGCCGGTAGGTTTGGACTTGCCCCCTCCGCCAACAGGAAAGCTCTTGCTGGTCTGAAGCTTGTGGATAGAGAATCAGGCCTTCAGACAGGCGACCCTGCAGGCTTCACCGCAACAGACACTCTTGCATTCGGGGCCATGGGTCACATTATTGGTGTTGGGGTTGTTCTTGGCCTGAAGGCCACCGGAGGTCTGTAAATTGTCGACCAACGGGTTCTCAGTTCTCACCACTGTAAAACTTTTCTGTGCATTATTAAAACGTTTTTTCCTTCATCATCATGCAAACTGACGCCTTCTCTAGTTTCCAAGTGAGAAAAAACACACATCTTGATTTTGAGGTTGCTGGACTTTGTGCAATGATGTGATCACCGTACCAGTAAAAGGCCCCCAAAAGGTATGCAGCAGTAGTTTTTGAAGGGATTGGAAGGCTCAAGCTATAGAAGGTGCATTTGATCGTCACGAGTTGTAGGATGACCCCATCAGCACATTCAGGCCCAGCCTGTGTCGGTTTTCCCTGCAGGCAGGCAGGCAGGCAGGGAGCATGTATCCATAATTGTTAATATGTTGTCAGAGAGAATGGCAAGTGCAAAACAATGAAAAGCAGAAGTCCCAAGCATAAAAGGTCAATGGCCCACTTGACAGTCCTCTACCTGAAATTTTGACTGTGTGCTTGTTTGGTTAAAAGATGATCTCCTCAGGTGTCACTAGAATCGTTTTCCAAAAGCAGCAGAGGAAAATGTGACTCTTGAAGATACTTAGTGTTCTCACTAGTGCTCAAAACAGACAAAAAAGTGTTCTGAAGGGAGAGATCATGAACCACTGGACCAATTTGACTGTAGGAATGCAGAAATAAAGGGGTCAGATTACCAAAAGTTTCCACACCAAGGGATAACTGTAACTGGGATAGAAGTATTTTGATAGTTCATCACCCTCCACTCCCTTCTTGATGACCCAAACAGGACTGATCATAATTCCACTCTCTGTTAAAGATGCAGCTGACTACCGAGTAAACTACTATCCCCAATTCTAATCTTAGGTACTATCATGGTCAGTTTCTTCACATATGCAGGTCTGTATGGAGGGGCAATCCACCACCAGGCTTGGATATCAAAAACCGGCACCAAGAGTCAATAGTGAGGTCTAGGAACAGGAGTGTGCAGCTTGAGTTTTGGACAGACATTGTCACTATCTGATGAGAATATCAGCTGAGGATGTGATTTCAACTCTGAAATCTTTGCACAGTACCAGGCTATTTTGGGCAAGCAGCGGGTTTTACCAGTGAAAATCTGCTTTTGTGTGAACCTACTGTGCTTTTTGCCTGGATGTGATTCCTGAGCTAGCATACTAGCCGGGTTTGCATGCAGTCCATGGAATGGGTAATATTCCATCCAGTATCAATTGCATATTTGTGACCTCTCAGCAGGAGAAGATAGAGACTCCTGAGGTTTTCAGGCAGGGCAGCAGCATTGGGGTCTGTAGATTGGGAGGGCGGTTATTGTGGCATATCGTCATCGCCCAGGACTGCACCAGTTGCACAACCTTCCTTCACATATCTCTACACATGGAATTTTATATGGACTGTCATCAATTTACCACCTTCACACTCATCATCTACGCACAGTCAAATGGCCTTTTGAGGTTCCGACTTCCAAAAGCAAAAGTTGCCTGTTGTTGCTGAGCATTTTGGGACCAGTGATTGAGAATCATGGTATCAGGGAATAGCTTGCAGACAGCACTTTTCCTCTTGTGTTGCTTTTATATATCCGTACGAAAGAGATACACTTGAACAAATCCCTTCAGAAGAATTGCACCCCACTGGAATAGCAACACATGAGAGTTTTGAGCAACCAGAAAGTGTCTCTGACTGCCAGTGGACCCATAATACACGAAAGCCCAGAACCTGTGCATGAGAACTCTTACATGACCAATCTTCTTCTTTCTTGCCTGAGAAAAGTATATGCACAGAAGATGAGCACAATCACAAACTGGCAACAAAGAGACGATGCTACCTGCGCAGCATCGCTATCAGGCACTATACCTTCAAGCAAGTTTGAGTTAGGCATTGGTTTCCCGGGTTTCCTTGTGTTGTTTCACGTGTGTCCCTCACCGTTTGGGCTTTCTGCAGATCTTGTGAACTTACTTCCGTCTTCCTACATTCTGTTTTTGCTTTACCTAGACAGCTTCGAGGGTTCCAATGTGAAACTCTTGGTTTTGGGGATCTTGGTTTAGATGCTGGTTAGGAGGCTTTCAAGAGTTATGAGCACATAAGGGACAACCAACTTCATCACATCAATATGCAGGCTGCACACCTAATCTAATCTTGCCCCACCACAACTTTTGAGAAACTAATCTCTTTCAAAGCAAACACGTGCACCAAGCACATGGCTCATGGCAGCCCAACAAGGAAAGGGAAAAAAGAAGCCATACAAGGAGGCTCCCAGTTTCTTGCACTCTGATGGAATTGGAACATGTTCTAAAACAAAAGAAAAGCTTGTCTACACTTTTGCACCTAAACTAAGACCCCCAACCATCATGTGTATTAGTATCATTCCTAAATCACCTGGAACTCCAGTGGATGTACATGTGTGTTGTTTCATGTCATACATCACAAGTACTTCATGGGGCCTCCACATGAATAACCACTTGCATGTAGGCCAAACCACGAGTTCCTGCAATCTCAGTTCTTGCAATCTCCAGCCACTCTGCACTCGCTGTAGAAACTTTCAACTCCCACACACAAACTGTTGGAGAGGGGTGAATTTGATCGCGAGGCGACCCAACCAGCAGCAGCCGCCCCTCACTCTCTACAAGTGGACAATACCAACAACCTCCAAAGGGAGGCATTCGTGCAGCGACTTTAGTCCACACACCCGTGCCAATGTCACAAGCCATCACAATGTCATTCTCGTGTCTATCAAGGTTGGCTTTGTCTGGTGTACAAAATAGAGCAAAGAGAGTAGGGCCACATATCACACTTCCTGAACAACGCGGAAAGGTTATTGAGGACATGTTTCCAGTCTCGGTCCAACACTCGCAAGTTGAGTCATACATGTCTGTTCTCCAACGTCCTCCTCCGTCGTCGTCGCCGTCATTGCGTATCACAAGGACCTTGTAGGTGTTGCTGCATCTATCCACAATCATATTCACGCTTTCCCCGTCGAAATGTGTTGAAGTGTGAGGCAGGGCAGGCAATTGTCTGAAAGTGGTCAACAGAGGATTGTACACAGTGCATGAGAAGTCACAGTTGCCCTTGCCCGTTACGCAAAATAAGCCTCCATCTGCAGCACGAACTCTGTTTACAAAATTCTCCTCCGGGAGTTTGAGGGCGATCTTGTCCCACCGTCGAGTTGTGGGGGCATACGACATGTGGGGGCAAACATTTTGGCGTATGTAACTGTCAAAAACCAAGAGATAGGAGTCTTGGTGAAGAGGGAGGTGCTGACAGAGTTGTTGGAAACAAGCAGTGGATGGGAGGGAGTTCCACAACTTGCACACCGACTTAAAGCGGGCCAGACTTCGATACGGCAAGCAGGCCAACACTACCATCACTAACTCCAAAGGCAGCCTGCTCCAAATCTCCTCCTCCATATTGCCCACCCACAAAACCTCTCTAAGGTGTTCTTGTGATCCTAACACGGAGCTTGGGAAAAGAGACGTGTTGGGAAAGAGAGCTTCGGCCTTGAGCCTCTGATACTTGAACCTTCTTTGCACGCCATCCACTTCCCTTTTACTATTTCCAGCCATGCTGTGTATTTTGTGGTCTGTACATAGAAACCCTAAAAGTCCTTGAAAAATCCTTCCGTGTGCATCGGGGAGGGAGATGGCAGAAGAAGCCTAGTAACACGAACTCTCCATCCACAGCCGTCTACAACTACTCGGGTTCACAGCATGTGGTGGTGGTATCCACTACAACTGAATTGAAGCCTACTTAGAAAAGTTGAGTTCAAAGAGGGATTGTGCATCCGAAGCGTAGAAGCGGAACAAATAGTGCAGCTCTTATGTTGCTCTGTTTGATGCCACAGCTGAGGAGGTACCCTGAGCTTTACTTGCTTGATTTATGTGCAATGTAATGGATAACCTGGACACTTCCTTCAGTGGACGCCGGAACAATTAGGACATAGACCCACATTTTCACTACTACAGTTTTTCCAGCTCCACATGTTAGTTTTCAGCTTATATATATGTTACTACAAACTGTAACTTTTACAGCAATGATAGAACAAGGGTGAGGTTCAAAATTCAGTTTTTAGTGACCTAATTTGCACAGTACCCATGGGCCTTTCAATGCAACCTCGCAAATTTGCGGTGTGGTCTCCGTCCGGTCTCCCTGCAGATTTTGTCCTCCCTGCTCACTTCAGAATCATGGGAGTCCCTTTTGGCACCATCCAGTTCACAACGTCCTTCTTGGAAGATGTCACCCACGCTGATCTCCTTCCTAGATTCGGAGATGTACAGGTAGCATACGGAATCTTGACCAAATGTTTCCTTCAGCGTCCCTCGTATCTCTTGCGCACCGTTCCACCCAGCCCAAATTTCCTACACCTCTTATCTGGGTTTGATACTACCATGATGACTATCTTCGGGAGATTGTTAGGACCAGGAGCTGTGGAGGGTGCTCAGGGACTTTGGGCATGACAGCAAGCCACCTTGCCTGTCTCTTCCGGTGGTGTGGGTCTTTTGTCTATTGTCATTACCGCCCCGTCAGCTTTCCTTGGCAGTTGGGCATTGGTTGCGCCAGCCCTCGCTTCACGATTTCTCTGTGACCATTGTCACATCCTTATAGACGTCGTTGCACATGTCGACAGTGGCATTTTACCCTTCCAGCAGCATCTCCGCTCTGCACGAGATCTTCTTCCAACACCGGCGCGAGCATGTCTACCACCATTTGAGCAGTTGGTTGCTCAAGGCCTCGCCATCTTCAGGAGTCCATTTCCGAGCGTGTGCACCGTCATTCCTTTTCCGGCATGCTCTCAAGTGCTTCTTCTGAGTTGCATCGAGCCTGACCGCCTTCAACTTGGTTTGTCTCATCCTTCGGCATTGGGCCTTCAGCGCCGCGTCTGTCATCAGCCCATCGATGACCTTGCCATCCATCTCCTCCGCTGTCCATGCGGTGGTGAGCGCATTGCGTCTCATGATATGGTTCGCGATGCGGTGGCATATATTGCTCGGGAGGCAGGATATCATATACTGCGTGAGCAACCATATCTACGACCCACGCTCACGTCCCACTCTACACGCCATCGTGTTGACATCATCCTATCTAGAGATGGTTTGCGTACCCTAGCAGATGTCGTTCTCGCCGACCCCACTCGAGTGGATCTGCTATCTTGCGCAGCTACCACACCAGGCACGGCAGCCACTGTAGCAGCTCAGGCCAAGGAGCGCGACTACAGCGATCGTCACCCCACCGACAGATTTCTTCCGCTGGCGGTCGAGATATTTGGCTCATTGCACCAGCACTTCGACGATTTCCTGCGGACATATGTACATCATGCAGCCAAGAGCAGGTCCACTGGCATCCCACATGCCTCCGTCCTTGTCGCCTACTATCGACAACGTGTTTCAACTGCTTTTGCAGAGAGCACAAGCCATATCTATTTTGCATCGGGCTGATGTGGCTAGCTCGGCGTCATCTCATCTTCCGCTTATGCCTGACAATTTGTCTATCTCCTTGCCTGATCTCCTCCAGGCTGTTGGCTAGGAGGGTCACTCTGCTTGAGTAGCTTACTATAGCTTCTGTTTTCGTTGCTGGTTGAGTAGCTTACTATAGCTTTTGTTTTCTTCTCTAGCTGAGTAGCTTACTATAGCTTTTTGTTTTCTTCTCTTGTTTCTTGTCCCCCCCCCCCCCCCCTTTTTATAGGAACTTCTCATCCTATATACGTTCACCCATTGTACATGTTGTAAATAAAGTCTTACAGGGTTTCATCATTTAAGTATTGACAAGTCCATCTAATTCATGGAAGGTGCTTCTGAGAAGGAAAAGATTGGTAGTTGTTTGAGATACCCTCATGGGCTTGAATACATGTCATCTTCTTAAAACTGCTAGCTGCCATTTTGTCCCTACTTGGTGCAAGAAGCCACATGTGTAGCATCCTGCCACAAAAACTCAAAAGACTTCATCCAGCATTCCTGTGACAAATTGAAGACCATTTCTGAGCCATGGACCAGAGAAAACATAGTAAAATGGCAGCATGTTCATATATAAGATAAAGAGTCCAAAAGCATATGTACAGCAAAACAGTAGAACCACTAAAAACCAAATTAGAGAGCCATAGAAACCCAAAAACAATTGGAGCCACCAACAAGGCACAAAGGCAAAGTGTCTCATAAGGTGCTAAGCACTTCTCTGTTGTTTATCTGGGTAGATGGAACATGCAAGATTACAGAAGCAATCTGATACCTAATCATAGACAGTATGGTCGTTTATGTATCCAATGCTCCCAGCTAAAGCCTTCTTTGAGGAGAGCAATGTACTCAAAAGACGTCGTTTGTTGCCGTAGCCTTGTGGCCATAGACCCCATGCCCAATTTGAGTGGAACAGAAGGGAACAGACACTACCTTTGCGAGGGGCTCACTCCAGTGGCGGGGCTTACCATGGTAGAACCAATTAGTTTGGGCTTTCCAAATATCCTCTAGAAAGCCCCTTACACAAGCATCAATCTGCCGTGTGTGGGGGTGCCCGGCAAGGGCTTCAGGCTCAGCCTAGAGATTTTCAAAGTTGGTGAACAGAATTGCAAACGTTGTGAAACATTTTCAGAAACATTGTCAGAGAGAGAGAGAAAGAGAAAGAGAGGATGGCACACATTTGTAAGTTCATGGGCTGACTTACCCATCTGCAGTTGCATAGTAAAGGCGTCCACCAACGGCTGTGGCAAGCACATCCCCTCCCAGACAGACATATTCCAATCTATATTGTAATTGGTGCAATCCAGAGACTTTCAAGTATTTGGACATTTTTCTGTCTAATGATATATTTCTCAAATCATATTGAGTGTAGTTCTTTTTGCCACTCTTAACTGTTAATGTCTCTCTTTTTGTCTCTAGCTTCTCTTCAAGAGGGAGACAATATGCCCACATGAAAGGTCTTGATGTGGAACACAAGCAGGACTTACCTTTGAAAAGCTAGATGTCTCCCATATGCTTAAACTTCATCTTTCATGCACTTCCATGAGCATCCCGGTCCTCTTGTTCATGAGCATCCCTGTCCTCTTCTTCAGTTGCAGGCTGCACTGGGTCCCATAATTGCAGCACCAACCAACAACATACTGAGCCGACATAGGACAAATCTAATCTCAGTCAACAAAACTCTTTCTGCAACTTCCTTTACTCTACACCGCCTCCTCTCAGAGCCCCCTCCCTACCAAATCAACTACTTCTCTCCTACTTTGATCATGTATCCCACTTGCTTCTAATTGAGTCATAAATTACCTAAGCATCATGTTATTGTCAATGAGAATTGTCCGGACCCACCCAGTGTGCCCGGCCCACAACACAGCTTCAGACACTGAAACCCAGTCACACGTCCTCCATGCCTACATCTGTCTCTTTGCTGTACCTAGTGTGATAAAATAAACATCACCCAACGGACATAGTAAGTACAACCAGGGAGGCATTTTCACTTTGAGTGGACCGGCAGGCAAGAAGTATCGGCCACTGCGGGTCTTGTTGGACTCAGGAGCTCAGCCACTGATATTGAGCAGAGCTGCTATTGCAGGTTTGGGCCTCATGGAGGCGGATATGGAGCCTTGTCATTTCCAGATACAGACATCTCTGGGAGGATCAGAGCATGCTCGGGGCATGACACGGCGTGAGTTGGTCATTGGACTACAACCAGATCATCCTGTAGATGGCTCAGTGATGCGAGCCAAGGCCATTGTGACAGATGCGGTCTCTTACGATGTCCTTGTTGGTGGGGCAGTGTTATATCCCATGGGCTTCACCCTGGACTTTTGGGAGGAGTCAGCATCCTACAGGCCTAGATGGCAGTCAGGGGATGGTCGTTGTGCACAGCTCCCTATGACATTCATTGGGGGTATTGCGGCTGCCCAGCGGGGCAAGATGCCAACACTAGCCGCCTTTACAGCTGCAATTAGTTGGCCTGGAGAGTTGCTGGAAGGCAATGCCCATGCAGAGGATGTGTCACCTCCAGCAGAGCAGGATGACATGCATGGTACGGCGGAGTTGCCTGCCATGGTTGCTCACACTCCATTATGGGGTACGAGCAAGGATTTGCAGCAGGCTGCTGATGGACGGGTACAACAAGTCTGGGTAGAGGCCTTCGTACCGTCAGGAGAAGAGGAGAGTGCGGTGATTGCACCAGGACCACCTCAGTTGTCGCCATTGGACACCACACCTCTGTGTGGCAGTGCCCGGATGAAGGCATATGCCTTCTGGACTTGTTTGGGGGGATCAGCACTGGATTGGCTGCAGTACTGCAGGCAGTGTACGAGTTCGACGTTACCTGTATGTGGAGAGGGATGAGACTGCACGACGCGTCTCACAACGCCATGTTGCTCAGTTGGTACAGCAGTACCCTGATTTGTTGCCAGTGTCTGCAGTTCGTGGATACCAACAAGCCTTGCCAGCAGACATTTCGTTGCTGGGGGCGCAGGATTTGGAGCGAGTTGGCTCCATTGATCTGGTAGTGGCAGGTTGGCCCTGCCAAGGGCATTCATCAGCCGGGCATAGCAATGGATTGCGAGACTCGAGGACGGGTCTTTTTGGGAGATGGTGCGGATTTTGCGCCACTTGCAGCTTCATCAAGCTGTATCTCCAGCATACATCTTGGAGAATGTGCCACTGATGGGTAATTCTCAGGCCAGGGTGATGGCCAGTGTGCATCAAGTCCGGTCGTGGCTTGGGTCAGCAGTGTTGCTGGATGCAGCTGCGGTGGGGTCATGGGCTCATCGTCCACGGCTATGGTGGACTAACTTGATGCCACCCGCACTGCTCAAGCGTGCATTTGATGGGGTGCAGCGGCCAGCACACCTCACAATGGATAGCATTTTGGACACATGGAGGCAGTCTCAACGTATGAGACACAATGACCGTTCGTCTTTGGCAGTGGTCAACAGGGTGGGTCAACCACGAGCAACATTACCTACACTGCTCAGCTTCCCAGGATCCCATGCTTTTCGGGATGGTAGACCTGGCCTCTTGTGGGATAGCCAGTTGTAACAATTAGTGGAGCCCAATGCTACGAGCGCGAGCGGGCGATGGGTTTTACCACAGGTACCACGGCGGTGCCATCTCTTTCTGAGGCATCACGTCGTCAGGTGTTGGGGCAAGCAATGGATCTCAATTGCTTGACCTGGATTATCAGCTTGGCTATGGCTGAGCAGCGCAGAGTACGGAGTACACTTCCCTTCATGGTCTCCCTGCCTACCGAGACGGTACAGGCAGTGAGTGGGGGCGAGCAGGTAAGGACCACGAGGTGCAGGCCGCATCCATGGCACACATGGGAGGTGCTCGAGGTTCAGAAGGAGTTGGCAGCCAAGGCGGCGGTGATGGATCAGGTTGGGGATTTTTCTCGGATTGAGGAGGTCCTCAAGGATGGGATGATGGGGCAGGATGAGACATTGTCACTGACAGAGGAGGCAGTGGTCACTGCTCAAGAGGTTGCAGCATAGCAACCACGGGACGCGTCTTCTACCTCTAAGCCTGCTGGACTCAAGGTTGCAGTCACGCAGGACAACTGGGAGCCTGATGTTGGACCTATAGTCACCGGAGGAGAGAGACGACGTATACGGCGGTTCTTGAGGGCTTATAGGAACTGCTTTGCCTTCAGTTTGAAGGACTTAGGAGCACTGAAGAGTCAAGAGATTCGCATTGAATTGGCTACTGACACGCCAATCTTTCGGAGACCCTATAGATACAGTGACATGGAGAGGTCCTTGATTCAGATGAGAACTCATGACCTTTGGGAGGCTGGTTTGGTGGAGCTATCTGGGGGAGAGTATGCTTCAGCCACAGTGATGCCAGCCAAGAAGGATGTCTTTGGCAATTGGACGGAGAGACGTATGTGCGGTGATTACCGGCCTGTAAATCGTCAGACCAAGTCCGATAGGTATGCCATGCCAACACCAGAGGAGATCTTTGATGCCATTGGGCATGCCAAGGTCTTTAGCATGTTGGATTTACGATCTGGATATCACCAGTTGCCGATCAAGGAGGCGGATAAGCAAAAGACGGCATTCTGGGGATCAATGAGCACGGGAAGATTGCCTATACCAGTGGCGGTTCTTACCATTTGGGCTTAAGAACGCTCCACAGAGAGTTTCAGGAGTCATGGACATGATTCTAGCGGGGTGGAGTTTGCTCGGTGCTACATAGATGACATCATCATCTTTAGTGCTACGGTGGAAGAGCATGAGAGACACCTTCAGGGGGTATTTGAGCGCTTGAGGGTGCACGGATTAAAGTTACATCCGGGAAAGTGCAAGTTTTTCCACAACCAGATTGAGTATCTGGGTCACATTGGAGGATTGGGGATACAACAAACTAAGGTAGAGTCCATTGCACAGGTTCCACACCCCACGAATGTGAGCCGAGTTCGAGCTTTCATGGGGTTAGCAAACTATTATAGACGGTTTGTTAAGGGATTTAGTGCCATTGCAAAGGCTCTAACCAAGCTGACCAAGGAGGACCAGGAGTGGTAGTGGGAAGATGAGCAAGAACAAGCTTTTCAAGAGCTCAAGGCGAGGTTGACCTCGGCGCCCATCTTGAGACGACCTATCAGGGGGCGTCCTTTCAGCTATATACAGATTGGAGCATGCTGGGGCTTGGAGCGGTGCTCACACAGGTGGATGATGAGGGAAGAGAGTTCGTAGTGGCTTATGCTAGCCGCTCGAACAACGTTGAAGAGTCTAAGTATAGCTTATATGAGGGAGAATGCTTAGCTGCAGTGTGGGCCGTGGCACACTTCAGGTGCTATCTACACGGCAATCTCTTCACCCTTGTCACGGATCACCAACCACTCAAGTGGTTGATGGAGTCAGACAAGCTTACGGGGAAGCTTGCACAGTGGGCACTCATCCTTCAAGAGTATGACTTTCAGGTGGTGCATCGACCGGGTTTGGTCAATCGCAATGCAGATGGGTTGAGTCGCAATCCATGCACGAGCCAGCAGGATGACACTGGAGCTCGGTGGCATGGTGAGACGGACGAGGAGATGGTGCCCGGATGGCATGCATCTGCATTTCTGTGTATCTTGGCAGCGGAAGGCCAGGTTGGACCTGCAACAGGGATGACTGTAGATCAAGTGTCTGAGGACCCTGAGGCTAGCAATGAGCAAGGTGGCGCCAAAGATATACATGAGGATTCAGTTGTGTTGGACTACCTCCGCACTGGAGACACTGCAGCCACTGTGACTGCCAAGGAGAGGGATCGGATCCTATAACGAGCCAAGAGGTTCAAGTGGGAGGGGACACACCTGCTCCGAGTGTGGGAGGATGGTCGAGTGAGGATTGTGCCTCACCCAACACAGCGGGCACGGTTAGTGCGGCATCCCATGAGGAGTTGGGGCATTTTGGGGTGCGACGCACTCATAGTCTACTGCAGGGGCAGTATTGGTGGCGTGGTATGCACACAGATGTGCAACAATTTGTGGCTAGGTGCATGGTGTGTGACAGGGTGCGTGCTTCATTCAACGCCCCTACTCCACAATTGCACCCTCTTCCGATCATGGGATTGGGCTACAGGTAGAGTATTGACTTCGCAGGGCCATTGCCACTGACCATGCGCCACAACAAGTACGTGTTGGTGATGGTGGAGCACTTCTCCAAGTGGATTGAATTGGTTCCATTGCCTGATAAGGCTAGTGAGGGAGTTGCGTATGCATTCTTGGATTGTGTGCTTAGCCGATTCGGTGCTCCAGCTGAGGTACTCACGGACCAAGGGAGAGAGTTCTTGGGGGAGTTTCAGGCTTTGGTGTGACAAGGCCTTGATAGACCACCGCACCACTTCTCGGGATCATCCTGAGGCCGATGGCTTGGCAGAGAGAATTGTTCAGACAGTAAAGAGGGGTTTGCGCAAGTATGGCTTGCAGAAGGGACACCTAGGAGATTGGGACTTCAGTTACCCTGGTTAGCCATGGGCTACAGGTTCAGCAAGCAAGCATCACTTGCCTCCTTCTCACCATACTTTCTTCTCTTTGGCTGAGAGCCGGATTTGCCTACATCCATTCGCAGAGAAGCTGCTACAGTTCTTACCTTGACGATCCGGACGTGTGGGCACGTGCATGTGAGCAGCGTGCAGAGTTGTTCAAGAAAGTCATGCCCATGGCTTTCGAGAACCTTGCCATTGCATAACATCGTGATACGTTGAGGTAAGCTACCATACGTGGTGGGGGCTATCGTCCTGGGGTTCGGAGATTCAACCCTGGTGACTATGTTTATCTGCAGCAGACTGCTCCTACGACCTTGGATGTGACTGCAGGACGTACTATTTTGAGGGTTCGAGAGGTGTTCCCTCAGGAGTCATGATCTTGGAGGGTCGGGATGGCATGATTTGGAAGGACCATGTGCGTAATTGCGCGCCATGTCACCTTCCAAATGTTGATGGAAGGGTTGACCCAAACCTGGCAGTGGTACCTGCAAGTTTGAGGTGCATGTTGTGTGGGTCTGCTAGAGGGGCAGCCACCATGCTAGTGTGTGATCAATGCTCTAGAGGTTGGCATATGGGATGCTTGACTCCACCTCTTGAGATGGTTCCTGATGGGGATTGGTTATGTCCGCATTGCATTGGATAGTGGGAGTGGATACAACCATGGAAGGCTAACAAGAAATGCAAGGCCAAGCTACTAGGAGACCAACACACGAGATCCTGACTCAAGTTCACAGATTGCAAGACGGCAACTAACGATGGGGTTGCTCTTTACCCGGCCTCTTGGTCTATAGAGTTTGAGTACAATAGGGACAGTGATGGAGGACTTAGTACGGCTGTGGCTATTACATCTTGTAGCTATCTGGAGTTAGAGGGACCTAACCACCAGCTAGGGGGGCGATTGTGGTAAGCTTTCTAGGATTGTGTGCTTAGATTGTGTGGTGACAACGATGTATGTTGTGGCACGATGCTTAGGTGCACGACAGCTGTCATGGTTTTAGTCATGGTTATCTAGAATTACCTACTTCTAGTTAACTAGACATTTAGATATTTATATTTATATTTTGTGTGTTGGGACTTCATTTGGTCTCACATGCCAAGTGAGGTGTCGAGCCTCACTTGAGACATGGAGATAGGTTTTCCCCTTGTGAGTGTTGAGGAGGCTCATCTTCTTGTAGTTGAGCCTCCATGAGCTTCTCTCACCTCCATAGCTCTAGGTATTGAGAGGGAGTGTGTTGAGGGCTTTGTAGGGTGGATTCCTTTAGCAAAGGTGCCCTTGGCTTGACTTAGTTTATGTGATAGAGTGGATTTCACTTGGAAGGACTAGGGCTTGTTCTTCATGTGATTGCTTCATGCTTTGAGAGCTTTCATTGTCCTCTACTTCTCTCATTTCTCATCTCTTAGCTTGCTAGGATTGTGTGCTTAGATTGTGTGGTGGACAGCGATGTATGTTGTGGCACGATGCTTAGGTGCACGACAAATCTTATGTTTGAAACCCGGTCCTCTTGGATGGATCTGGACCTCTATCCCTAGTCTTTCAGCTATCCCTGCCTGACAGTCCTTCAGCTGACACCGACTGCGTGAAGTTCTTCCAGCAAATACCCCAACCCTAATGATGAGAGTGCAAAACAGACCGCCAAAAGGTTGAAGAAGAAGGTGCGTTCACCACAATGTCCTTGACCTTTGTTCATGACGCATGGAGGATTTAACCGACCATCAACCCAAAATGACCTCGTGTGTGCTGTTTGTGCTGCCACATCGGCAGAAACTTGTCAAGTCACCCCAAACCACCACAGATCCACCCAACGAGCTAATTTACAACATTCAATATGCATCTCAGGGCCGAGTCCGATGAGAGGGCAAAACAGGTTGAAATAGGTGGACAGAAGAAGGTTCCCTCACCACATTGTCCTCAACCTTGTGTCATGACCCATGGAGGATTTGACTGACCGTGAATCCAAGAGGACCTCTTGTGTGTGTTGCTTGTGTCTGTAGTCAGGTAATGTCGAATTGGTTTGTGAGAACCACCACGGTGCAGCTGAGCGGGCACAGATTGAAACCGGTCTGTTAAGACCTACAAGCTGACTCTCCCAAGAACCTTGTAAACATCAGGAAGCATACCAAATCATGGTACTAACAGGAGCCAAGAGCCCAGACCAGGTGATTCTGACAAAGTGTGCAAGAGAAACATACACTTCTGAGATAAAGAACATCCTATCATAATACACTAAAACTGTCAAATCAGGGTTGACATCTCCCCCATACTCCACCCAAACTAACCAGCTAACTTGCAGAATTCAACATAGAAATTTAGGGCCAATTCTGATAAGAGCAAAAAAAATAGGGGGAAAAGTGAGAAGGGGAGGTGCAATGAATGGTGAATGCATTGATTACCAGTGCCTGATTTTATCAGTTGTGTTGCTGTTGCTGTAGAATTCAACCTAAAAATTAAGGACGACTCTGATAACAGGGAAAACAGGCTGAAATGTGTTGAAGAAGGTGCTCATAGGTCTTCAAAGCCTCCATCCCGCGCCCTTGTTGTGCATATCCAGCAATCATCGCACTCCACGACACCACATCTCGTTCAACCATACTATTGAACACTCCCTTTGCATCCTCGATGCACCCACATTTTGCATACATGTCCACGAGAGACTGTCAGAATGACATCGGGTACAATTCCTGCTATGAACAAGTCACCATGGACTCTTTGCCCGTTTCAGGGGCTGCCAGGGCTTGCACATGCATTTCCAATGCCATCAAACGTGATGACTTCACCCCTTCCGCCATCATTTGATCATAGGTCTCCATAGCCTCCTTCCCGCGGCTTTGTTGTGCATACCCCGCAAGCATCGTGTTCCACAACACCACATCTCGTTTAACCATACTGTTGAAAAACTCCCTCTCATCCTCGATGCACCACATTTTGCATACATGTCCACGAGTGCATGTTCATAATGATGTCGGGTACAATTCCAGCTCTGATGATGTCACCTTTGCCCTTTTCCAGGGCTGCCAGGCTCGCACACACGAATTGCATATACAAACGAATGTGACAGGTCTGGCTTTACCTTTCCTGCATCATTTGCTCATAGATCTCCAAGGCCTCCATGCTGGGGATTATCCATCGATCATCACACTCCAGGACACGATATCTCGTTCAGTCATATTCTCAAACACTCCGTTTGTATCCTCAATACTGCCACATTTGGCATACATGTCCACTAGGTATTGTTCAGAATGACCATTGGTACATTCCAAATTTGACAATGGCACCATGGACCTTTTAACCCTTTTCCAGGGCTGCCAGGCCCGCACACGCATTGCAAACACAACCCGGCCCGGCTTCATCATTTCCCTCATTATTTGCTCATACGTTCTCCGAACCTATATGTACCATGCCCCCCCTTTGCATATCCTCGCCCTTCCTGCATCATTTGCTCGCAAAGCCTCTATCCCACGCCCCTGCATTGCATATCATGCGATCATGGCGTTTCATGACACAAGTTCTCACTGCTTCGGCTTGATACTACGAAAATAAAACAGATCGTAGCACGGGCGTCAAAAGGAGGCTAAGTCCCAACCCTGTTTCACGGCTCAACGTGGGCAACCCTAAAGCAACTTTTTGAATTTTTTTAACTTTTTGGCACTTTGTGTCATTCCAATGGACACAAGTGCTTCGTTAGAATAAGATGGATGAGGTCATCCGATTGATGACCCTTCATGTATATGCTTTAAGATGCCACGTGTAGTTGTGTATTCATTAAAACAGAGCTGTGAAACCTCATGTACTCATGTAGTCATAAGCTTGTATGGCATGTCATCAATGTGTAGTAATGGTGTAGTCATTTAGTCATAAGCTTATGTAGCACTTGTTTACGTGTAATAGTGCATATGACTACTAGTTATATAAACCAAGCCTCTGTTCTTGGCAACACGTTTGCCGCGGCTCCTAGTCATGTAGTAATATGTTTAGATTAAAATATATTAAATTTCGCCCAACAATGGTTTTCGTCACATATGTAGTCACGTATTAGTCATGGTTACCACGGTTTATATCACCCGTAGTCTAAAAACGTTAATATGTACTAGTGCCGGTTTACCATTGTAGAGAGTGGGGATTAGAGACAGGTTGACAACCGTTGGTTTGTGAGTTCATCACGGAGGTGCCACCAATTGCTGATGGGAGTGCCGTATGCGAGCACCAGCGATACTAGTGGTACACAAGATGAGGTGTGCGGTTTAGGCCACCTTCACCGTTCAGTGTCTTCTTGAGGAAGGTCACAGGTTCAGACTCGGAGTCGGGAGGATTCCTCGCCGAGGGTGCAAGTCTTTTCGTGCCATTCTTTGGGATACGATGGAGGAGATGTATGAGCCTACCAAGGGGGCCACGTAGGTAACTCTGGAGCTGTGGGCACCTCGAGCTTGATGACTTCATACAGAGTTGACAGTTGGTGTGATTTGCAACAATGCCGAATCCACAACTGTTTACGCCCTTTATGGCGTGGAAGGGGCTATTCCAGCCCCTTGAGGGCCGCCCAGGATGATTACCATGATTTAGGCGGGACTGCGGTGGAGATGAGCATGGCGAGAGTATTAGTCACCTACCTATGTCTCCATCACTAGAGGCACAAGGGCACGACGACACCCATCAGCTATACAAACATCTCCAACTGCAAGCACTAGTAGTGGGACAAGTGGTATAACAATAGCTGGGAAATCCCACTCAAGCTCCTGCTCGCAACACACCCAACACCCGTGCCTCCTGCCTTTAACCCAGTTGTGGAGTTCTTTCGAGGAGTTGAGAGAAACTACCAAGGGATAATGACAGAGAAGTGTGCGGAGCTTTGCAAGAGTTCTAACGAAGGTCTACTGAGAGTTTGAGGGAGGCTTACACCCGCATGAGACACTTGATAAACGTAAGACCCAATGGGTTACAGAAGCTCAGGCAGTCAGTTTTGGTATGGGATCCTGGACAAGGAGCTTAGGAGAAGGGTGCGGGATGCAAACTCTCCTACAAGTGGACCACCCACCTTAGCAAATGTGTTTTTGCTGGCAGAGCGGAAGAGCTCAATATGGTGGAGGTCGAGTGGTTATGTGGGGTTTGGCAAGAGACACAACAAAGTGGGCTCTAGCCAACAACAACCACTATCCCAACGTGTTCAAGGCAACAATGAGGCTCAGATGAGCCGAAGGAAGGCAAATAGGATCTCAGATGCAGAGGTCTCTTTCTCATTCTCAGGCCAACAACAGTTGGGTGTGACTTGTTGGATTTGGAGGGCCCCATGTCAAGGAAAGATTTGCCCGGAGAGAGGCAAAGGGTCGGCACGAAGGCCCAGCCTACACAACTACAATGTGGGCATTGTAAGAAAGTAGGGCATGAGGAGGCCCATTGTTATGGCTTGCATCCTGAGCTATGGCCAGGCCAGTTCCAAGGAACAATGGTGGCCGAGGACGAGGCAGTAGTCCAGAGAGGTAGAGGAGGCAGAGGCCGGGGTGGAGGTCGTAACCAAAACCAAGGAGCACAAGGTCAGGGTCTAGGTCATACCAAGGCATGGTGGATAGACTTTGCCCAGCTAGAGCAACGTCCTGCTGCCATGGCCACTACTCATGTTGCGCGAGCTCCAAGGCTTGAGGTTCAAGCCCTGTGGAGCCGCACTTGCATGACTCATTGCATGTGGACTTTGCAGCTCTGTCACCGAGCAGCAACGCTGCTCCTGAACCAGAGGAACAGATGTGGATTTTGATCCCAAAGATGGGAAGCCAGTCGGCAGACAAGGCTTCCACAGTCTTTCACATTGGCTGAGACGTGCCAACTAATGCCATCATGGCACCCGCTCCCCCCATTGTATTAGAGGTGAGCACGAGTGCCATTGGGGAGACAAACCGGTATGGCTCGGGAAATGCAGTGGGTGGTACTGGCAAAGCAAGGTGCGGCCATACATTGTTGGGGCGGCTACGACAATTACCAAGCTCCATTGTTTTCTGCCACGACAAGGCAATGTCGGATGTGGCCAGCTGCAGTGTTTAGACTGGCACTATACTCTGTTAGAGTGGTGATGCATTGGACTATCTGCGGGGATAGCGGATTAGTTGCAATGCATTAGATGCCCTGGATTCAAGGGTGAAGACAGCCACAGCTACGCCATGGCAGCGGTAGACTGGAAGGTTGCAGGAATTGCTAGCTAGGCCAGTCATTGAACGCAAGTATGGTGACTCTGGGGTAGTCCGGTGGACAATCAGGATGGAGTGTTGTCAATTGGGTGGGCCACCGGGAGGAGGTATAGGCCACGCGGGTCTTGTTGGACTCAGGAGCCAGCCATTGATGTTGGGGAGAGCAGCAATTTGCAGGCTTGGGCCTTATAGAGGCGGATTGGAGCCTTGCCCTTTCCAAATTCAACATCTTTGGGTGTGTCAGAAAAGACGCGAGGATTTCACGCCATGAGCTCTCTTAAATTCGATTGCAAGCCGGATCATCTTACGACGCTCAGTCATGAACTAAAGCCATGTTACGGACGCGATGTCCTATGATGTGCTTGTTGGTGGGGCTGTGTTGTACCCATGGGCTTTACTTTGGACTTTTGGGCGGAAACGACATCCTACAGGCCGGAATGGCGTCAGGGATGGTCGACGTGCACTATTCCCAGTGCGGTTTATTGGAATGTAGCGGTGATCATAGGAATAATGATGCCCACATTGGCTGCATTCTCAAGGTGGGTGGCTTGGGGTGGTTAGCGCTTGGAAGGGCAATCACCATGCAGATGATAGGCCACCACTTGATGAGGATAAGAAATTGGCATACAAGGCTGAGTTGCTTCCTCATGTTCCTGTGCATAGCTCACTATGGAATACAGTTGGGGATTTGCAGCGAGTGGCAAGCCAGTGTGTGCAACAAGCATGGCAGGAGGCCTTCCCATCGGTAGGTGAGGGGAGTTCAGTTACATCACCTGGACCTCCTCAATTAGCTCCATTGGACAGTGCCTATTATCTGGCAACAACCTGACTCAGCATTTTTGCTAGACCTGTTTGGAGGCATGAGCACTGGGCTTGCAGGAGTGTTGCAAGCAGGAATCAAAGTACGCAAGTAGTGGAGAAGGATGAGATTGCTCGGCGTGTTTCCATGCGCCATGTATCCTGAGTTGTTGCCTCTCTCAGCAATTCAAGGGTACCAAAAGGCCTTGCCAGCAGACATTACCTTGCTGGAGGCGGATGATTTGGACCAGCATGGTGCCATTGACTTGGTGATAGCTGGATGGCCTTGCCAAGGACATTCACCCGCAGGTCATGGTAATGGTTTGCATGATGCACGATCGCATTGTTTTGGGAGATGTGCGAGTGTTGCGTGACTTGCAGTGAGGCAAGTGCAACCTCCAGCTTACATCCTGGAGAATGTTCCTCTCATGGGGGATTCTCGAGCCAGGGTTATGGCCAGTGTACATCAGATCCGGTCATGGATTGGACCAGCTGTATTATTGGATGCAGCTGCAGTGGGTTCACGGGCACATAGGCCTAGGTTGTGGTGGACCAATCTTGCACCACCAGAGTTGCTCAAGAGAGCCTATGATTCCATTCAACGGCCACCCAACCTCACGGTTGAGGGCATTTTGGACCAAGGGAGGCAACCACAGAGAGTGCGACATGATGATCGTCCATCTTTGGCGGTGGTCAATCGAGTGGGGCAGCCACGTGCAGCCTTGCCTACGCTCATGAGCTTTCCCTCGTCTCATGCTTTTTGAGACAATGGTCCTGGGTTGATTTGGGACAGTGTGCTACAGCAATTGGTGGAGCCCAATGCGGATGAGCGAGAGCGGGCAATGGGATTTGCCACGGGCACTACAGCTGTGCCAGCTCTGTCAGAGGCATCACGACGCCAGGTGTTGGGTCAGGCAATTGATCTCAATTGCTTGACATGGGTCATGGCTTGTGTATGGCTGAGCAATGGAGATTGCAAGCATTGGTGGCTACTTCCGCTCTCCCATTGGATATTGCACCCTCTCTGCCAACCGAGACGGATCTCTCAAGCAATAGTATGAGGAGTGGGGAGAGCCATACACTGAGGATCAGTTGGAGGCCAAGGTGGCTAAGGTTTTTGAAGAGGTTGAAGATGTTTCTTCCCCAGAGGATGTTCTCAAGGTGGCTATGGCGGAGCAAGTGGAGGCTACGCCACAGTCAGGGTGGGCGGACAAGGCCCAAGAGGTTGCTATCTAGCAACCAAAGGATGCGTCTCCTACCTCCAAGCCTGGTGTACCCAAGGTTGCAGTCACTGAGGACAACTGGGAACCAGATGTTGGACCTACAGTCACCGGAGGAGAGAGGCGGAGGATCCAGCGATTTCTAAGGGCTTATAGAAATTGCTTTGCCTTCGGTTTGAAGGATTTGGGGAGTTTGAAGGGCCAGGAGATTCGTATTGATTTGGCAAGTGACACGCCAATTTTTCGAAGGCCCTACAGGTATAGTGATATGGAGAGGTCTTTGATCCAGTCACGGACTATGGAGTTGTTCGAAGCTGGATTGGTGGAGTTGTCAGGCGGGGAGTATGCCTCGGCAACGGTGATGCCAGCTAAGAAGGATATATGGCAATTGGACAGAAAGGAGGATGTGTGGGACTACCGTCCTGTGAACCGTCAGACTAAGTCCGATAGATATGCCATGCCAACTCCAGAGGAGATCTTTGATGCCATTGGGCATGCAAAGGTGTTTAGCACATTGGACTTGCGATCCGGTTACCACCAGTTGCCAATCAAAGAGGCTGACAAGCAAAAGACGACATTCTGGGGGATTGACCAACATGGAAGGATTGCTTGTACCAATGGCGGTTCCTACCGTTTGGGTTGAAGAATGCTCCTGCAGAGTTTCAGAGGGTCATGGATAGGATTCTTGCGGGGCTAGACTTCGCCCGGTGCTACATTGATGACATCATCATCTTTAGTGCTACGATTGAGGAGCACGAGAACACCTTCAGATGGTGTTTGAGCGCTTGAGAGCGCATGGGTTGAAATTGCACCTGGGAAGTGCAAGTTCTTCCACAACCAGATTGAGTATCTGGGCCACATGATATACCCTGGAGGATTGGGTGTTCAAAAGACGAAGGTGGAGGCCATTGCACGCATTCCACGCCCCATTGTGTTTTCTTCGTGCTTTCATGGGGTTGACAAACTACTATCGACGGTTTGTCAAGGGATTTAGCAGCATTGCAAAGGCTCTTACCAAGTTGACCAAGGTGGGTCAGGAGTGGCAGTGGGAGGAGGAGCAGGAGGAAGCCTTTGAGGAACTCAAGGCTCGATTGACTTCTGCGCCTATTCTGAGGCGGCCTATTCGGGGCGGTCTTTCCAGCTACATACGGATTGGAGTATGCTGGGGATTGGAGCAGTGCTCACACAGTGGATGATGAGGGAGAGAGTTCGTAGTGGCATATGCTAGCCGCTCGAACAATGATGCCGAGGCGAAGTATAGTTCCTATGAAGGGGAGTGTCTAGCTGCAGTATGGGCAGTGACACATTTTAGATGCTACCTCTATGGCAATCTCTTCACCCTTGTCACGGATCACCAACCATTGAAGTGGTTGATGGAGTCAGACAAGCTTACAGGGAAGCTTGCACGGTGGGCACTTCAAGAGTACGACTTCCAGGTGGTGCATCGAGCCGGAATAGTCAACCGGGATGCGGATGGATTGAGTCGCAATCCATGCACAAGTGAGCTTGATGATACATGAGCTCGTTGGCATGGTGAGACGGACGAGGAGATGGTGCCAGGATGGCACACATCTGCCTTTTTATGCATTCTAGCAATGGGAGCTCAAGCTGGTCCATCCCATGTGATTGGTCATAGAGATAGTGTGCATGACGATCCAGAGATCAGTGAGGAGCTTGGTGGTGCTAAGGATGTACATGAAGATGCAGCAGTGTTGGCCTACCTTCGTACTGGAGAGACAGCAGCCAGTGTGACTGCTAAGGAGAGAGATCGGATCCTACAACGAGCCAAGAGGTTCAAGTGGGAGGGGACTCATCTACTCCGAGTATGGGAGGATGGACGAGTGAGGATTGTGCCTCATCCAACACAACGAGCGCGATTGGTACGTCATGCCCATGAGGAGTTGGGACATTTTGGGGTGCGGCGCACTCATAGTTTGCTGCAAAGACAGTATTGGTGGCGGGGCATGCACACGGATGTGCAACAGTTAGTGGCAAGGTGCATGGTGTGTGATAGAGTGCGGGCTTCTTTCAATGCACCTACTCCACAATTGCATCCTTTACCATTATGGGTTTGGGCTATCGTTGGAGTCTTGACTTCGCAGGCCCATTGTCACTGACGATTCGCCATAACAAGTATGTGCTGGTGATGGTGGAACATTTCTCCAAATGGATTGAACTGGTGGCATTGCCTGACAAGGCAAGTGAGGGGGCTGCGTATGCATTCTTAGATCGAGTGCTTAGCCAATTTGGTGCTCCAGCCGAGGTACTCACGGACCAGGGGAGAGAGTTCTTGGGGAGTTTCAGGCTTTGTGAGCAAGCCTTGATAGATCACCGCACTACTTCTCGGGATCATCCCGAGGCTGATGGCTTGGCCGAGAGGGTTGTGCAAACAGTCAAACGAGGCTTGCGCAAGTATGGCTTGCAGAAGGGACACTTGGGAGATTGGGACCTTCAGCTACCTTGGTTGGCCATGGGCTACAGGTTTAGCAAGCAAGCATCACTTGCCTCGTTCTCGCCTTATTTCCTTCTCTTTGGCCGAGAGCCAGATTTGCCTGCATCTATTCGCAGGGAGACTGCAGTAGTCCTCAACCTTGATGATCCGGATGTGTGGACACAAGCATGTGCCCAGCAGGCAGAGTTGTTCAAGAGAGTCATGCCTATGGCTTTTGAAAACCTTGCTATTGCCCAACACCGAGACACATTGAGGTACGCCACTATACGTGGAGGGGGATATCGGCCAGGTGTTCGGCGTTTCCATCCTGGGGACTATGTGTATCTGCAGCAGACAGCGCCTACGACCTTGGATGTCACAACAAGTTGTGTGATTCTAAGGGTCCGGGAGGTGTTGTCTTCAGGAGTGTTGATTCTGGAGGGTCGAGATGGCATGGTATGGAAGGACCATGTGCGCAATTGTGCGCCATGTCACCTTCCACATGTGGATGGGAGGATAGATCCCAACCTTGCAGTGGTACCTGCAGGGTTGCGTTGCATGCTATGTGGGCATGCTGGTGGTGCCGCGACCATGTTGGTGTGTGACAAATGCTCAAGGGGTGGGCACATGGGATGCTTGACACCGCCACTTGAGGAGGTTCCTAGTGGAGAATGGTTGTGTCCACGATGCCTTAGATAGAGGTAGTGGGGCATGACAGTGGTGAGGTTGACAAGTGATCCAAGGTCTAGCTAACGGGAGTTCAATGCCATGGACACTCAATTGAAGCCATGGATTGCAGGAAGGCGAGTAACGATGGGGCTACTTTTGCACCCGGCCTTTTGATCTATTGCCTTCAGATACTGGGACTTGGGCGATTGATGACCAAACGATGATCTTATTGGGATGAATACTTGTCAGCTATCCGGTGTTAGAGGACCTAATCACCAGCTAGGGGGCGATTGTGGTATAGCTTTCTAGGATTGTGTGCTTAGATTGTGTGGTGGACAACGATGTATGTTGTGGCACGATGCTTAGGTGCACGACAGCTGTCATGGTTTTAGTCATGGTTATCTAGAATTACCTTCTTCTAGTTAACTAAGACATTTTAGATATTTATATTTATATTTTGTGTGTTGGGACTTCATTTGGTCTCACATGCCAAATGAGGTGTCGAGCCTCACTTGGGACATGGGGATAGGTTTTCCCCTTGTGAGGATGGAGGAGGCTCATCTTCTTGTAGTTGAGCCTCCATGAGCTTCTCTCACCTCCATAGCTCTAGGTATTGAGAGGGAGTGTGGTGAGGGCTTTGTAGGGTGGATTCCCTTAGCAAGGGTGCCCTTGGCTTGACTTAGTTTATGTGATTGAGTGGATTCATGAGTGGAGGGTTTCCATTATGTTCACTTCCATTATCATTGTGGTATAGCTTTCTAGGATTGTGTGCTTAGATTGTGTGGTGGACAATGATGTATGTTGTGGCACGATGCTTAGGTGCACGACACATTACTCATAAGGTAACCATTGGGTATACCTACACCTACATCAGTGAGATGGATGAGAGCAAAAAGAACACTTTTGTGAAGATCTCCTCCCCAGATACACTCCTGCCCCAGCCACACAAAACTGAGCCTTTATAAGATCTCTGGAAGATTAAGAATCTCTTAGAAGAGAAAGGCCGCCAGTTTCGTTCATTTTTTTCTTCATCATCATGCAAACTGGCGTCTTCTCTAGTTTCCAAGTGAAAAAAAAAGAGATCTTAGATTTTGAGGTTGTTGGACTGTGCAATGAATGATGTGATCACCGTTAAAGGGCATCTTTGAGGTATGCAGCAGTAGTCTATGAAGGGATTGGAAGGCTCAAGCTATAGAAGGTGCATTTGATCGTCTCAAGTTGTAGGATGACCACATCAGCACATTCAGGCCCAGCCAGTATCGGTTTTCCCTGCAGGCAGGCAGCATGTATCCGTAATTGTTAATATGTTATCAGAGATAAGGGCAAGTGCGAAACAAAGATAAGCAAAGCCCAAGCATAAAAGATGATAAAAGAAGATCGCTTGTTTGCTTTAAAAGATGATCTCTGGAGTTTGCAGGTGTCACTAGAATGGTTTTCCAGATCGACATAAAAACAGCAGAGGAAGATGTGACTCTTGAAGATACTTAGTGTTCTCACCACTGCTCAAAACACAGACAAAGAAGTGTTCTGACCGAAACTTTCGATTCACAACGGAATCCCCGAACTGATAGCCCGCAATTCTCGAAAGGGGATCTACCACAAAAAAATTGAGGTCAACAAGGGTAGCACTAACCCAAAGGCTGCGGGTGATGCATCAAAAGGATGCAGGAATGACATGCACTGAACTTCGCAGACAACCACGCTGAGAGACACCAACTAGAAAAACTGTTTTCAAATACAGGAAGCCACAAGAAGCCGTGCTGTTTTTGGATGAAAAACAAACCCTGAACATGACATGAAAACATCCTTTATGGAAAGACGGCAACAACCCTGGAGAGCAGTAAACAGGAAGACCCCAAATGTAATGAGGTTGTGCCGTGCCAGAAGAGCACAGCACAAACACTGACACTCCAAGAGTTACCTCGCACGGATGTGTGCAACACAAGATCATTTCCGACACAACCCTTTATGCCGAATGACCCCATGGCGACGATGACGGCAAAATGCAAAGCACAGGGCAGGCAGTACGACACACGTGGATGCATACGTGAAGCACAACATTTATGGCGAATCTGCAAGAACTGCTCCAAATTGAACTAGCATTAGATTTCTACGGCACTTCCGAATTTGAAACCATGCAAGAAGGCCACCATATATTGGCAGGCGGCGAAGTACATCTGACATATATCACAAGTACATGCAACGGATGTACATATTTTCTAGCACTTTATTTCCTGAACCATTGTACCAATTTGACTATAGGAGGGCAGAATTAAAGGGGTCAGATTATTAAGGGTTGCCACACCAAGGGATAACTGTGACTGGGATAGAAGTATTTGATAGTTCATCACTCCCCACTCCCTTCTTGACCATAAAACTCACTCTGAAATTTGCAGCTGACTGCGGAGAAAACTGGTATCCCCAATTCTAGTGGTAGATACTATCATGGTCGGTTCTGTCACATATGCAGGTCTGTATGGAGGGGCAATCAACCACCAGGCTTGCAGTCCCCATGGATATCAGAAATGGAAACCAAGTAATCTTCTGCCTGATCCCAACCTCTGGGAATGAGAGAAGGTCAAGAGTCAATAGTGAGGTCTAGGAACATGGAGTGTGCAGCTTGAGTTTTGGACGGACATTGTTACTATCTGATGAGAATATCAGCTGAGGATGTGATTTCAATTCCGAAATCCTTGCATACTAACTAGGCTATATTGGGCAAGCAGTGGGTTTTGCCAGTCTGGAAAATCTTCTTTCCTGTGAACCTAGTGTGTTTTTAGCCTGGATGTTGATTCCTGAGCTACTGGAGTAGCTGGGTTTGCATGCAGTCCACGGAATGGGTAATATTCCATCCAGTATCAATTGCATCTCTGTGACCTCTCAGCAGGAGAAGATAGAGACTCCTGAGGTTTTCTTGTGCCTGCACAATGGCAGGGCAGCAGCAGTGGGGTCTGTAGATTGGGAGGGCGGTTATTGTGGCATATCGCCATCGCTGAGGACTGCACCAGTTGCACAACCTTCCTTCCCACATCTCTACACATGGAATTTTATATGGACTGTCATCAACTTACCACCTTCACACTCATCATCTACACACAGTCAAATGGCCTTTGAGGGACCAACTTCTAAAAGCAAAAGTTGCCTGTTGTTGCTGAGCATTTTGGGATCAGAGATTGAGAATCATGGTATCAGGGAATAGCTTGCAGACAGCACTTTTCCTCTTGTGTTGCTTTTACATATCCATACGAAAGAGATACACTTGAACAAATCCCTTCAGAAGAATTGCACCCCACTGGAATAGCAACACATGAGAGTTTTGAGCAACCAGAAAGTGTCCAGTGGACCCACAATACATGGAAGCCCAGAACCTGTGCGTGAGAACTCTCAGCAGCACGTTTACATGACAAATCTTCTTCTTGCTTGCCTGAGGAAAGTATATGCACAGAAGATGAGCACAATCGCGAATTGGCAACATTACTGCTGAACCATAAAATTACACATATGAATGCTTCCGAGAACAGTGCTCTATCTAAGCACAGGTCTAAGGCTCCTTTACAGAGACACAATCTGAACCCCACCCATATCATCATCAGCTCCCGAAGTCTCTCCTCTTCCAGGTTTATGGACACTCGATCAAATGATGACAACAGGTAACATTGCCACTGTTGAGAACACTGGTGGCAATCGCTACAGGATTGATCTTAAAAGGCTGCAACCTTATCAGCAAACTCAATTTGTGCAGCCAATTTATCAAGCTGACCCTTAACACTCATGTCAATGAAGCACGAGCCATCTTTACCGTACTTGATTTCAAAACCTGCAATGAGAGATGGGTCTACCACATTCTTTATGCGCACATTCTTGGCTCCACTCAGGCTCTGAATCTTCTTGGCAATTAACGCCAGTTGCGCCTTCTCAATCTTCACCGCCGACGTAACAGTGGCCACCTGGGTGTCGGTCTTCTCATTATAGATCACCTCCCACTCCTTGATAATGTCCTTGATGAGGTTAATCCGCCTTTTTTCCACCAAAAGATCCAAGAAGCTCAAGGTATCAACAGTATACTGGGCGTCCTTCGCCAGCCCCTTCAGTATGTCCTTCTTTTTGTCTTCCTCCACCACAGGGCTCACCAAGAACTTGTAAATCTCCTCGCTTTTGACCACATCCTCCAGCGACTCGAGGTCCCTATTCACTGCCTCCAAGCTGTCCTTCGATTCCGCCAGCTCTGCCAGCGCAGTCGCGTACGACCCTGACGCAGTGTCTGTATTCATCACCACCACAGCCCTGTGCCCCGCTCTCTGCCCCACCGCTCCCGGCACCTTGGCCACCAATGCATTGTGCCTCAAGCACGCCGAACCCCCCGACAGCCACGCCTTGTTCACCACACCCACCCGAGGCAGTGCAGACCCCGAAGAACCCACCACAGCCACGGCCTGTCTCCTTCCTCCCAACGCCACCGTCTGCTGCACGCTCGCCATCTCTCCCTCTCCCTCCCACAACGCCAAACCCAACCCAGTTTCTTCAGGCCTTCGCCTTCTGCCGAGAGAGACGGCTTTCTCGCCGTCCGATCCCCAACCGTCGGTCACGATCAAGATAAGATGGGATAGCGCCACAACTAAATGCGTGTGGTGAATGTAGCTTCTGTCAATCGCAGTCCAAGAGACAGGAGTAGATACAGAGCTGTCATGTCAGGACAGCATTGATTCAAATCAGTGAAGAATTTGAATGACATCATGTGCCCGAAACAGACTCCATACTTTCCATTCAGCTTACCTCTAGTCTGGGTTGGGAAGTAATAAGTCCCATTAGAGCCCATAAACAGAGACCACCTTGACAGTGCAGCCACGATGGTGAATCTCTAGTTTCAGAGCCTTCCATCCGTCATATAAGCAGACTGACTTGCTTCTCTACGAAGATTCTTTCCATTCTTCCAATTCTTCTCTTTGTGCTAGCTAATGAGCTAGCTTTGCTGTCTCTTCTTCTTGAGTTGTAATTGGCGTTCTTGGTTGATGGTAATTTCTTCTGCAGAGATGTTTTTCTTAGAGTAGATGGCGTCGCGGGCATGGCGTCAAACACAATCACATTCTCTCACCTGGAAATGACAGACAACTCATGATAACGTGAGAAAAAAGGGGTAAGTAGTATGGAAGCCAAAGATGAGCGAACACACTCGCCTAACACATTCCACCCACATTGCCTAAAATCTTTCTTTCTCCAAACTTTCGTTCTCCCTGAGAGATTCATAAATGAGCAATTCTCTGAAGATCTTGGTTTGATATTAGATGTTTCTAATATCATGATGAGCTTTACGATCAAACAAGGAATCCTCGCATCGGATGTGGTTGAGGGTGACGACGATGAAGGATGCGCAAGTTCCTGGACTCGCGCTCGCTCTTAGCATGCGAGAGGTGCGGGCATATAACTTAGGATGAGCAACGTTTTTGGAAACAAACTTATCACACACGCTGCGTGAGATGCCGCGTATATATCCCCGAACCTCTCGCACGCTAAGCGAGCGCGAGCTAGGTCATCCCATGTCCATTCCAGTGACGGCCACATCTCCCACCTGACCTAAGTTTTTGGCACAGCGTTCAGATGTTGCACGTCACCTGCATGCACAACACGCAACATGCATTGGGGGTTGTTGACGGCCAGGCTCAGAGAAGTGTTGACAGTTGTGGAGCTGCGCTGTGCAGCACCCATGGCATATACCCCTCGCAGCAAGCGTGGGTTCCCACATGGCACCAATCCGGCCCCTCCTGCGTGCTGCTTTCTGTTTTCTTTATCAATTTAACGATGAGCACGCATGCTCTCATCAATTCCAACGCCTGCCAAGCTCTCCCGATGACCCACTGCTGTGGGTTTCTTGTTTCTTGACGCTCCACCATCGCGGCTTCCTCTGCAGCAAATAACACGAAACCCTCGTCTCTCTCGCTTCGAAAACCCTCAAATGTGTGAGAACCCTAAAGCTGTGGGAACACGTTTGGAACGTGGGAACAGTGGTAGGCGGCCAGCTGGCGAGGGTGACCGGGTGCAGGCGGTGAAGTTACTAGCAAGTGACTAGTAGTGAGAGAGAGGGAAGCGCGCCTCCCTCGGTCTGGCTCGCACGCTTGCAACCCTTGCGTGCCCGTCTCGCTCGTCTCGCTCGTCTCGTCGCTGGATCGAGCTCGGCAGATCTCGAGCTCTTGAATCGGAGGAAGGTTGGCGGAGGAGGAGCTGCGGAAGTGGTTGGGAGTGGAAGGGGCTGGAAAACATGGCGTCGGAGTCGAGAGATGAGAATGTTTACATGGCGAAGCTGGCCGAGCAGGCCGAGCGGTATGACGAGATGGTGGAGGCGATGGAGAAGGTAGCCAAGACGGTGGAAGTGGAGGAGCTGACCGTGGAGGAGCGCAACCTGCTGTCTGTGGCATACAAGAATGTGATTGGGGCTCGCAGGGCTTCGTGGCGGATCATCTCGTCCATTGAGCAGAAAGAGGAGAGCAAGGGTAATGAGGACCATGTGGCTGCCATCAAGGATTACCGGGCCAAAGTTGAACAGGAGTTGAGCACTATCTGTGAGAGCATTCTCAACCTTCTTGACACGCATCTCATACCGACGTCGTCAACAGGGGAATCTAAGGTTTTCTATCTTAAGATGAAGGGTGACTACCACCGATATCTTGCAGAGTTTAAGACCGGCGCGGAGAGGAAAGAGGCCGCTGAGAGCACGTTGTTAGCTTACAAGTCTGCTCAAGTAAGTTTGCGGACTTGCATTATATTTTCAACGAATGATTACTAATTACGTGTTAGCTCTTCATATGATGCTGTTCGCAATGTGTCGTTTATGGAAGGAGCATGGTCAGTAGCATAATTACTTTTTTTCGGGCATATCCTTCATAGCCATGAAGATCATGGAAGAAACTGCCTTTCTGGTTGTGAAATGTATGCGTCCGAATTTCTGGAGATGGGAAATTGATCACCTACGTGGCTCACAGGCTCGGCTATTCATTCGTTGTTGTTTTTCAGGATATTGCACTCACCGAATTGGCCCCCACCCATCCTATCCGGTTGGGATTGGCTCTTAACTTCTCGGTCTTCTACTACGAAATTCTGAACTCGCCAGACCGAGCTTGTACCCTTGCCAAGCAGGTGAGCAAGTTTGTTCTTTCGGTGTCTGTGTCACGTTAATTTCAATACTGTTCGAAACTGTTTTTGGACAAGTTTTGTGGCTGGTACGACTTATGACAAATGTTTGTTGAGCTAACATGTTCTTGTTTTCTGTGTCAGGCATTTGATGAGGCGATTGCTGAGCTTGACACTTTAGGTGAAGAATCTTACAAGGACAGCACACTAATCATGCAGCTGCTTCGTGACAATCTTACCCTTTGGACGTCAGATATGCAGGTAACATATGGAACATGAACCATTTGTGATATGTTGCTTATGGGCTAGCTATGATCTGTAAGCTAGAAACCAATGGTTCATGTTGCATGCTAAAAGTGCCAACATTAGGCAGGACGTTGACAGGTGCACTTCAGAACCCTGTGTGACCTTGGCGTCCCAAGTGTTTGATGTGCCATTTTATCTGTTTAATGATAGCGGGCTTGTTTCAATGTACCTTTTTAGGAGGAGGCTGGTGAGGAAACTAAAGAGGGAGCAAAGCCTGAGGAGGGAGATGACAGCTGAAGCTGACATTGAGGAAGTGTACTACAAGCAGCTGGACCCTTGGGATTGGGATAGTGTGGGAATTGGGCCCATTTGTTCTTGAAATATGCTGTAAGGCCTGGCCCTAACCGTTGTTAGATTGCAAGAATTTAAAACTATACTCTACAGATTCACGGCAGTGTGTGCTCTTGTTAGCTTGCACTATTTGAGGTTGTTGGAAAGTGCAGATACTTCCCAGTATCAGTAGGCTACCCTGGCATGGCCAAACATTGTGTTGAACTGTCCCAATCCTGTGTGACTGCTGTCTTAAGGTTAAAGGACAAAAACTTTCGAAGTATAAAACATTAATCTGTGTTAGGCAGCACACTCATTTAGATGTCATGCTTCTAATTCATTCGCAGAATGGATCTCACTTTACTCTCAATTTAGTTTGTCTTTTAATTTAGGATCACAGTTACCTTCGTCCTTGAGGTGGGAGTTTTGTGTTTTGGGTGTTTTGTTCAGTGAAAGGTTAGGGAGCTGTTTACTGTCTACTGCTTTTTCTTGACTTCTAACAGGCTTGGCAAAAGTCTGTTCACTATGATACGAATTCTGCAATTCTCCAGAATGTCTGTTCTGATTTATCTGCTTTTCCATGATGCTTTTGGAAGTCTGACAGAAATAATGGATTGAGAACCAAGAAATTTTATGTCAATCCTGCTGACAAGTGTGTGTGCATTACAATGTCAGTAAATTTTCTCCTGTAATTTAGTGAAGTGAGCAGTATTGAAAATGGGGGTCTTGAGTGTGGTCCTACATTTTTCACATTACCCCGGGTCTATTTTTTGTTTTTTTGAAAGTTTTTACTAACAGCTGGTTCTAAGTATTTCAAAACTAAAATGATGTTGATACCATTTGGTTCTGAATACCAGGTCAAAATCAACGGGTATCAACAGGGTATGAACCTGGAATTGATTCGGTATTAGAATGTTTTTCTGTCCAATAATACCAGTCTGGTAGGTTCCTCATCTAGGCTGCAGGGCGCAACAAAAATAGATTTTTCTTATTGATCTGTCTGATCTTTGGCCTAATTCTGCTCGCTGCCACATGCGGAGCCTTAACAATCTATCCCCTCCCCACCCTTTCGTCTGGCTAGCCTTTTTTTGTCTCCGGGTTATACAGGGAGAGGAGGCGCAGGAGCCCAACAGCTTCTGTTCGCGCATCGCTTCCCCCACCCCAGATCGTTTATCGTCGATCCGGAACCGGCCAAGCGGGGCGAGGCGACCATGGCAAAGCCATTAAGTATTCTTCACTTCGTGCCACCTTCACGGGCTTGACGAAGGGTGAGGGCCACGAAGTGAGTTAACGAAAAGAACTCCCTGCTTATTTTCCTCTGTACATCCCCTGACACGCAAAGAGAGAATACGGGGCCGAAGGAAAAGCCCGTTGGGCGAAAAACGAAAAAAAAAAAAAGTTTTATCTTTGTATCCTCTCTGCGTTTCATTGGTCGATCCGCGCGGATGGTAGATAATTATTCAGGATTATTCAGGTATTGGAACTCTGCATACCAGCCGGGTCGGTCTTTTCATACCATGGCTGAGAATTGTGACCTGATAAAACCCTATATACCAGATCAACACTGGTATTGACCAAGTGTTACGCCAAGTTTTGGAAGACAGGTTGAAGGTATTGAGCTTGGAGAGATGGATGTTGGTCTGTTTGGAAAACAAGGTATAATACCAGAACAACACTGGTATTGACCAAGTGTTACACCAAGTTTTGGAAGACAGGTTGAAGGTATTGAGCTTGACTGAATATGGACATCATCCCTTTGAAGTACAGTGACGGTGAGAGATGGATGTTGGTCTGGTTGGAAAACAGGGTATATGAAGGGGTCTGTCTGCCCAGTACAATTCTTGAGAGGCATGTAAATCAGCTTCTTCAGCAAGCATATCCAATCCGAACTGGGACAACTTAGATTCACTTCTATGTAATGCGATGTTCTGGATCAAATTTTGATCGCAATATACTCCTGACCAATCCAACAGAATGTTCAAGAGACGCACTCCGATAAGACAACTTAGCTGTGAGTGTCACCCTGGACTTTTGTCTCATATTGGTGTACACTATAACTCCCAAGTTCCCAATTCTTGGATAGAGGCTAGTCTGGGTTTGAGTTTAATTGAAGGCTCACTCGGATGCGTAGTTGAGAAATGCAAACACTTACAAGATCAACCAGTTCTAAATGGGGTTCGGCCTTGGAAGCAATCAGCATGTGGTTTGGTCCCTTTTAGATGGGCTCTGCATTTGATGCATCATAAGCTCTGGCCACATCATGGTATTGCCAGCCTTGGAGTGGGGACACTCCAGCCTGCAATTGGTCTGTTGCCAACTGGACACTACCCCTTGGATGTCTTGTATCAAGTATGACTACACACTTACAAGTTATGTTGGATAAATGCAAAGTAAGGCCTTGATAGATCTGGTGTTTTAGCAGTAAATTTGTGGATGCTCGATTGACAGATGAAAACAGCACAATCAAGTAGTTGTCTGTAGCAGCACTAAGAAATCATTAATAGGCCTTTCAAAAGTCGTCAGGGCAGTAAGATCTCTGAACAAAATCCCCACCCCTGAAAGAGGGCCTGTCAGACCGAGAAGAGATCAGGGGAAACTCTCCACTCTTGCGAGAGGGCCTTTCAGGCAGTTGAGATGACTGGAGATATTCTCTAGTCTTCCCTGAGGGGCGTTCAGTGTGGCAGTTGGTCTGTAGAACTTCTCTACTGTTACGAGAGGGCCTCTCAGAGATGTAAGATCTCTGAAGGAGATCCCCACTCTTAACAGAGAACCTGTCAGATCGGTGGGATGCCTCAGAAAAATCTCCACTTTTCTGATAAGATGTTTGGTGCAAATCTCCATTCCTTACAGAGGGCCTATCAGAGATCGACATCCTATGAGCACCTTTTTGAACATTGGATTTGACACTGAGCCCTCCTGTGGACTTCGTGCCAGGATTAGGCAAAGAGAGCCGCTTCTTTTTGGCATGGTCGTTATCACTGGATGGGCGCTGCTTTGGTGTACTTTGAGGGCGCACCTTGGCCTGTGCAGACTTGGTGGCCGCCATGTAGCTGCGCTTGCCAATGGGAAAAGCATTCTCAGTGGTCGGCAGCATTGCATTGGAGTATGAACATAGAGTGGATGAAGCATCTGACTGGTGGTCACAGGTTTGTGACATCCGCAGCTGCTGCCTGTGGAATTGCATTGCTGCAGAGGTGGTGGAAGATGTGGGCATACTGCCGGTAGCAATACTGCCCTTACAAGCGCTTTGCGCAGGGGGCAAGTCCTCGACATAGCTCTGCAGTGTCTGATTGTCCTCCTTGAACCCAGTATGGTCCAGGGTACGGTTTTCCCAAGGTCGAGCTGCCATCCAGCGCTCCAGCCAACTCCACCCCCAGTGTGACTTATCTTCATCATGATCAAAGTAGATCTGTGCATCTGCCCCCACATTTGGTCTCCACTGCAAGAACAGAACCAGTGGCATAGCACCTCAGGCTATACTGTAGCATCCCCTGCGGAGCTACCATCCTCAAATACATTGCACATTACTTTGCTGAATCCAAACACGGACAACACAGATTACCAGTACAATCTCCATACATCATTATTGAAGGCTTTCACTCCCAAACTAATTTGTCAATAATCAGTGAGCTGGCTCTGCCAGCAAAAGATATTGACACTCTTTTGGTCATGCACCTGATGAGCTGATGCGTATGCTCTGGCTCTCTCTCGCTTGATCATCCCCTCCTGCTTTTGCTGCAGTTTTGCTTGAAGATCATGAATTGTTCCTGAACCAGCACACCATCCAAGCTACGCCCATCCTTGTCTCAGTCTTGCGTGCAACAATTGCTTTCACAGCTGCAAGGTTGGAAATACAACCTACAAAGAAGGCCTTTCGCACAGGCTGACAAGTGGTAGTTGCCAGTAAGGTCTTCTGACAGTTGAGTTGGAACTGCAGCAACTGCAATAGGAACTTGCCTATGGGAAGACATGGGTATGGGGTATGTTGCTCAAGAAGCACTAAAACTGCGTGAACTAAAGTTCTGATTGATGTCAGAATGAGCCTGGCAGGGTCTAGAGGTGAATAATTTTAAAAATCTCTTTTCACGGCTGCTGTCTAAGCAAAGCACTAGCTTATGTGCGATATTTCAAAATTGAGTAGCATAGGTCTCTTCCTTGGCATAGCACCCTTTTGCTCAGATACAGTTGGTGCAGTCTCAATGAGGACAAGTTCCATGAAAGGAAGACATGAAGACTGCCCATTAAGATGAAGCACTTGGAAGCTCTGCCAGAAGGTCTAAGAGGCCAGTAGTAAGGCAGCGGTAGCAAGCCATTTTCTCTGTAAAGAGCAGAAGGTAGATTGTCTGTAGCCCTTAAGGAAAACTCTGGGAAGCTATGCCAAAGTATTCTGACACTAGTGCAACGTGGAAATGTCACCTCAGAATCATGCTGCTGGGCCTCAAGACGATGTTGCCTAATGGTATGCTGGACGGTCTGGCCCTGCTGTGACATTCGAACACGGCGTGCTCGCACTCGAGCCTGCACTCGCACCAGCGCTTGCATGCACCGCAGGGTACTGGCAGCCTGCCTTCGCACTGTGTGGCCCCGCACCAGTGCTTGCAGCCGCACCAACCCTTTCAGAGCACGCAGAGCTCTTCTTGCCTGTTCAACGTCGGAACCCTCATCAGTACTCATATGCACAAGGTTTGTTGTCCTTGAAAAGTAGAGGGTAGACTTTGTCAATATAAGCAGAAACCGTAAAGCTTGGTCTTATTTATCAGCCATCCGATTGCTACTGTCTTTGAGAAAAGAGGAACAACCAACCCAAAGCTGTGGTGGCTGTGCTATACAGTTCTCAGCGATTGTTCTAAAAATCACCAGGCACCTTGACATGAGGCTGTGGGTGTACATGCAATGCTGAAGCAAACAGACAGTCTGCAGATTGAATTTGAACAACTGTAGCTTGTTAAAATTGTTATCTCAAAATAAATTCAATCATGGCAAGCACTTGGATGAGGGGCCGACGAGCTGCTTGCACCAACAGCACAATATTGACTAATTGCTTGTTGATACACTCATGTGAAGAAATGTATACATATGCATGCGCGTTTAGGAGGGAGAATCACTTTGGGACGAGTGACTAAGTGAAGAATAAAGCTGAGAACAAACATACCAAGAAACCGCGAAAGACTGTTTGAATGCGAAGAGCAGCCCACTCAGCTACCAAAAGTGCTCGAGTAGTTGGAGAGGGCATCTCCATAGAAACTTTGTCTGCCAGCTGTTGCCCCTGCTTCATCTGGCTGCTGTCATTCTTTACAGGTTCCTCTGCTTCCCCATTGTCAGATAAATTCTTCCATAAGCTCCAGCGTCGTAGTTTCTCGTGGCCTGATTTTTTCTGCAAAACAGGGATGGCCTTGCGTGATTAGCGAGCTATCCTACATCAATGCTACATCCACCACTTACAAGTCACACACGGTTCAAGGTGTGAGCTTTACAATGTTGGGGAATCTCGTAACTCTGGCTTTGCAAGCTTGGACATTACACTACAACAGTAATCATTTCCATTCAGAGAGTCTGGGGTGAAGTCTTACCACATCATCCTTGTCAGATGAGCTTGCTCTTGCAGATCTTTTCACAGTTATTAATGACTTGAAAAACTTGCTTGATGCACCCATGCTCCTCCAGCTGGCCTAACACAGATAGTAGGGGAAGGAAGGTCGAACAGTAAATAGTCAATGGGCGCTGTATCCAGAGAGAGACGAACACTCGACAAATGATGTGGTGACGACAAAGAATTGGAGACCCAGCAGATAGTCAGGCTGTGAGAGAATCACAAACCGAGCTGCGCACCACAAGGATAGAACCACTCAGGGAGAACAATCTACTGACCTTGTCAGCAACACAAACATAGGGGGACCCACAACCTGCACAAGACCGAGCGAATTGGAAGCTGGATTGGCAGACAGAGACACAAAAAAAAGCACAATGCGGGCACCCTTCACAAAAGGATCAGTGCAGTGGTAGCTGCATTGGCGGAGAAACCAATGCAGAGAAGAGGAAGAGAGAGAGAGGCAATGCAGAGCGCGCCAAGGTCGCACAAACAGTGAGAGCAGCGACGAGAGTTAGTGTGGCAGACTTGCGCGGGTCGTGTTTGAAAAACCCCGCACGTGCCAATCTCAAAATCTCGTTCCTTTGCTTTTTATCCACTCCTTACTAACCCTATTTCATCCTTGGATGGATGGATGAGGATGCATCACTAATGCGTTCATTCTTGATGGATGGATTGAGGATGAATGAAGTTTAGATGGGCGGAGGATGGATGAAGGCTATGGTAGTATGAAATGCTTGGAACCCCTCCTCTCTCCTTGCACTTCCTCCCTTCTCGTTGCGTTGCGAAGATTGTCGACCATGCATTGCGTCCTTGCTCAAAGTAATTCTTGCTCTTTCCCTGTGAGCTCCTCAGTGTGGGAAATTCTGAAGGGTTTTTCTGATCGCTTGTGATTTCGGTTTTTTGTTTTTAAAAACAGTCTGCATTCCGTCTGTCGGGTGAAATGTGTGTGTACTGAAGGCCCTGTATTCTCTCTTGCCTGGTTTCTAGCGGAGAATTTCCTGGCTCTCCCAACTGTGAAACGAGGTCTTCTGCTTCTCTCTCCCTCTCTCTCTGTCTATCTCGATGTGTCTCTTTCTTCATTTTTTTTCTTTGTTTCTCTTCTACACACACACAATTTAGTATCCGGTCCCCTTTGACGCTTGGGTTGGACAGTAGGTTGGGGTCTGATGTTCTCGCTACGCTTTCAGTATGAGAATGGACCGTGGTGCTCAAGGCCATCCTGGAGGTATGACAACTACGTCCAATCCGTCCACCACTCAGCAGGCCGTATTTCGTAGGGACAACGGCATGGTGTGAGGAGTGCAATGTGCAGCGCCCTCATTACGCTTTCTGTTGTGGTTCTCCTCTCCCTTGTGTCCTCTGATTACCATGGGGGATTTATTAGCCATGCCTCGACCGGCCTTATATAGGTTCCTGCACATGGAGCCCTTTGGAGCCAGGTGAAGAACAGCGGAAAGGGAGAAGGGCATGGGGACGGAAGCGAGATTAGGGCGGCCTGTGGACATGGCACCACTAGGATCCGTGCTGCCACCGCAAATGCAGGTTCAATCAGTCTCAGTGGGGCCGGCGCTTGTTCTCACACCGGCGTCAGAGAACAAATTGCCTCAGCCAGTATACACGATGGGATCTGGACAGGTCAGTGTCCGTTTAAGTTTTTGTATCTGGCATCATGCTCCAATCTAAACAGCGTTAGGTGTAGCAGAGTTACTTGATTTACTGGTTATTTCCACATTCTGGATTGTGAAGCAGCTGGTAGTGGGGTTTATGAATGGTATACTTTTGTCAAGTCTTAGGTCAATGCCAGCTCGGCAATCAACAATATATTCCCTGTAACTGGATTTACATCAGTTGTGTGTCGAGTTGCATGCCCTGGTGAGTAAAACCCTCAGGCCGACTCCGGTCAACTATGTGAAGGGAACTATGAGTTCAAGCGTCTGTTGATAGGATCAGTCACTCCCTATGTCCATGGTCTTTTTCTTTGTTGACGTCAGAGTTCTAATCGAACCAGGAATCAGGGAGATTCAACGATTGCTGCATCCTTCAGATGTAAACCCTGAATTGAGTTTTATATCAGACTGCAGGACCAAATTCCAATTGGAGTCTGACCAACATCTGGTACTGCATATCATCCTCCCAACATTGGGTTTAACAAAAACAACGAATGAACTGGCAGATGGCACTAGTCATATATTTGGATCAATTTAACCCACTCTGGCCCAAGTTATTCTGCAGTATTTTGCAACTCGTAATAATGTCCGGCTTTCCAATGTTATGAGTCTCGATCCCATGATGCTGTCATACATTCAGTAGCTATGATTTCAGTACATCAGTAACAGAACTGGTAGTTCTCACATATCCCTTTCTGGGCTGGTCATCCCATTAATTTAACACAACATGAGGTGTTGTTTGGTAAGTGAGCTATTCAAGTGAAAGCTGTAAGCTCATGGGACGGCCACATTGTCAGTTGGTGATTTTCTGATACAAATTATCCTCTGCCACTGAATGCTGTTGCAATGCATTTATAAAAGAGAGGTTTGCAAAGTTAATGATGACTTGTCCAATGGCAAATGACTCAATTTTTTCCTTGTGGCTATACCAGGCTACATGTTTTACCCCAAATAGGAACAGTATTATTGTTTTATGCTAGTTATACTCGGCTTGTAATTTACGTATCTTGACAGTCACATGCACTATCTTTTGTCTTGTAGACACCACTAGGATATGGTTTCAGGCCTGTTTATGCTATAATATACTGACAGGATGATGAAAACCTACATAAGGACATTAGGTTATTCTACCTGATGTTTTCTGGATTAGGCTTATATTGACTGAAACAGATGGTTGGTTCAGGTGATGACAGATGAGCAGCTAGAGATATTGCGGCGTCAGATTTCAGTGTATGCAACCATATGTCAGCAGCTGGTGGAGATGCACAAAGCTAGTGTTTCTCAGCAGCCTCCTATGCCTGGTTTGTCCCAGTGTCTGTTGCCCTTATTTGACACATGTGCTCTTTGGCCCTCATGTACTTGCATGAAGATCTGTCTCTCTCAGTCATAATCCATTGCCTTCCCTTTTTTCCATCTGGGAATATGGATGGCTTGGGACACTCTAGATGGATCTGTTCTGCGGAGGACAGATGAATCTAAGTTAATGATCAAACAAATTGGTCAGCTTAATTTCTAACTCCATTCCCAGAACGTCCCAAAAGTTTCAGGTGATTTTATGTGGAGTCTTTTTCACTTGGTTAACCTGTTCATAATATTAGGTGTATTTTTGTCACAAATTTACCACGCATGTAACATCTTGGTTAAACTACACCACCAGAGGGGTTGGGGTTCTGAGGTCAGCACTGCTTAGGTGTTGAAAGGATGTCTATGATTGAAATAGTGTCTCATGGCAGAAGAGGTGCATCTCTTGAGCCTTGGTGACTGTGGTTAGTTTCCATCAGCCACGTCCTTTACGTCCCTTGGCTGCTCACTAGGTGGGTAGGGGTCAATCACAGTCCTGGGATTTTATGGGTAAATAGAATGAGTAGGGGTAGGTCAACCAGAACGTTTACCGGGCATGCTATGACCCTGTGCAAGAGAACCTGAGGCACTTCTTGGGGCTGCAGATGTAGACTGACAGTCATACTTTTTCACTTGGGGATTGTTCACAGGCGTAACTGGGGGAGGCCAACACATGCTCTACGATCAGATGATGGGAACACCGAACCACAAGACGACCACCCGCCTGAGGTGGACACCTAGCCAGAACCAGCTGCAAATACTGGAGAGGCTGTTTGAGCATGGGAATGGCACGCCCAATAAGCAGCGCATCAAGGAGATCACTGCCGAGTTAAGTCAGCATGGCCAGATCGCTGAGACCAATGTCTACAACTGGTTCCAAAATCGGAAAGCGCGGGCAAAGAGAAAACATCTACAGGTAGGCAGCAGCCTTGAATGGATGGCAAAGTGATCAAAAGGTCAATTGATGACACCACACCTTCTGTCCTTTCTTGCCAACAAGGGTAGCAGGCAGGACCATACGTGTTACCTTCATGCATCTTCTTTTATTTAGCATGTGTTCCGATCCATACTACCGAGTTCTTGGCAAGGGATACTCAGTAAGAGTTCTGATAAGGCAGACTTTAGTTTGTCGTTTGTCGTTCATTTTGTTTCGGCCAGTATTAGGTTGGTCAATTGGTGCTCATTTTTAGTTTGAACCTCCTATGGGGCAGAAATGACTGGGTCGAAGTGAGTCCTTTGCAGGTTACCCCCAAGGATGGCGACTCTGAGGTGGATACGGATGTGGACTCTCCCAGAGAGAAGCGACCAAGACTGGAGGAAGACCAGAACCAAAATGACTCTGGAGGCTTCGGAGATACGAATGGCGGAGCAAGTTCTGATGCAGGGGGTGGGGGGGCACTTGATCAGAGGTCCGGACAGTTTGACCAGCAAGATACTGTGTCGTCTGTGCTCATGCATCCCCAAGGAGACCTGAAACCTGGCATTTCGTACAACAAAGGAGTTGGTTTTGACAACAGTTTTGAGCAAGGTGACAACCTGCTCTTACATCAACCAAGCTCCTCTTTGATTCTTCGAAACTGGTTCTGCTGTTCTTCTTTTCCAGGGTGAAATTTCCTGGCATTTGCTTACACTGTAAAGAAACTTGCAGGAAGGAGAACAAGAAGGATGGCACAGGCCTGTGTGAAATGGTTCTAAGATGTCCCAGTAGTTGAGACAGAAAAAGAAAGATGAAAGGCAAGGGTGCTTGTGTACTTGGATAACCCTTCAGAGAAGGGACTGCTCTTATTTACGGCATTTGATTCGCCAACTTCACAGTGACAATCTGCTGACGATCCTGTCTGGTGGTAGTTGACGGTAGAAGGGTCACTGGCAGTCCTGTGGCCTGAGCAAAAGACATTTCCACGCTATGACCATGTCAAGCAATCCAGTACCATTTCTGAGACAGATCTGACAAAGAACCTGGTGGGTGTGCCAGGTCCTTGCGAGTCCACTACAATGACAGTGTCAGTGAACGACAAGCAATGGGAGATGCCATCAGGCATGCTTGATGTCACTTCTACATTTGGCAAAAGCGCGGTTCTTGTGGATTTACCGGGTCAAATGATTCCCACCAATGAGGGATTGTCACTCCATCCTTTACAGGCTGTGGAGAGTTACAGCTTGGCACGGTAGGTATTCCTCGGCCCCTTCATTCGTGGACTGGGTTTTGTGATGTTTCTAGCATTGCACAGTCATTACAGGTTCCAGTCAGCCCTATAGCTTCAATGTTTCCAATCAATATCAAATCAGGGAGGGGGTGATTCCTTCTGTTTGAAGGTTGTAGCACATTTATTTCCAATTTGCTTTGAGGCTGAGTGAAAGCGATTGGAGGTGACCGTGCTGTATAATGCCATCCAGAGGCATAGTACGGTGCCATACCATAGCATTTGGCAAATACGTAATGGTAACATTGGTTTTCATTCGTGAAAAGGAACCACTTAGCCTTCTGTCTTATCCTGAGAAAGCTACTCCAACCTGTAATGGTGATTTGGTCACTATCATCATCCTTTATGTCTATTGGAGAGACCCCTCATCCTGACAAATAGGAGGACGTACTCTTTATTGAGAAAATTGGCTTCTGAGGTGTGCCCAATTTTTCAAATGTGTTTGCATTCGAAGAATCCTAAGTCTTGTGAGCCAATGTACAAACAAGCAGATTGATAATCTTTTGTTCCAGGGCTCTTTTGTTCAAGCAAAGTAGATGTTCAAATTGCCTTGCCTGGTTTGAACTAGGTAATCTGCCCCGATTGTGACCTAGCAAGTGCAAAATATGGGACAACTGTCTCTTCATAGATGAAAGAAAAGGATGAAAAACACTCTGATTCATGGCATTCGGAAATTGCTTGAAAGTGGCTTAGCATTTAATGACCAGCTGGTGCAAGGCTTTGCTCATGCCTGTGCTTATTTGATGATATGGAGTGTAATGCCTCTGAAGGGTTGATGCCTGATCTTTAAGCTGAAGGGCCCATACTTGGAGCTCGGAACTGGCAAGATGATCTCTACCAGTGACAATCAATGATTAATTTGTGTGATAGTGGTCTTGGGTTAGTTTAATCAAGTCTTATTCAGACATAACTTTTTGGCAGGATTGAGGCAGGAGCAGCAGGTCCATCGGTGATACCCTCTCAGGATGTGTTGACCCAAAACTTACAGCAGGTGGTAGGCTTATTGAATGAAGGTAATCTTTCTCTCTCTTTCTCTCTTTGCCTTGGAGCTATGGGAAACGACGTCTTTATGAGTACATCCTCTTTGCCTTGGAGTTTGCACAGTAGACGAATAGCATTTCTTTTCTTTTTTCCTGCCTTTGGTGTTGGTAGTGGCGGACCTCAAGTTTTCACCTGTCGTTTGGCATTTCTGGAATGACTTTCCATATACCGTGGGTTGGAACCCTGCTCCAACGCCAAGAGGATTATTGGGTAGACTTGTGTCATGAGTCGAAATCCAGAGGTTAACAGGACTATTTGTCGAAGTCGTTCTCTTTCTGTGTTTTTCTGTCTTTCAGAAAGTCGCTAGTCGCCATATCAAGGCAACTTTCTTGAATACAACACTGCTGGTTGATGATTTTGTCCCCTCACCCTCTTTCTAAGATGGTTGTGTATTTTATTTTACCCAGGATTAGGGAATGGTTCAATGATGCATGCCTCGCCACAAAGTCAACTTCTCGGGAACTTGCATAGTTAAGTGTGCCGTCACCCTTGCTTCCCTGCATGGTGGGCTCTTGGCTGCAAGCTGCGGATCCACGAGACATTTTACCATCATTCTCGAGCCCTTTTTGTTGAAGAAAGTGGTAAGCCAAACATGAAAAACTGTCACGAAATGTACTATATGATCTAAACATTGTATGAGTCTGAAGTAACATTTATTAGACTCAGTTGAAATCTTTAAAATGATGGGATCCCAAGAGTATTGGAGGGGAAACTGAAACCTAGCTACCACATTTTTAGGTGTCAGTATTCCCCAAGGCTTATTGTAAACACGCTAAAGCTTTGTTGGGTCCTGGTTCAGTCCTAAATTTCTGCAAGTGAAAATGTACACCAACACGAGTATCAATACATTGAATTTGTCTGATGATTTTTGTAGAATTCCCATTGCTAGTTGTGGAATCGGAAGATATCATTTTGTCACAAGGTATATGAAGGGATTACATTTGCTTCCTCTGGAATTTCATTTCATTTCTCTTGCGTATGAATGGATGTAGTCTGGGGGTTTTGAATGTCACTATCTTATATTATGGGTTTTTTTTAATGGGAAAACAAATAATTCTTCACAATTGTATCTATGATGGTTACATATAATTTTGCATTTGGATTTATATTTCCGTGCAGGGGTAAGTTACAAAGAGAAAGGAAGATAAAGCAGATGTAATTTATGGTGTCATCTCACCTCAAAGTGATATAAACCCTGACTTCAGGTTTTGTATGCACATATGTACATTGGATTGTAGGCATTGTCTTAGATAATTAATTTTCAGCAGTTGTAATAAGAACAACTAAGTATTATTGCAGATAACTGGATAATACTTCCTCTCGATGAAGTTTATATGCACTTCCCAAGTAGTTCCCTATGTAACTATAAACTCCTCATATGCTGCTCAGCCGCTTAACTGAGACACTGAATTTTAACTTCCTCTAGAGATGTCGCAGCGATGCTGGTTTGACAATATATACATGAACTACTACCCATCCTCCCCACATCATTGCGAGATTCCTTAGTAATATGTTTGGTGATCATGCGAATGGGCAGGGCTTGCATCAATTGCCTCTCACAGGTTTCTCAAATTCGGATTAAAGTTTCCACATATGTACCCTGAAAGGACCATGGCTGGCTCAGGGAGGTTTAGAACTCTTATTGTATCCAGCTGGATCTATAGATGTATGATAGGTAAGTGTATACATGTACAGATATCCTCCATGGGCTACATTCGAGAAGGGACATCTCCACTCCATACTGTACAGCTTTCTGGCCTGGTGCATATTTTGGGCCACTGTCTCTTGCAGTGCTATCGCACATGATCAACAACTTTAAAAATAGCATACATCCAGTTGTCACATATTCTCTCTCATCTCCACAATGTTATGCATGTTGAAACCCTTCCCCTTATCACCTGTCGCTTTGCAAAATTTGGATTCCTGCTCCACATCCCAGCAAAATCTCATAGCGTCAGTCACCTCAATGTCAACATGTTTGTATGGTCCATCCTTGAAGGCAGTGAGGTGCATAATGTACTGCAAACTCCAAAGGATATTGCTTCAGACTTTAACCTCCTCATCTCGCAATGGGATCTTTCAACAGCCTTAGTCAGCTAATTCCTGTTGCCTATTCAATGCACATGCTTGTAGTTAGTAGGTTTCAGACATGGACTCTCGAGGCTTCATAGACCATGAGAAGAGCACAAGAAAGAAAGAGGAAGAGGGCTCAGACTAATTTGCAACCAGCATGCCCACTAACACACTCTTTTCTAGTGGAGCTTGGGAGAAGTCAAGAGGTTTTGCCATGGGGCCACCAGGGTAACCGCCCAAACCTTGACGGCATCACCTCGCCATGCAGGCGTCCAAATGGGGGACAGCCCAAGGGAAGGGGGAGAAGAGGATACCACACCCATCAAGTAGCAGGATTTGACCCCAGAATCATCTGGGTGGCACTCAATGCACTAACCAACTGAGCTACTGACTGTTGATTGAGATTCTATTACCGAACTATTGCAGTCACAAGAGTCCCTGCACTTCAAGTACTATCCACAATACATTTGGAGCCTACTTCTTAACTTTACATCATTTGAATGACTTTGATTGGATGGTTTGAGTTAAATAAGCACTTGCTGATATTTATCTTGGGAGGTTTGAGATAGTGACCTTTCCAATCTCAAAACTTTTTGCACCAAAATCCTCCCCTTATTTCACATAACCGCAGCGTAATTAATATGAATTTAATTTAGGGTGAATACACTTTCTTGGGCAAGAGTCTATGGAGAACTGAGGTAGCCATAGAAAAGATTCTTTCAATCTCTATCAGAGTGCGGGGACATGTCCAACAAGAAAAGCAACAGTGGGGCCCTAGTTAAGATTACAGCAAAGGACTTGGATTTGGTTTGGTTGCATAAACCCTATCTAGTAAGCCCCGGGAGTCCTTCCTACCAGACTGAGCACCTGGAATTAACCCTGGTAACAACCCTGGTATTAGAGAACAGACCAGCCTGGTCCCAGATCTGAGATGCCTAGGCCGACACCAGTGCAGAGACGAATTAGATTCTGGAAAAGAGGCGGTAACCAGACCCGTCTGGTTCGTTGTTGATACGAGCTCAGCGTTTTGCAGCCTGGTTGCTATACTGCTGTGAGATTTAGGGAGATTTTGTGCACTATGGGCAAGTATGAGCTCATTTTGGAATCTGCAGTGGCTTTTGACCTGATTTGTGTCTGATATGTGAATCTCTTGGTTGGTGTCTTGTATACCAAAATGTGTTGTGTAAAACACCTAGAAGCTTCATAATTCATACACACTTTGGCCTCATTTGCATGCTTCACTAGTTGTTTTCGTGATGAATTTGAATCTCATGAATTCGTCATCATTGATACCAGCTGGTATCAATTAGCTAATCACACCTGTACATATTGATACCAGTGCATAAGTAATTCACCATGCCTTCATTATAGATACAGATAGATACCAGACTGGTATGTAAATTCAAGCAATCCTCTGGTACTTCATGTACTTCATTGTGGCAACCACCCATATACCAGGACCAGCCTGTTATCACAAAATGCCAATACCAGACCAACACTGATCCTTACCCAGGACAAAAGAATCTTGCACAGAATTAAAACTAAGAGTTTGAGAAGTGTAGATCAGTTGGGGGGGTAATCGATGCCAGAGTAGATACCCAATACCTGCCCAATACGAATAGTGAAAGGCCCCACATTTGTTGGCACGCGTGAAATGTCACATCGCAGTGACAAGCGCAGCACGCTTCCCATGCCTGGTCTCTCTCAAGGCTTTCGCGTGTGCAATCTGCAAAGCTCATCACCTCTGCTGTAATCGGGGCTCACACATCTCTCTCAATTTCCTGCTGAACCAGCGCTCTGTTGCTTTCCGGCTTCTCTTTGCATGATATGCTTACAGGCAAGGTTGGACATCCTTTTGCAATGACCTCATCGCGTGTGCTCGACTATGCTGATCTCTCGGTTCCCTCTAGTTTCGTTTTGTGAGCAGAGAAGTGGAAATCTCAAGCTTCATCTCACGCTTAGTAGATTCATTTCTCTAATTCACCGATCTATTATCTGTGGTGTTTTTTCTCTTCAAGGACCCTCGTTTCATCTTGTGAGCAGAGGAGTGGAAACCTTAGCTTTGCAGTCTCATTGCTCTAAGCTCATCCATTGTCTGTGGTGTTAACGTTTTTCTTGGACCTAGATCAAACTGCTTACTGCAGCCGAACGTATTGAACCATATATATAGACGCAGATTACTGTGGTCCAATTACACCGACAGGTGCTCTCCAGAAATCTGCCCAACTTTGTTAGCTCTAGAAGAGCTCCAACCTCCACTGAATGTCGTTGCCGTAGTTTTACCTGTGTTTCACTTCTGTACCACTGTGGTCTTGCTTACCTTCCTGGATCAGGCCTACTGCATGTGGGAACAACCACGTTATTGATGATATTCACTAGGATCGGATGAGGTTTCCAGAAACTTGGGATGATTGAGCAACAGAAGTCTCTAACAGTGCGTTCATGTCGAATGGTGCATTTTTTTCTCTAGTGTTTGCAGGATTATAGGTTTACAGATCATACGTTCTGTCTTGAGCATCCTTTTAGAGGTACATATCTACTCACAAGTGAGCCTCTGGATGTTTAAGTATTTGTGCAGAAGCGACACAGATCTGGTAGTAGATCTCATGAGCCACGGGAGAGCCACAGAGCTAGGGGAAGGCATTCTTCTGATTTATGAATAACCGGGGTTCCCAGTAGATGAGAAAGCTTACATGTAATATAAGTCCTCTTGAAGCTCTTATTTGACGTACATCTGAACCAAGATTATGCTCAAGCTGATTCTGGATTGTGATTGTCGGCTTAGGTGTACCCCATACACAGTTTCAGTTTCAGACATTTCCTTAAGGGGAAGGATTTACATCAGGGTGCGGCAAACATAGAACAAGTAAGGAGAGCTGTTTCCGGATGGACTAGAGTAACGTACCCTGTTGAAGTTTGGCCCTTGGAACTTAGAATGGACTCATGAAGCCTGAGATGTGTAAGACCTTCATCGCAGTATTCTGGTGAAGTGCTTTCCTTCAGGTCAGACTGGTAGCCTCACCTGCAAAGTAGCCAGAGATTCTGACTTCCAGTGGGACATCGATGTTCCCGAGTTGCAACAATTTCCCAGTTGGAAAGTTTCTCAGAGACAAGATTTGCTCACCAGGCCAGGGATCCCACGGAGAGGGCCTTAGTTTACTACACTCAAATGCCGAACGACTGCAGAATGCAAAACCTATGCAATGAAAGTAAAGGCAAGGAGAAGGTCATGGAATCAGAGGATTCAGAGGAAGATACACATTTTCTTACAACTAACCATGTTGCCACTGAGGTGAATCTCTTTCAGGATGGACCAGGCAGAGCGCTGACCTTTATGGACTTAATGGACAGAGAGACTCCTTCAGATCAGAAGAGATTCGAGGAGGTAGTGCTCACTACTATAATCCTCTTTGCGGTTTAAGTACTGGAGTGAAAAAAGTACTCGTCCGCTTATTGTCCTGTTTTATGCGCGTAGATCTAGTATTTGATCTAGTGCTCAGGTCACCACTCGAGTCTAATTGCTACTGAACTGGATTTCCCTCAGGCTAAAATGATTGCGGAGCTGCAGCAGTTTTTGGCTTATCGGACACAGAGAATGCAAATCTGCAGAGATCGGACTGCCAGGTTACGTACCACCAATAAAAATGTTTTTCCATCCAGCTTGAGATGGTCATATCCTCCTTACAATAGTATCCTCAATACGGAAGTGTGATAGCTGATACTGGCCAACGCTGTCTTCAACTCGCTCTCCAAAGCTGTAGAAGGACTCCTGTTTTCCTGACCTTTCAAAAACCACCTCACTGCCCAGGCTGCATATTGAGGTACTACATTTGGTGTACATTGATCAGACATGGATGCAATTTAAATTGGGTGATCATGCAGACTGACTGGGACAATGAGCAAAGGCAATTTAAAACAGACTGAGAAAGTGCTAAACAGAAAGCAACGATTGTTGTACACCCAGCTTATATCCAGACCTGCTGGCAGCCCATGTGGCTTGTCAACAAGTTGTGACACCTATGGATCAGACCCCATACCTTGACTAGGAGGCAGGCGCAGGCTCAAGCTGAAACAACCAAGAAGTATTGTGTTTTGTACCCTGATGAGCTTGATATCAGCCCAAAAGAGAAGGCGGAGCTTGATGAATTCGTGGTAAGTCTTGAACCCCTTGTAGATAGAAGATGGGATTCCAGTACCTAGATCAGTCACCAAGGTTCCATTTATGAAAGAGTAGGCTTTAGAGTCAGTCACCTACTGGAAAGAGTGAGTGTTCTTTCCTTGAAAACCACAAAGTCATATATATATGGCATGAACTATATGATAGAGCCCACGTGTACCTCAAAGGGAAAGTACCCAAGTGCTGCAAGAGGGTCAGGCTTGATATTATTTAGGCCAACTTATAAGCGGTCAGGGTCATTTTCTCTGTGTGTACATGGCATAATATGGCCGAGATTTAATGCTACTCAATCTTGAGATAAGTGATGATTCAGTTCTCTTTACATCTATTCCAGGTGTACAGAGTATCTGACTTTTGTTCTTGGCCGAGCTGCTATCTAGATGGACAACTTCATTTCAGATTTTTGCTTGTTAGCATACATTGACATCTGTCTTTATGCTGCAAATGGCGCTGCTCCTAGATCTAGGTTGATTTATGAAGCACTTGTCGTCTGGATTTTGGATTTGCAGGTCCACCATAATTTTGCTAAGATTTCACTGCCTACAAGGATCAGCTGCAGCAACGTCTTAATAAGGCTGTGAGTGAAGCTATGACGCTCTGCTGGAACACAGAGCAGGAACTCTACAAACTGACAGGTAAGGAGAAGTTGGGCTTTCTTATATGTGTTTGTTAGTACGTACTCCAAAATAGGGTAGCCGCGGATTGGAGACACCTGATCCAGGAAATTGAGCTCAAGCCATTGTACTCCTTCAGCCTAGGAGCCAGAGGATGTTAAAGAGTCTAAGGGCCGAGCTGCGTTCCGAGGGTCTGGTTTATAGTTGTACAGAGGTAACTAATTTGGAAGGGCACTATGAACGTCCAGTTATCTGCAAGTTAAATACTTGGCTGCTCTTATTACAACTGTCCTTGGAAATTAACAATGCGTGGACTCTGCAGGAGCATCCGGGCCCGTTTATGGCGAAGGAGCAGCTACTCTCTCACCATGAACTGATCAAGCACCGCCTTCTCTTTTGGGCTTATCAAGCTGATAAAGGTCCAAAACTGAATATTTCTTGCTCACAATCAGAGCCTGCGTCAGCTGCTCATCAAGATCTGGGAGCCATAGGTGTACAAACACGAAGGCAAGCAGCGTGGGCCGCCAGTAATTCTGGATATAAAGGGTACTGTGCCACAATCATTGCTGTCTGTTTTGCACTTACCCATTCTACGTTTTGCCTCTGTACATTGTCCAAGTAAGTCTGCATAATCACTCACCCGAAGGCGTCTGTCAGGAATATCTGTGTACCATATAATACTCTCCGACCCTCAGGTACCTATCCTCAACAATTTGTCCCAAGTAGGTCCTTCCTCGGGTCCTTAGGAGGTGGACCTTCGCGCTCTAGTAGCTGCTGCCAGAACTGGCCTAAATCCATCCTTCCTTACTGGTGCAAAGTACCCGCTGATCCATGGACGAGAATCTCCAATGTTCCTCCCGCAACAGTTCCCTCATGAAAAAGCTTTTGCATCACTGTTAATGCAGATCAAGGGACGCTCAACCCCTGCAGGCCAGACCTTCACCTCAGTCATCAACATAATCTTGAACAAACTAACAAATCGAGAGGAGGAGTTACTACACTACACTTGTGCTTTGCTTCTCTCATACATGGGTTGCCATCCCCTCGTCTTCTCGCCCATCGATTTGCCCGCGGAAGACAATAGGAATAACGTAAGACGCGTGCGATCTGACGGTAATCTCTCCGGATTCCGGCAGCTTAGGCTCCTCCAGCTGGCCCCTGTCAAATCCTCCCTACCCCGCTATGCTACTAATTCCACCTTTGCATTTTGCACCCATTCTTGAGCTTTTTATCTTTTTTTAAGAAGAAAAAGAAAACAGGGACAGAGCCATTCTTTTTACAGAATATTGTTCAATGCTTGTTAAATATATCATAATGAATATTTTGTTTGATCCCTGAAGTTGACAGTTAGCATCCAGACTGTCCTTCTTTGTAATATCTCTGACGTGGTTCCGGGTGTCTTGTCAGCTTTGGAGTTGCCTCAGAGCCTTAAGTTTGTGGCACGAGGAAGTCGAGATGTGCCTGGCTGTTGAGGGTAAATCCCCAGCTTGTGTGTTTGCCACTCTTGCTCGCATTTACGTTGATCTAATTATTCAAGGCCGGAAAATGTGGGAAATGTTGGTCTTAGCAATACGCAGATGTTCTCAAGACATTTGAGCGCGCGTGCGGCCTTGCTCAACGCCTTTGATGGAACTTGGGCCCTTCGAGGCATCCTCTGCACCAGGGCTGGAGATAGTCCCTGCTGGGCCAATAGACCACCTGATGGCTGGAGACTCACCTAGCCCGTGGCCCTCCCCGGCAAGCAGGGACAATTTGGAAGAAATCAACTGGAAGCACCGCAAAAACAGAGCCTCTAAAGTCAAGGCCCATCTCAACTTCGAGCCGCTTCGTAGAAAGCGTTAGTTAGTTCAGTGCCTCTCTCGCACAGTCAGGCTTGTTGGTAATTCAGATGCAGTTCTTGGACCTTCGGCTTAATCTGTCTCGCTTTAGGCTTAGCATGGCTGCAGACCCTTTCTTCTGTTGGCTGGGCCCAAGCATGCTCTATATGTAGCATAAGTGATTCAGAACTTTTGTTTATCTTTCTGCTGTTGGAAGATATTCTTTCTGGTTCAGGCAGACCTTGTGGTCTGACTGAAGGTTACTCACTTCTTTGAGGCAGATTTTGTTAGCTTGTTGTCATCCAAGAGAGTGAATCTCTGCCCTTTCAATCTCTGCTTCCCCCTAGGTGGACGGGTCTGGGTGTTACCTCACTCTATGATGTAAGCCTTTATGGCCTCCTCTTATGGTTATTATTTCCATGAGTTCTTAATATGACTTAAAAGGGCTTCCTCCCCTTTTCTTAAAAAAAAATCATTCCAAAAAAAATTAACCACCCTAAAAGGAACCCGGGGAAAAGAACTGTCTTTTTAGTTGTGAAGGATTTGAGCTTGGGATCACATACTAATCTCATCCAACTAGGCTACCTACAAATGTGATAAAATTATAATGTCGTACAAATATCTCTAGAGTATCTTTCCATGTGACCTGTCCATTTCCGCGGCCCACTAGTTTGTGCAAACCCAACCACCAAAACAAAGATACATTTAAAAAAACCAAGTGCCGGAAGCCAAAAGCAAAACCTGATGAGCAGGTTTGTGGTCCCTCACGGCTGGACCCACCATTTGCTTTTTACCTTCCCAAAGACCTACCAAGGGGGGCTTGTATGTGCCTGCCTGCCCCTGCCCTTAGACATGACCGGCGGGCTTCTATAAGAAGAAACCATTTAAGCAAGGAAAAAATGAGTGTACATTATGCATGTCCTTTGGGCAACAAAAATCTTTGTTTCCTCATAAGTTCGGGCCGGTGTGCTTTTAATGTGTTTTCATATTGAGGAGTCCGGCCCCTAGCTCATATCCTCACTGACATAACCGCCCAACGCTAGTTACCACCACAAGTCCTTTGGTTGGTATCCTTGAAGAATATGAGCATGCCTATGCAGCATGTCTTATTTTTTGTACTTGGCCTTTTTTGGCCTTTTTTGGCCTTTTTTCTGAAGGTTCTTGCTACATGTAAGTGTGCCATCCTTATCACTGGATAATGTTGTAGCCAGATTCCAACCCAGGTTTCATGGGCAATGAATTACTTGCAATTTTACATAAGGGTAGGATAGGTTAGAGTATTTTAGTGGTGCATCCCAACTTTCAAACAACCCATCCATTGGAGTGGAAAAAATCATTTCCCTACCTGTCGGTGTCTTATCATAGCATTGTTGCAAGGCTCATAGACTATTGGTCACCAAACAATGGTAGATAGTATGGTTGAGGTATTCGTCCTCATCCCCTGAGTCATTATTGGGTGCATGATGTTAACAAGGACGATGGGGATGGTCTCCCGGGCTCCTCATGTCTTGAAGGGCCCATTCTACATTCTACAGTTTGTTTTTGGGGCCTAATGGGAGTGTCATGGAATCTGGGTCCTGTCGTGTGAATAAATAAGTGCCTAAGTTGATACTTGGGTTACTTACTAATTGTGGAGTTCTTGGTAGCCCAAAAATTATAGGTTTTTTTTTTTCTTTTTTTTTCTTTAAATTGAAAGGGAATGAACGGAAGCCCTTGTTAGTTTTATTAATGATTATTGAAGGGAAAAAAAATTAAAACCCTTACATGCCCGAAGGCCGCCATGAGGCCTATCACACGAGGAACGTGTTGGAGATACCATAAGAACCATAATCCGACTCTAGACTAGAGCCCAAAAGAGAGCCGATCCAAGACCTGGATGATGATCGCTGCCCTAACGAGGAAGGGCGCCTTATTGGCTAGAACATGGGAAGCTTTGAGTAGGAGCCCCGAGATGGGGGCCCTTGTTAGGCAGAAGAAGCAAATTGCAAAAATCTTCAACTAAAACAGACCTGAACTTATTGGGGAGAAGTGGAAATAAGGCTATATATGAAAATGAAGTTTAGCTCGGGATGCTACTTTGATATGTTTCCAGTTGATGTTGGATTTTTCAAACTCCGGGGAAGCTGAAGATGAGGGACCAGTGGTTATTGCTTTGCAGTCCTTAAAGTTCGAAGACAGGACAATCATAGGCCTTAGATTTATCAGCTTGATTGTAATTGAGGAGTGCAATGGGCCCTGTATGGGCTGATCCCCACGAACGGTAGAAAGCCAGGGGTGCCAAACGGCCATGGGAGCCCGACAGAAGAGTAGGCAATGCTCCAAGGTTTCAATCGTAGAAATTGGGCAGCATCTGCAAAGGAGAGCATCCTGGAAACCTAAGAACTGGCCTACTTTCAAAACCCTGTCGGCAATCTGCCAGAGAAAGGCACTTAGTTTAGCAAGTTTGGACTTATCCCAAGTGGTTTTCCATATGTAGTTCCAGTTTTCCATATCAAAGTTTGCATGCCCTGATCTAGCATTCCATTTACTTGACACAAGAGACGCATTAAGGAGAGCCTGGTAAGCCTTCTTGGCAGTGTAAGTGAAAAAAAGCTTGGGTGCAGAACCAAATTTCCACATCCATTCTGTTGGATCCAGCTGCAAAAATTGCAGTTCTTTCCCCCCTATCTAGGCAAATGTTTCTTTAGCCAACCAAGCTTGGATTGGGATACCCGGCGGGTGTTTATTTTGAATGAGGAAATAGTTTTGGATATACGTAAAATTCAAACAAGATATATATATATATATATATATATATCTATATATATATATAACCAAGAAAGGGGACATATGTTCTTTTAATCAAATTAATGAAAAAAGTAGTCACACTGGTGGAAAAAATAACCATCGTAGAGGCCGTGAAGGCTTAGTGTGGGGAAACTTTCCCGTCACCCTAGCTAACCAGCTAATGAAGCGAAAGGAGAGAGAGCAGATGCCAGAGGGGGAGCGAATGCAGGGGGGAGTTGTAATTGCTAAGGAGATGCTATGTCAGAAGTGTGAAAGATTTGCTAAGTAAGATCTACGAGATAGGCAACCCATATGTATCTAAATGTGCAATGGTACTCCGAGGGAGATCTGAGCTGCAAGAGAGTTAAGCTTCAGGAGGCATTAAGCTATAGAAAGAGCAGTACGAAATAATGATGAAGTTGGGAGCTCGATGGCTTGATTGAAGTGCTCGGGAGCTGAAGAGGAAGTAGAGTAGAGACAGTCGACTGGACGTCCAGGTTTCAGAATCTCAGCTGAGTTCTAAACTTTGGGTCTCGATCTCTCTTGTGACGCCAATTGCAGTCTGCCTCATCCCCCTCACCAGAGGACTTCCCATTGAGGGGGGGATGGAGATTTGCCAGGTAAAGCACAAGTTGGGAAGATCGAGCCGAGCATTGAGTGTTGGAAATGTTGAAGCAGCTTCCTCCCTCGTTGTTCCATAGTTCTGGGAATAGCTGCACAAACATCAACGCACGCTTTCCCCTCAGTTAACAGATCATGATAAAACAAGACTGATCTGCCTCTTGGGGTTTCCCCTCAAAAACCAAGGCACATTTTGTTTGTCAAGTTATTTTACCACTAGTGTGAAACTAGCTAGGAAATAACTAGCTTTTACATATTGACATTTGGGATTGGCCCAAGTGTCAATCCAGGGGTCAAGGTAGATTTAGGCCCTGGAGTGGTTATCTTCACGGCAAGCGCGGGAGGCTTATCTATTTCTCGAGTTGAGCCTCACCGCGCCTAGCTATGGCGCCGTAGTGTGGATTCCCCATGGCGTGGGGTGCACTTGGCTTGACTTGTATTTGAGTGATGAGTTTATATATGCATGAGTTTATGCTTTAGCTTTGTGAACTCGCATGAGCTTGTGCTTGTATTCTTCTTCTTTATCACTCGAGAAAGATGAGCTCGTATCTGTGAGTGCCAGATACGAGTTAGTTGTAGCACTTGTGGTTTTTGCTTGAGAATGAGAGAAACCAGGTTGTTATGCAAGGAGCACCGTGGAGCTCTTGGTTGTTAGAAGCGGAGGCGATGTGGGTTACGAGGTGGTAGACCTTGGCATCGATCTTCAGCTTCAGAGATGAAAGCACCATGCTACAGGATTGCAAGACCAAGCGAAAGGGCTGATTTGGCTTGGGGCAAATTAGTGCACTTTGTGGAGTATGTTGAGATTGGGTTTCAATCTCGAGCTTCAGCATCGAGAGGGCTCTTGTCATGGCAAGAGCAGGGCTGGAACAGGAGCTAAGAGGAGCGGCAAGGCCATGGAATGTGCACCTAGGGTTTCAGAGCTTGGAAGAAGAGCTCTTGCACCACAAGAGGAATGTCTTGTGGATGGAAATGTAAGCCTTAGGGTTTCAGGAGCTTGGCAAGGGTTGTGGAATGCTTAGTCTTGTCTTAGAGAGCATCAAGGAGCTAAGGAGCCAAGATAGGGGGCTGATACCTCTTGTGTGAAGAGGTTGCATGTGTGGAGCATGTATTCAGCTCATTGAAGCTTCCATCTTCAAGCTTGGAGGGCAAGCAAAGAAGAGGGAAGGGCTGACTTCCCTTATGTGAGAGCAATGCATGTGTGGAGCATGCTTTCAGCCTATTGAAGGCTTGTACTTTCAGGTTTGCGAGTGCAAGAAAGGAAGGAAGGGGCTGGTTTCCCTATAGGGCATGTGTGGAGCATGCTTCCAGCCCGCTGAAGCGTGTATTTTCAGGTTGGTGGGTGCAAGAAAGAAAGCAAAGGGGCTGATTCTCTGGTGGTGAGAGTGGGGCATGTGTGGAGCATGCCTTCAGTCCATTGGGATTTTGTTTTCAAGCTTTAATAGAGAACTAGAAGAGAAGGTAAGGGGCTGATCTGCTCTTATGTGACAGTCCGACACTTATAGAGCGTGTTCTGAGTTGGGGTTTCAACCTCAAGCCTAGATAGAGCATGGCTCTTGAAGTGGCAGGTGTAGGGGCTGGAAATAGGCTCTAAGACAGATGCTATGGCCAAGGGAAACGCTTGAATGAGTGCTCACAAGGGCTGGAAACCGGCAAGGCTTGGTTGTTTGCCATTGAGTTTAGTGGCGGATTTGGGGAGTCTAAGTGAGAAAGAAGGCTTGGTTTGTGGCAACCATCTTCCTCATGGCTTTAGGGCTACTATTGGTGGTGTGTGGGAGCCGAAAGAGCAAGAATACCTTGCTGATTTCTTCACAGCCGCCATAGCTCGGTGCAAAGAAGCATAGAGTCCAAGAGACACAAACCCTAGCTTGGCGTGGCTAAACCCCTTGGAGAAATGGCTAAACTGTCATGAGTGGCCTGTGGGGCTGTGACGGGCTGTGACAGGCTGTGATGGGCTGTGACAGGCTGGGTGGGCTGTGACAGGCTGTGGTGGGCTGTGACAGGCTGTGCCCTATGGCCTGTGGGGCTGTGACGGGCTGTGACACGTTGTGATGGCTGTGAGGGGCTGTGGCGGTTGTGACAGGCTGTGCCATGTGGCCTGTGGGCTGTGAGGGCTGTCAGGGGCTGTGACAGGCTGTGCCCAGTGGCCTGTGGGGTTGTGAGGGGTTGTGAGGGGCTGTGACAGGCTTGTGGCGGGCTGTGACAAGTGTGCCCTATGGCCTGTGGGGCTGTGACGGGCTATGAGGGGCTGTGACAGGCTGTGCCAGGCTGTGCCATGTGGCTGTGGGGCTGTGACGGGCTGTAACAGGCTGTGGCGAGCTGTGACAGCCTGTGGCAGGCTGTGACAGGCTGTGGCCTGTGGCCTGTGGGGCTGTGACGGGCTGTGACAGGCTGTGGTGGGCTGTGCCTGTGGCCTGTGGGGCTGTGACGGGCTGTGACGGGCTGTGGCCTTTGGGGCTGTGACAGGCTGTGCCATGTGGCCTGTGGGGCTGTGACGGGCTGTGAGGGGCTGTGACAGGCTGTGCCCTGTGGCCTGTGGGGCTGTGACGGTCTGTGGCCTTTGGGGCTGTGATCCCTGTGACCTGTGTAGGGCTGTGACAGGCTGTGCCATGTGGCCTGTGGGGCTGTGACGGGCTGTGACAGGCTGTGCCCTGTGGCCTATGGGGCTGTGAGGGGCTGTGATAGGCTGTGGCTGGGGCTGTTACCCCTGTGACCTGTGTAGGGCTGTGACAGGCTGTGATAGGCTGTGTCATGTGGCCTGTGGGGCTGTGACGGGCTGTGAGGGGCTGTGACAGGCTGTGCCCTGTGGCCTATGGGGCTGTGACGGGCTATGAGGGGCTGTGACAGGTTGTGGCATTTGGGGCTGTGACCCCTGTGACCTGTGTAGGGCTGTGACAGACTGTGACGGGCTGTGAGGGGTTGTGAGAGGCTATGGCCTTTGGGGCTGTGACCCCTGTGACCTTTGTAGGGCTGTGACGGCTATGACCAGTGATCTGTGTGGGCCTGTGCTGGTCTGTGGTGGCCCGTGTTGATCTGTGGACGGCCTGTGCTGACTCGTGGAGGCACTGGTGGACTGCCTAAGGACTGGCATGTCTTGAAGGCCGAATTAAAAGCTTGTGGAGGGCGGTTTGAGGAGTATCTTCATAATATTTCCATGGTCATGCAAGTGAGGAAAGAGAGGAGAAAAAGAGTGTTGGGATGAGGGCATGCTGAGGTTAGGCATTGCTTTAGCTTCTCTTCCTCGTAGTTTCCACCCTCTCATTAGGCCAAGACCTTTCCGTAGGTGGAGGCAAGAGTCAGTCCGGGTTTGGGCTGGGGTGTCCTTGCAGGAGCAACACCCTGGAGTTGTTTTTGGTGTGGGGGAGTTGTCGTTCCGATTTCTTGTGTTTGGATCCCCTCCATACCTGCATGCTTGACTGTGCGCCATGCTAGTTTTGTGTGGGCGCTTGTTTTTATAGGTGATTGGTCCGGATTTGATCACCGACCAGTCCTAGAGCATGTTGTCGATGGTGAGGCTCGGGTGATGACCAGCCAGACCATCATTGTTTCTCCTGTGGTGAGGTTGGAGGTGATGACCAGCTAACCATAGAAGTGCTTGCGGTGGATGCAGGTACAGGTGTAGGCTATGTTAGGAACTTAGTATTCCAAACCATAAGCCGCAACAGGTTCTCTACCCGGTTACCTTGTGGAGAGGGGATTAGGGACATGTTCATGACCGGTTGAGTGTCAACATGGAGGTGCCACTAGTTGCTGGGGACAGTGCCGGTTTGAGCACTAGCGATACTAATGGGTACACGAGACGAGGTGTCCGGTTTAGGCCACCTTCACCTCCTGTGTCTTCTACGGAAGGTTCTGATTCGGATTGTGAATCAGGAGGACTCATACCGGCGATGCAAGTTGTTTCATTGCCATTGTTGTGGGACACAATGGAGGAGATGTATGGAGCTACCAAGGGGCCACGAAGATACTCTGGGGCGGTGGGCACCATCGAGTTGGATGATTTTATCCAAGAGTTTGATAGTTGGTGTGATTTGCAGCAAATGCGCAATCCACAACTATTTACGCCTTTCATGGCATAGAAGGGGATGTTTCAGCACCTTGAGGGGCCGCCTATGGATGATTACCATGAGTTCAGGCGGGGGCATGAGGTTGAGATCGAGGAGTGGAGGATGTACTGGTCACCCGACTATGTCTCCATCACTAGGGCCACTAGAATCACGAGGGCAGTGGCTACACCTGCCGCTACACCGGCAGCTTCAGCAAGCAGCAGTGGGACTAGTAGGACTGGTGGTACCGTAGCTACGACGTCCACCCAAGCCACTACCGCACCAGCTCCAGTACCCGTGCCTGCCTTCAACCCTGTTGTGGAGTTCTTCGAAGAGTTCAGAGGAAACTACCAAGGGGTGATGACAGAGAAGTTGCGGAGCTTGCAAGAGTTCCAACGGAAGCCTACTGAGAGCTTGAGGGAGGCTTTCACTCGCATGAGGCGCTTGATAAATGTAACCCAAGGGGTTACGGAAGCTCAAGCAGTCCAATTCTGGTATGGGATATTGGACAAGGAGCTGAGGAGAAGGGTGCGGGATGCAACTCTCCTACAAGCGGCCCAACCCACCTTAGCGAATGTGTTTTTGCTGGTAGAGCGGATAGAGCTCAACATGGTGGAGGAACGAGTGGTCGTGGTGGGATTTGCTAAGGAGACACCACGGGGTAGTGGTCGGGGTAGAGGTGCTCCTAGCCAACCACTACCTCAACGTGCTCAACGCAACAAGGGGGCTCAGGTGAAGCTCAGGGAAGGGCAGAGAGGACCTCAGATGCAGGGGTCTCTCCCTTCATTTGCTGGCCAACAATGGGCGGATGTGGTGTGCTGGATATGTGGAGGACCCCATGTCAAGAAGGATTGCCCAGAGGGAGGCAAAGGGCCGGCACATGCATAGCCTGCAGAGTTGTAGTGTGGGCATTGTGGCAAGCACGGGCATGGAGAAGCCCAGTGTTATGGTTTGCATCCTAAGTTGCGCCCAGACCAGTTCCAAGGGAACAATGGTGGCCGGGGGCGAGGTGGAGCAGCCCAGAGAGGACGAGGTGGCCAGGCATGAGGTGCAGGCCAAGGGCAAGCTCAACATGGCCAAGGACACGGAGGTCAGGGTGTTGACCAAGGCATGGCCAACCGGCTTCAGCAGCTAGAGCAGAGGCTCGCTGCCATGGCTATAGCTCAGGTGGTACCGGCTCCAAGGCCGGATGGTCCACCTCTTGCTCCTGAGGGAGGAGATATGGGAGGCGTAGGATTCATGTGCGGAGCAACACTACCACTAGTGCAGGTGGAGTCTGCTGCAGCCGTGACTCGAGGAACAGCACGAGTTCCTGAGCCACGAGGTGCAGAGATGGAATTGGATCCACAACGTGGGGAGGCAAGCCGTTGGGCTAGGCTTCCTCAGTCATTCACATTGGCGGAGACAGTGTCGACGCCATCCATGGCACCTAGTTCTCGCCCGACTGTTACCGAGGCGGAGGTTACTATGCCATTGGGGAGAGCTACATGGGTAGCACCACTACCTAGTGTTGCCAAATCTACGCAGCTAGTGTGCTGCTAGGAGCGGCCACATCTGTGTGCCAGGCTCCATTGTTCTCGGCTACCATGATTGCGACGCCGGGTGTTCAGGCTGGCAGCTACACTCTGTGAGAGTGGGGAGGTTACTTCATCTTCTGCGGAGATAGTGGGAGGTGTAGTGTCAGAGGGATCCTCGGGTTTGAGGGTCAAGACTGCCACGCTGGCGCCATGGCAAGCTGCAGCTGCCAGGTTGATGGAACTGCCAGCTAGGCCAACCATTGAGCGCGCCATGGTTACACCTGGAGTTGTCATGTTAGACAACCAGGATGGCATTTTCTGTTTGAGTGGACCGGCAGGCAAGAGGTACCAGCCACTGCGGGTCTTGTTGGACTCGGGAGCTCAGCCATTGATGCTAGGCAGAGCTGCTATTGCAGGCCTGGGCCTCACGAAGGCGGTTATAGAGCATTGTCCTTTCCAGATACAGACGTCTCTGGGAGGATCGGAGCAGGCTCGGGGCATGACACGGCGTGAGTTGGCTATCAGACTATGGCCGGATCACCCTACAGATGGCTCAGTGATGCAAGCCAAGGCCATTGTGACAGACGCGGTCTCCTGGTTGGTGGGGCAGTGTTGTACCCCATGGGCTTCACCCTGGATTTTTGGGAGGAGTCAGCTTCTTATAGGCCTACATGGCAGTCAGGGGAGGGCCGGCGTGTGCAGCTCCCCGTGACGTTCTTAGGAGGAGTTGCGTTTGCCCAGCGAGGCAAGATGCCGACACTAGCAATATTCACAGCGGCAGTGAGTTGGCCTGGAGAGTTGCTTGAGGGCAACGCTCATTCAGAGGATATGCCACCTCCGAGAGAGCAGGATGATATGTATGGTATGGCGGAGTTGTCTACCATGGTTGCTCAGACTCCATTGTGGGGCACGAGCAAGGATTTGCAGCGGGATGCTGATCGACGGGTGCAAAAAACCTGGGTGGAGGCTTTTGTACCGTCAGGAGAGGAGGAGAATGCGGGGATTGCACCAAGACCACCTCAGTTGTCTCCATTGGACACTACACCTATTGTGTGGCAGTATCGGGATGAAAGCATTTGTCTTCTGGACTTGTTTGGCGGGATTAGCACTGGATTGGCTGCTGTGTTACAGGCAGGTGTACGAGTTTGGCATAACCTGTATGTGGAGAGGGATGAGACTGCACGACGCGACTCACTCCGTCATATTGCTCAGTTGGCGCAGTAGTACCCTGAGTTGTTGCTGATGTCTGCGGTTCGTGGATATCAGCAGGCCTTGCTAGCAGACAGCTCTTTGCTGGGGGCGCAGGATTTGGAGCGGGTTGGCTTCATTGATTTGGTAGTGGCAGGTTGGCCATGCCAAGGGTATTCATCAGCCAGGCATGACAATGGATTGCGAGACTCGAGATCGGGTCTGTTTTGGGAGATGGTGCGGGTTTTGCGCCACTTGTAGCTTCATCAAGCTGTATCTCCAGCATACATCTTGGAGAATGTGCCACTGATGGGCGATTCTCCGGCCGGGGTGATGGCCAGTGTGCATCAAGTCCGGTCGTGGCTTGGGTCAACAGTGTTGCTAGATGCAGCTACAGTGGGGTCATGGGCTCATCGTCCACAGCTATGGTGGACTAACTTGATGCCACCCCCACTGCTTAAGCGTGCATTTGATGGGGTGCAGCGGCCAGCACATCTCATAGTGGATAGCATTCTGGACATAGGGAGGCCGTCTCAGCGTGTGAGACACGATGACCGTTCGCCTTTGGCAGTGGTCAACAAGGTGGGTCAACCACGAGCAACATTACCTACACTACTCAGCTTCCCAGGATCGCATGTTTTCCGGGATAATGGACTTGGCCTCTTATGGGATGCTTAGTTGCAGCAATTAGTGGAGCCTAATGCCAACGAGCGAGAGCGGGCTATGGGTTTTTCCACTGGGACCACGGCGGTGCCTTCTCTTTCTGAGGCATCACGTCGTCAGGTGTTGGGGCAAGCAATGGATCTAAATTGCTTGACCTGGATTATCAGCTTGGCTATGGCTGAGCAACGAAGAGTGCGGAGTGCATTTTCCTTGACGGTCTCTCTGCCTACCGAGACGGTACAGGCAGTGAGTGGGGGCGAGCCGGTGAGGACCACATGGTGTAGACATCCATGGCACACGTGGGAGTTGCTCGAGGTTCAGAGGGAGTTGGCAGCCAAGGCGGCTGTGATGGATGAGGTTGGGGATTCTTCTCTGGTTGAGGAGGTCTTCAAGGATGAGATGATGGGGCAGGATGAGGCCTTGTCATTGACTGAGCAGGCAGGGAGTACTGCTCAAGAGGTTGCGGCATAGCAACCACGGGACGCGTCCTCTACCTCTAAGTCTGCTGGACTTAAGGTTGCAGTTACGAAGGGCAATTGGGAGCCTGACATTGGACCTATAGAGGAGAGAGACGACATATACGGCGGTTCCTGAGGCTTACATGAATTGCTTTGCCTCTCATACTACGGTGGAGGAGCATGAGAGACATGTTCAGGTTGTGCATCGACCGGGTTTGGTCAATAGGGATGCGGATGGATTCAGTCGCAATCCATGCACGAGCCAGCAGGATGACACTGGAGCTCGGTGGCATGGTGAGACGGACGAGGAGATGGTGTTGGGATGGCATGCATCTGCTTTTTTGTGCATCTTGGCATCGGGAGGTCAGGTTGGACCTACAACAGGGATGACTGTAGACGGAGTGTCTGAGGACCCTGAGGCTAGTGATGAGCCAGGTGGTGCCAGAGATATACATGAGGATTCAGCTGTGTTGGACTACCTCCGTACTAGAGACATGGCAGCCACTATAACTGCCAAGGAGAGGGATCGGATCCTGCAACGAGCCAAGAGGTTCAAGTGGGAGGGGATACACCTGCTCCGAGTATGGGAGGATGGTCGGATGAGGATTGTGCCTCACCCCACACAGCGTGCAGGGTTAGTGCGGCATGCCCATGAGGAGTTGGGGCATTTTGGAGTGCGACGCACTCATAGTTTACTGCAGGGGCAGTATTGGTGGCGTGGTATGCATACAGAGGTGCAACAGTTCGTGGCTAGGTGCATGGTGTGTGACAGGGTGCGTGCTTCATTCAACGCCCCTACACCACAGTTGCATCCTTTACCCACTAGAAGAGAAACCGGATTTTTCCACGGCTCTGCCATCTCACACCTGGCACATTCCACGGCTTTTATCACGGGTCTGTACACTGAGCCAAGGTGTGGGTCTAAATATGCCCTAACTGTGGGGTGTCTCACATGTTGTCCACACCCCAGGCAAGAACGGTGTGAAAACAGCCATGAACGTGGCAGGGGTTGGCTTAGTTTACATGGCATGTTACACACCTGTGTGAAATGGGAACATACAATTATTTCCACTGATTGTGGTGTATGGGGAGTTTGAGAATGATGCCCTTGGAAAATGATTATGAACTTCATGTTCATGTTTAGAAATCTGCACGATGGTACTAGCAAGTGAAGAATACACCCCATTTTCAATCTCTACATTATGAAGTCTATAATGCCCTTGGTGAAATGAGCATGGGGATCGCATTCAAAGGTGGCCCCGTTTCGTTGCAACCTATGACACAACTAGGACAAATAGGCATAGGCATGATTTACACTTTTTGCCACAAATCACTTGCATCATCCTTACGTTGAACTCCTTGTTTATGTGACATGCTTGGACTTTGTCATCTCACACATCAAAGAAAAAACCAGAATATTTCGAAAAAATCCTAACCTAAAAATCCTAATCTAAATTTACTAACAAGTGTTCAAACCAGCCCAATGGTAATATATTTTATTACCATTATCAAATGTTTGTCTACGTGGTGTTTTGGTTTTCTAGGCAAGTCTGATAGCAGGACTTTAGCCTCTGACCTAGAATGAATCAAAGTGCAAAAGGTTAAAAAGTCAAAAAGTTGCTAATAAGGTTGCCCATTAGGTTTAAAAAAGTTAAAAAGTTGCTAATAAGGTGCCCACTAGAGTAATCGTGAACACAGAGGAGGGCTGGGACTTGGCGTTTTTTTTTTGTTCTCTGCGCCACACCATGTAGCCGAGGGATGGAACGCGATGATCGCAAGATATGCAGGGGCGTGGGATGGAGGCGTTGAGCAAATGATGCAGGAAGGAGGAGAGAAGGAGGAGATGAGACGAGGGGAAGCTCGCAACATTCTTGCAAGCTTGCCGTTCTTGGGAGAGTTAGCTTGGTCATAGCAGGCCGTGTTTCAATCTTTGCCTACTCAGCTACACTGTGGAGGTTCGATCTCACAGACCAATCCGACATTACCTGACTACAGACACAAGCAGCACACACAAGAGGTCCTTTTGGGTTGATGGTCGGTCAAGTCATGACACAACCTCAAGGACAATGTGGTGAGGGCATCTTCTTCTTTGACCTATTTCAACTTGTTTTGCCCTCTCACATCATGTTTGTGTGCATTGCAATGCTTGTGCAAGCCTGGCAACCCTTCAGAAGGGCAAAGAGGTGCATGGGGATATCATCAAAGTTGGAATTGTACCTAATGTAATTCTAAACACTGCCCTGGTAGCTCTGGAAAAGGGGAAGGAGGTCCGTGGTGACATCTTCAGAGCTGGAATTGTACCAAATGTCATTCTGAACAATACCCTAGTGGACATGTATGCAAAATGTGGGTGCATCGGGGATGCAAAGGGAGTGTTCAACACTATGGCTGAACGAGATGTGGTGTCGTGGAGTGCGATGCTTGCAGGGTATGCACAACAGGGACGTGGGATGGAGGCTTTGGAGACCTATGAGCAAATGATGGGGGAAGGGGTCCAGCCCTGCCACATTATGTTTGTATGCATTGCAGGCCTGGCAACCCTGGAGAAGGGCAAAGAGGTGCATGGGGATATCATCAAAGCTGGAATTGTACCTAATGTCATTCGAAACACTGCCTTGGCAGTTCCATGGTGACACCTTCAGAGCTGGAATTGTACCAAATGTCATTTTGAACAATAGTCGGGTGGACATGTATGCAAAATGTGGGTGCATCGAGGATGCAAAGGGAGTGTTCAACACTATGGCTGAACGAGATGTGGTGTCATGGAGTGCGATGCTTGCAGGGTATGCAAAGCAGGGACATGGGATGGAGGCTTTGGAGACCCATGAGCAACAGATGGGGGAAGGGGTCCAGCCCGGCCACATCATGTTTGTGTGCATTGCAGGCCTGGCAGCCCTGGAGAAGGGCAAAGAGGTGCATGGGGATATCATCAAAGCTGGAATTGTACTGCCCTGGCAGCTCTGGAAAAGGGGAAGGAGGTCCATGGTGACACCTTCAGAGCTGGAATTGTACCAAATGTCATTTTGAACAATACCCTAGTGGACATGTAGGCAAATGTGGGTGCATCGGGGATGCAAAGGGAGTGTTCAACACTATGGCTGAACGAGATGTGGTGTCGTGGAGTGCGATGCTTGCAGGGTATGCACAACAGGGACGTGGGATGGAGGCTTGGCCTGGCAGACCATTGCAGGCCTGGCAGCCCTGATTTAAATCAGGCACCTCAACCATACCACAGCTTCTAAAAGAGGATCAAGAGAGGGAGTCCATAATGCCTCTTCTTGCTCTTCTGGGCATTTGAAGATGCTTTGTGAGGCACGCAAGCTGAAAGAGGCTCTACATCCTCTAAACCAAGGAGCATTTCAGTCACATTATCCAAAGTGGATTCACACCAAGTGTTTTTTTCCTCAACCCCCTTGTGAACATGTATGTTAAGTGCAGGAGCATCATGAATGCACACCGAGTGTTCAATGGAATGCCTCAACGAACTTTGATCACGTTGAATATAATGTTGGCAGGATTTAACATGGGTGTGGTAGGAACGCTTTGGAGACCTATGAGCAACTGCTGCGCGAAGGGGTGAAGCCCAACCACATCACATTTGTTTGTAATGCATGTGCAAGCCTGGGAGCTCTGGAAAAGGGCAAAGAGGTCCATGGTGACATCGTCAAATCTGGAATTGTACCCAATGTCATTATGAACACTGCCCTGGTGGACTGCATGTATGCAAAATGTGGGTGCATCGAGGATGCAAAGGAAGTGTTTGACAGTATGGCTGAACGAGATGTGGTGTCTTGGAGTGCGATGATTGCAGGATATGCACAACAAGGGCGCGGATGGAGGCTTTGGAGACCTATGAGCAATGATGCGGGAAGGGGTGATTCCCCGTGGAAAAATAGCTCCAAGAAACCTGCATGGGTAGATGGTCAACTGGAAGCCGCAGCAGCAGCAGCACAATTGATAAAATCAGGCAATGCTAATCAAGGCACCTTCTTCAACCCATTTCACTCTGTTTTCCCCTCTTATCAGAATCGCCCCAAATTTTCATGTTTTAAGAATTCTGCAAGTTAGCTGGTTGAATGAACCTTTGATAGTTTGGAGTGACTTTGACATGATACTGCTAAAGTGACAATAGGAAAGTATCCAGAAATAGGTAACAGAGAGGAGAAGCTGTGGAATGAATACTTTTCTGACCCGAGTCAATGTTGGGACAACCGTCTTGGAAGGTAAATGCCTTTGGATTACAGAGTGGTAGATGCAATTGAGAATAGGAACTGGTGTGATAAGTTGAGTTGGGTGTTTGCTGGAACAAATCTAGGCTGCCATTGTCAGCTGCTAACAGCAATGCAAGGATGTATGCATGATCTGTGCAGAGGCATGGATAGCTGAAGGAGCAGGGATAGAGTGTCATCCAAGAGGGCCAGATTTCAAGCTCCAGATTATTTATGATTCCCTATGGAGGGTTAGCTACAAGAAACCTTCATGGGTAGATGGTACATAGTTTCGAGTGATTTTGACATGATACTGCCAAAGTGACAATAGGAAAGTATCCAGAAACATGTAACAAAGATGAGGAGAAGCTGTGGAATGAATGCTTTTCTGACCGCAGTCAAGGGTGGGACAACTGAGGGAAAAAGATGAATGTCTATTAGATTACAGAGAGTAGGAGACGCAACTCAACATAGACACTAAGGCAAACTCTCCTTCCCTGCAAAGGGTGTGTTTTAGTATCTGAGCGAATAAATATAATTTCTAAAAACATAATTTCAATATTTTGTTATTTAATAATGTTCTCATCTAGGCCACTGTCCATTTTTCCTATAATAATAATAATAATAACAATAAATTAAATCCATTAATATTCAAACTTAATATTGGAAAGCAAATAATAATTAATTAATGTGTACCACCACACAGGAACGAACACGTGTTGCATAGTGACTTGTCGAAGGTGTGAAATATGACACGTGTCGCATAGTGGCTTGTTCAAGGTGTGAAATCCGCCGTGAAACATGGCATTTTTCACACTCTGCCATATCAGCTATGTCATCGGCCATGTCAGCGGCCATGTCACTATGCACCTCGTGAAAAAAGCCCACCCATGGAAAAAACCTCCCGTGAAAAAAGCCACCCGTGGACTTTTCCACAGGGCCACCCGAGAGCTAGGCCGTCCACGGGGTGTCCGAAAGCACTAGTCGTTCCTTACACCCACGGCAGGTGTGGACTGTGGCTGATTCCACAGCAAAAAATGTGGAAAAAACCGTGGAAAAAGCCGGTTTCTCTTCTAGTGACCAATCATGGGATTGGGCTACAAGTGGAGTCTTGACTTTGCAGGACCGTTGCCACTGACTATGCGCCACCACAGATATATGTTGGTGATGGTGGAGCACTTCTCCAAGTGGATTGAGTTGGTTCCATTGCCTGACAAGGCTAGTGAGGGGGCTGCGTATGCATTCTTGGATCATGTGCTTAGCTGATTTGGTGCTCCAGCTGAGGTACTCACAGACCAAGGGAGAGAGTTCTTAGGGGAGTTTCAGGCTTTGTGTGATAAAGCCTTGATAGACCACCGCACCACTTCTCGGGATCATCTTGAGGCCGATGGCTTGGCAGAGAGAGTTCTTCAAACGGTGAAGAGGGGTTTGCGCAAGTATGGCTTGCAAGGACACCTAGGAGATTGGGATCTTCAGGTTCTTTGGTTATTCATGGGCTACAGGTTCAGCAAACAAACATCACTTGCCTCCTTCTCACCATATTTTCTTCTCTTTGGCCGAGAGCCGGATTTGCCTGCAGCCATTCGTAGGGACACTGCTCAAGTCCTTAACCTTGACGATCCGGATATGTAAATACGTGCATGTGATCAGCGTGCAGAGTTGTTCAAGAAAGTCATGCCCATGGCTTTTGAGAACCTTGCCATTGCACAGCACCGTGATACGTTGAGGTATGCCACTATACGTGGTGGAGGATATCGTCCTGGGGTTCGGAGGTTTAGCCCTGGTAACTATGTTTATTTGCAGCAGACCGCTCCTACGACTCTGGATGTTACTGCAGGGTGTGTTATTCTGAGGGTTCGAGAGGTGTTGCCCTCAGGGGTCCTGATCTTGGAGGGTCGGGATGGCATGACTTGGAAGGGCCATGTGCGTAATTGTGCGTCATGTCACCTTCCCAATGTCGATGACAGAGTTGACCCAAACTTGGCAGTGGTACCTGCAGGTTTGAGGTGCATGCTCTGTGGGTCTGCCAAAGGGGCAACCACCATGCTTGTGTGTGATCGATGCTCAAGGGGTTGGCATAAGGGATGTTTGACACCACCTCTTGAGAAGGTTCCTAACGGAGATTGGTTGTGTCCACACTGCTTGGGATAGTGGCAGTGGACATGACTGGAGGCAGCTAACAAGACATGGGAGGCCAAGCTCATAGGAGTCAATACACAAGATCCCAAGCTCAAGTTCACAAGTTGCAAGACGGCGACTAACGATGGGGCAACTCTTGCACCCGGCCTCTTGATCTATCGAGTTTGAGTGTAGTAGGGATAGTGGTGGAGGACTTAGTGAGGCTATGGTCACTATCACATCTTGTGGCTACCTGGACTTAGAGGGACCTAAGCACTAGTGCGCACGACATGTTTTCCACAAATCCCACAAAATATGGGCGCTAAGAGATGCCCATACTGGGCAGACATTCTGGGATTGACCAGGCAGAAAGTTGAGAAGCAAAATAGACGGAGAGGGTCGTGGAGATGGAAAGGAAGCCCAATGAAATAGAAACCAAGGACCACTCGTCAGATCCTACTTGACAGATTACAGAACAACAAACAATGTTCAATGGACTTTGGTTCTGCAAGACAAAGAGTGCAGGAATGCTAGTCTCCATGTATCACTTGTTTGACAGGGAGTATTCCGTGTGTCAGTTTCCCAAAAAAAACCACACATTTTTGCTGCTCAGTCTTTCTTCCAAATGTCTTTCCAGATTTTATCCCAGATGCCTTGAGTGAAATGTCTGTTGCCCCATTTTGTGGACCACTTTAATGTAAAGGAACAAGGCGGGTTGATGAGAGAATAACCAATTTCACCGAGTAGATAAAGAAGGGGTATCCATCCAATTCCACTCCCTTGGGTCAAACTACAAATCTGCCAGCGGGCAGGTGAGAAACCAGGTAAAAGATTGGTGCTTTGCCAGTAATGGGTTTTCTTGTCCAAGCACTACACCGTTCAGGGGGGGTTAACGACGCCCTAGCGACGTCTCGGGCGTCGCTATTCGTCTATTTTCGGGCCCGCGAAAATCGCAAATATGCGACGCCTCCGGTGTCGCTATGAGAACGTCACACATGTAGGACTTAAGGCAACGCCGGGGAGGTCGCATATCCAAACCCCCTGAAAATCCCCACTAGCGACGCCCCAAACGTCGCAATGACTGCCCGGGGCGTCGCTATAGCCATACAAAAGAAAAAAAGAAAAAAATAAAAAAATGTCACTAGTTAAATGTGACGCTCTGGGGGTCGCTTACTGAGTATTTTTTTAATTTGAATTTTGAAAATGGCGGGATCTTTACGGTTCAAACACTATTTTAACTAATTTTGGACTTTTGTTTGGTCCAGAAATAATATAAGATATATGAATAAATATAATCTATAATAGAAATAAAGAGATATATCTATAATTATTTGGCTATTTGTGCACTATATAACAACGAATTATATAATCCTCCACACATTCTACACAGAAATACAAGTATGAATCATAGAACCGTTACGGCTTATACTAACTCATTAATAATATTGAGCCTCCTCCCAAACGGCTCGCAATCAAGGCATGTGTCCGAAGACGCCTCCGGTTACCATAACCACTTGCAACGGTCTTCGCACTAGAAGATATCAAATTATGAACAAACAACATAACAGTGGGATCCACGTGCCTACCAAGGTAATCGGGTTCCTTTTGTTGTGGGATCCAAACATGAGGATCAATATATCTTCCATACCAGGCCCAGCAGGCATTGACCAATAGGCTTATGAGACCACTTTGCACTACAACAGATCGCGGTAATTATGACTACCAAACCGTGGTAGTCATGGTTTTCTTGACTTTGACCATGACTGTACCATGTTTTTATATGAAATTGACCTCCCGCAATCGTTCATACGACTGTAGTCATATAGACGACTATCTAAATAGTCGTCTATATGACTACATGGCTCCAGAATGGGCGGAAGGCTGGTCAACGACAATTGACCAGATTTAGCTCACCACTGATAGTCATTTCCATGACTACAATGTACATGGATGAAGTTAAATAGTCATGATGACTACTGGGGATTTTGTAATTTGGTGTGTATAATACATTTAAAACACCATATGATCACATAAATGACTAATGGGTGTATTGGTTAGCAGGTAGTGAACTATAACTTTTACAGTAAAGAGGTTGGAGGTTCAAACTCCTCTAAGTATAATCAAATGGATAAGATGGCCCTAGGGTTAGTAGGCGAGTTAGGGATAGCATGTGGCACCTTAGATGGGCTGCCATGTGTTTTTTTTTTCATTTTATAATATGCATTATGCCACGTGGCACAACGCGGTACGACGCGGCGTCTGACATTTTTTTTAATTTTTGAAAATTTTGATTTTTTTTTAATCAATTGCGCCTCGCCACGTGGCGCGGCAACGACGACTGCAGTATGGTATATATGACTGCAGTGAGAGATATCACTTGGTTTATCTGCTATAGTCATCCGGACCGTACCATCATGTACTCATCGTATCCACTTGGTTTGCACGACTTATAGTCATAGAAGTCATATGTACCGTTTATGACTGCAGAATAGTAATATATACAGTCATAAATACCGCAATCTGTTGTAGTGTTGTCCGGTTCTCACTATTGTAATCCGATATATATGGCCATACTGCCTTTGTCATATCATCCCGGTCACGCAAGCTGTTTGGTGATGGCTTGAATGAGAAAGAGAAGAATCCAGTATTTTGTGGGTTTTGCATGCCCTTTGATGGCTCATCATCTACAAGAAGTATTTGCCCCTGCGTAGCAAACAGTCTACCAGGGTACCTAAACCCTTCTCCGAGTCACCACACCTTATTGCACTTAATATATCTAGTTACACCCCAAACCTTATTTTACTACCCTAGTAGATCATCTTCCTAATGTTTCAAGCTATTTTAATATTTTACTGCCCTTCTCACACCCAAACCATCGTTCCAATGGCATTGTCTCTGAATATTGTGCTTGTCAACATGAAGATTCAATCAAAATTACTATAAGTTATATCGAGTATAGTAGAGTAGGAGTCTACCCCATGTTCGAATAAGCCAAAAGTCCAGAATTAGTTAAAATAGGGTTGGTTGAATGCTTTGTCCTGTGAGGACCAGCAGCAAATCCAAATCGGGGTTAGAAATATTGGTTGAATGAGCTGGGGAATTGTTGAAGAAAGAGTAAGTGTCAGAGTGGTTGTGTTAATGTGAAAGCTGAAGATTGTAAACTGCTCTGGTGTTGCGTATTGTACAAAAATGACTGATAGCTGACCCTGGTAAATGGCCAAGCCCCACATATTATCCACCAGCACCTGATCCCAGTATAACTAACTATTGAGGGTTTATGGAAGTGACGAGGGCCTGATATCCCTTGTTCGCCCTTCCCTTGTCTACCAGGTCTGAGATCGATTCTACGGGTTGGAGGGACCTATTTTTCCATATGTTGTTGATCTGGCTGATTCCCAGCTTGTCCCAGCAAGACCAGCGTCTGGCATGACTGCGTTGAGAAGGGTTCGATGAGTTTGTATTGAGGAAAAGGTGTTGTCTTAGCACTTCGTAGAAGGTCTTGGGCTGGGCCTTAACCAGGTTTTTTCAGAGCTTACCCCATGCTCGCCAAATGTTTGTCCAAAGAATTGATCATGTTGCTTTGAGGTTGAATCCGTGTACTATGCAGCGCAACGAGGGTTGCCAAGTGGGCACTTTGAGGGGAGAGGAGGCTACGATGTGGTCGTAGACCAGAAACTTCCAGCAGCCTCCTTCAGGCCCTAGGAATCGTGGAATCCATTTTCCAAGAAGTGCATTGATTTGAGTTTCCAAGTCCAAGACTCCCAAACCTTTTTTTTTTGGGAAGGCAGATTTGTTTCCAGCCTACTTGTGGTCGTTTGTTGTCTGTAGCTTTGTGAGCCTCCCAGATGAAGTTTCTAAGGAGGCGCCTGGCTTCTTGGACTTGTTTCAAATCAGGGCGCCAGGAAGAAGAGTAATACCACATCCCAGCTGAGCAGATTTGGTTCGCCACCAAGACCCGACCTGTGAGGGATAGATGCTTCGAGCCCCAGTATATGAGTTGTTTTTAAGCTTTTGCAGCACAGGGGTGAATTTTTGTTCATCTGTAAGGTCTATTCCAAAGGTGTAACCCAGCAGGGTTGTTGTCTCCCCCAGTTTGAGCCACTTCAGACCCTGGTTTGATCCCCACGTAGGCAGTGAACCCAATGTGGATTGTGATAAATCTCCGACAAGCAAGGCCGAAGTTTTATTCCAGTTAACCTTGAAGCCCGAGGCTTAGCAAAAGGCGTTAAGACCGTCTCCTGCCGAGTTTAGATTTTCCATTGTTGCTTGAAGTATAAGAAATGTGTCGTCAACGAACATGGAATCTATGAGATGACTAGGTTGTCGTGTAATGCAGTTAGTGATCTTGAGTCCCCTGATATTGTGGTTGTGATCCAGCAGATAACCCAAGGTGTCAGCCACCACCAGAAAGAGAAAATGGGCCAATGGGCACCCCTGCCATACATATCTTTGTAGAGGAAATGAAGAGGAGATGTAACCATTAACAATGACCCTGTTGGAGGATGTGGTTAAAAGAATGCGCACCCATCTGCAGAAGTCTGGCAAGAAGCCTATCCTAGCCAATGCTGCAAGGAGGAAGGGCCATTCTACCCTGTCGAACGCTTTTTCAAATCCCAGAACAAGCATTGCAATGGCCTAGTCTGTTATGGAAGCATAATCGGGTACCTCTTGAGCTAAAAGTAGAATATCTAAGATGAATCTACCTTTTATGAACCCAGTTTGATTGGGCCGTATTAGTGATGGTAGGAGAGGCTACAATCTGAGAGCCAATGCTTTCGCTACAATTTTTATATGCTACATTCAACAAGGTAATGGGTTTGTAATTGGAAATGTTGGTTCTATCCCCTTTTTTGTACAACAAGGTGATAACACCTTGTGATAGGGCAGGGGGCATAAATCCTTGTACAAACAAATGGTTTGCTATAAGTCAGAGGAGATATCCGACCACATTGCCTTGTAGAATTCCACGGAAAGTCCGTCCATGCCGGGGGACTTATTGTTTTGTAATTTCTGCAAGGCTTCCTCCAGCTCTAATTCAGATAGTTCCCCTTCAAGAAATGAAGCTTTTTGGCCAGTAAGTATGGTGGGTGTTTGTGCCAAATAGGCAGTCTCAGAGGGGGGAAGGAGTGAGATCAGTAAGGTCACTTTTGAATAGAAGCTGGAAATATTTACTGGAAAATTCTGCTAGGGCTTTTGGGTGTAGTGGCAGATAATCCGGAAGTCTGGTCAATGAGTTCAGAGATGGTCAAAGTTGTGTCTTGTCAAAGAAGTATTTTGTCATTTTCTCACCTTTGGTAGACCAGTTGACACCAGCCTGCAGCCTAAAGCTTTCTTTCCTGAATTTTATGGTAGAAATCAAGGTTGCATCTGGCCTGAACATAGGTATGATATGTATGTTCATCACATCTGGTCAATTCCATTCTGGCCTAACAGACTTTTAGACATTTTTGCAAGGCAGCCACCTTTTTTTTTCTGATGATAGACAGTGCATTGCTCATTTCTGACTTTCAACGTTGACAGCTTTGAGCTTGGCTATAAATTTTTCCGTAGGGTTTTGATTCGGGAGCCTAGCCCTTGCCCAGGCTTGTCCAAGACCCTGCGCTAGGCAACTTCAGTAACAAGTTGTTGATTTTGAAAATGCTTCTGCCACGACATTGATTTCATGGGAACTAAACAGAGAGCGAGATCAGAGCATGGTCAAACCCTAAAGGTATTGGCTCTTGGGGGAGCCTTCTTGATAGTTACACCAGATCTAGGGATATGTAGGATCTGTCCAGGTGCGCCATGCATAGGTCTGCCATTGTTCTATTATTTAATGTCCAGGTGAATTTTAGATTTGAAGCCTGGCCGAAGATTGGCGTAGCCTCAGTTAGGCTGTGGTTTTGCATACAAGAGAGCCATTGGTCCATCTCCTCTTGATGATTGGGGTTAAATGATCTAAGACCCCTTCTATCCTGCTGGGCTTCAACCGTGTTGAAGGTCTCCTGATAATATCCAACTGTCAATTTCAGGCTGGTCTCTCATTTTGGAGTTCAATGTGGACCAAAACTGTGTTCTCTTGGTGGAAGAGTTTGGCGCATATATATTTACCAGGCCTATGGAGCCAGAGTTGTTTGGAAGGGTAATTGAATAGAACTGGAGCTTTCCAGGGAGCCAAATGGATTCTGCCGATAGATAAGGATGGATGGAGGGGGGATAGAAGGATTGTTGTCCCCCCCCTTGTCCCTTCCAAGGTGGGTTTCCACAGGGAGTTGGTTAGAGGCCAGAGGTGGTTTGTGAGATTATCGATTTTATGTTGATCTAGTTTGTGCTCCTGTAGGAAGATCACTGAATCAGAGGTTAGGAAGGGGGCGAGCCAGTTCTTGATTTTCACCCTTTTTAGTGACGCCAAGTCTGCCCCCAGGCCTCTGATGTTCCATGATTGGATGTTAAGTGACATAAGGAGAGAGTTCAAGGCCTAGACCGAACGTCGAATTTGATGGCCCTGAATGACGGTAAGAGAATTGAATTGCACTGTTGCGAGGTCTCAAGGATGTGACCTAAACAAATGGGTCTGGTGGTTTCTGAGTCTTTTTACTGACTCGAATAAATATACCTCGTGTGGATGGAGGTTGAGGGCTGTCAGGCACCGCCTGGAATTGGTCTGGTGGAATTTTGGAAATGGTTATGGCTTGTATTTGTATGCCTTTAGGAAAGAAGTCAGAGGAGAAAAGTGGCAAGATCTGAGGGTATCTATCCGTGAGCGAGCCGTCCGAAGGAAGCGTTCCTAATGGTATGTTGTCTGCATGGTTGAAGGATCTTGTCTTAGGCTCAGTGTACACATTTGAGGATCAAACACTGCCAAGCAACCTAGGTAAGAGCCGAAGTGATTGGCTATGTCCGGTAGATTTACCAAGCATTGGTCTGGAATGTAGGGCACTGACACAATCCTTGGCCCCCAAAGTTTGCCATTCCTATGGCCCATTTTCGAGGACCAACGGAAAATATTGACGTTAAATCCTTTTGTGTGTGGGTTGAACGCAAGGGCTTGATTGGCAGCTTCCCTGGTTTCGAAAAGTATGGAAAAAAAACCCCGGCCTTTGGCATGGCAGAACAACTGGTTGAGTTCTCCCGAACCTCCAAGGTGTCTTATTGCCCAGTCACGAACCGTGGCCCTATCAACCTTCTTTCCTGGAAAATGAATTAAGATACCATGCTCCTCCATGCTCCTCCATTGACGTTACTCTTTTCTGAAGGTCTGAGATGTTCAACAAGATGAGAGGATAGTCTTTGTCCAGCTCGTCCTGATGCGCTGTTGTGCCATTGGACTAGTCGTCATCTGCCGGTGGTGGAAGGGTGTTCTCCTCCGGAACAGGGTGAAGTCTTGGAAATTTGATGAAGGGCTGAATGGGGGAAATCGGGCTAGGGGAGAAAAATCTTACTGGGGTGTTGCTGGAGAGGACCCTGGAGCGCTCTTGGTGGGCCCGGAAAAAACCGGTCCCAGTTGAGGGCTGACTTCTCCTCTGCTGCTGATGAGCTCCTCCAGTAGAAAATCTTGATTCCATCGAATCTTTGAAGTGGGATTTGAAGAATCCAGGGGCCATTGAAGAAGAAACTAAGCAGCACTTAAGACGATGATGAAAGAAAGGCTTGACTAGAGAAATGGAAGAACTCCCAAACTAAGCGCACTTGCTAAACTAAAAAGCAGATCTATCTGACAGAGTAGGAAATTGCTAACGCAGAAAAGGCGAGACTGACTGGTAGAAGAGGTAAATACCCTAGCTAATCCAGATATCAGTGTTAAACCCTTGGATTAGGCACAAGCTTAAGAAGTACTATAGTGAAGAACGATGGCGGGCTGCATACGAGGGCTGGAAAGAAGGAAGAAGGAAGGATTTGGCGGCTCTAGAGTTTTCTGCTAGGGGTTCAGGCTGTCTAGAGGAGATGAAAGCTAGAAAACAAGGATGAACTATAACGCAGCCTTACCAAGATGATTTTTAGTACCCATCCTCCCGCAAAAATTATATGAATAGGATGCTCAAGAAGCGCAGAGAGATAGCGAGGTTGTGAACATCTACTGAACACGAGCTGCAGTGAGCTTGGTGCGAGAGAACGAAACGACCACTGGGCTCCGCCATCGCCATCCTCGTCCTCCTTGCTATTCAATTCCTTCTTTTAGGAGGCGTTTATATATATAACACCATTAAATTACATATTAATTGAAATACTATCCATACCCGGAAACTATTCATACCCTCAGGGAATATTTTGGCACATATATCCATACCCGGGGGGTTATATCGAGTGATAAAAGAGGCCCGGGAGTTGAATGCTGCCTCAGCGGGCCTGCCTGCGTGGCCCCACCCCCGCCCTCCGCCTCGACCCCCTCTCGCGGCGCCTGTAGTCGCCCCCCTCCCGCTCTACCCGCCACCCCCGCGCCGGGTCCCTTGCTCGTCAAAACACTGCCACACATTGAACTCAGTGTTACTGTATTGCACGCATCCATCATGCATGTCCCATGAATGCAACAAATACATCCATCACATCATGACCTTGCCATCATACAGTCCTGTATGTGTTCACATGCCTCCTCATACAAACATATTGGAGACCCGTGAACAGAAATTTGAACCAGCCCTACCTAGAGCATAGACACACATATTGGAGATCTTGAACATTCAAATTTCAAATTTCAAATTTGAAACAGCATTGAATGTACCTCCAAAACGAATGGACGTCGTTTAGCGGATGTTTGTTGTCATCGAGGTGATTGACCACATGTCCCCAGCGTCTTCGTCCCCTCATTCTCTGTCTCCGAAATTGGGGACTCGCCATTGTGTCACGAATTTTCACAGAGTTACGTTGTGCTTTCTGTGTATGCTTCGACTTGCTTCCCGAGAGACATGTCTGGAAATGAGGTGAAGGAGGTGAAGCAAAACCCAGAGAAATACGTATACAATCATGTTTGTCACCTTCTTGACATTTCCTTTACTCGATTTATAGATGGCTGCACGTCCCTTTCATAAACCTGCATCTCAGAACCTGGGATTCGAATACAAGCATTTCATTTCTGCCCTTACAAATTTGCTGGAAGTATTGTTTCCTTTAACTGTTTCCAGTAACAGTCATGTATAGGGTCCAACGAGTGTTTTTGGCAACAGTTTCCTCAGTCAGTCGATTCATAGATGGTTGCACAACCCTCTCATATATCTACATCTGAGAACATGGGGTTCTCCTAGAAGTATACATCAGTTTTCAATGTAGTTTGCTGCAAGTACTGTTTCCTTGAAGTGTTTAGGGTAACAGTCCTGTTTAGGTTTGAAGGATTGTTTTGAGTTCACTGTTTCATGTGTCTGTATACAGTACCAGTAACCGAGTTCCATGGCGCCCCCTTCTTCCATGACTCTTTCAGGCGGTTACTCTCTCAGCCAAGAAGTGGAAACCACGACCTCCGAAGAAAAGGGAGAAAGGCAAGAGTGGTGACATCCGCCAAGGAGCAAAAAGAGAGCAAGAGGTAATAATTGCCTATTCTTGGACCTTACAGCTAGGACATATCTGTGTCGATGTAACCCCTCTTGAAGTTGGTTGTGGGGTTCTTACCCACTGGGTGTGAATTCAACTAGACATACCAGAACTGTCTTGCACAGGCAGTGCCAATTTGCTTAGAGGGCTGATGTAATGGTAAATATTGGTTTTGTTCCAGGAAGAAATATGGTCGAGGATCCGCACCCTTGTGACCAGTTTGTTCATTTCTGCTGTTTTGGATAATGTGTTATTTGTGAGTGGGATCAATTGACTGTGCAGAACATCCATGGGCTAGAGAAGGGGGTGATGCCTCTGGTTGGACATCTTGGTGCTTTCAAATGTGTGAGTTCCCGCTGGAAGCAAATTGTTTGAGGGTAATCTAGTTTCCCTTATGCATACATATGTAGGATATTATGAGTGCTTGGTTGAAGAGGTTACATTTGACTTGTGATACAGGAGATGCCATGCCACTGGGCTTGCTGTGGATGTTATAAAAGGCTAGGGGAAGTATCTGTTCCTTTTTGTTGGGTGCAGATCCATCCACTAGATTTCAAGATCAGGAGCATCAAGGAGATACTGTGGGTTGATAGTGACAAAGAATGTGCGTCAACGGATGGTCGGTTGGAGAATCTGCAAGTAACCAGGGGGTAGTCTGTGGCAAGGTATGGTGGATGGGGATTGTCAGGACATTTCCAGTATGACACTCCCTCCTTTGCTAGGTGCAAAGGTGTCTCCTTAGTTGTCATTCTTGAGCCACCTGTTGTATATTCAAAGGAAGAGAGTTCTTATATATTGTTGTGAAATGGATCTTCTATATGTTCTGTAACTTTGTCAATACAATGTGAACACAGCTATTAGAAGTGGCAGTCCATGCCTAAACAGATGGTGATCTTATGACAGTTGCTGACCCAGTTCGTATATTTGTCTGATGCTGCAATTTGGAAAGGGTGCCCAACCCAAAAACCTATGTTGCAAGGAGGCCGTCCTCATGAAGATCAGATCATGTTTTGAAGTAGTTTTTGCTACACTATAATTTATTCTGTGAGTCTGATTCTGGCAAGAGTTTTCAGTAATGCATGATGGCAGAGTTGAATCAGGCACAACTTTCTGAACCAAGAACCTCCACCACAACCCCTACTTTCTAAGCAGGACCAAGGACGGGAGTCAACATCAACTCTTCTCGTACTTGGGATTTGAGGGCACTATGTAGTGCAGGTTGACTAAAAAGATCAGGTGTTCCACATATTGAATCCAGAAGGTGTTTCAGCAGACTCCAGTACTTGTGTTTGTCTCTAGTGACAGTGCATAAAAGTAAAGACCTAGAGGTGGGACAACAAGTGCACGCTCACATCATCCTAAGTGGATTCACATGATCAAGCATCTTTCTACTTAACACCATTGTCAACATATATGCCAAGTGCAGGAGTGTGGTGGATGCACAATGATTGCAGGATATTCTTAGCATGGGGATGGTAGGGAGGCTTTCACAAGCTATAAGCAAATGATACAGGAAGGGGTATAACCCAACATGGCCACTTTCATTTGTGTTCTCAATGCTGGCGGGTGGAACGATGCAGCATAGGTGGGAAAAATAATGGAAGACAGGTATCAGAATGGAGTCATGCATTCAGTGTAGAAGATCAAGTGCATCCTCAAATTGATGCAATCTATGCTGAAAAACAGAGACTGTCTGGGGAAGCGAGGGAGGCTGGGTACGTACTTGACAGAGTTGGCATTGCATATTGTGGAGGAGGAACACAAAAATTCTTCTCTTGGCTTCCACAGTGAGAAGCACCACTAAAATGAGTGGCCAACTACCATTGCTTGTATGCATGTAACCCAACATATTCCTCTAATGACCCATGACGGTTACAGACCTGAAATCTATGCCTTCCTTTCTAATGATGTTTGTTGTATCCACAATGTGGCTTCCGCCCAGGTTGAATACATGCAGTTTTGGTCTTCAAATGCTTGTAAACTTGAGTCTTTCTAAGTTTTGCAAAGTGTAAATTGTGGCGTGTATATGTGAAAGGGAATAGTACTTATCCTCAACTGCTCAAGCATGAATAATAACAAGCTGTTGAGTTTCTGGCACACACTTGTTGGTACTGCCTCATTTCATATACACAGGGAGCTTTCTGTTTCTATATCTGTGGGTCACAAAAGTTGTGATGGCACTTGTGTTGCAGCAGTGTCCACACTCCATGCCTTGGCATGGTAAGCTGGAGCACGATCTCATGCTGGTTCTTATGTCAATAGCAGAGGTTACCCCTGGCAGAATTACCCAATACACTTATGGCATTGGTCTTGCCTTTTCAGTTCTGATCACCAAGGTGCTGCCTGAAAACTGTTGCTTGCATCACAGTTGAAGCACTTGTTTCATGAGTTGGTGACTCTTTTTTAAGTTGGTTATCATTGTATTTTGAGAACAAAGGTCTACATTCTTAGTTTGCAGTATCAAGCTTGTGGTACAATAATAGAAGTATTGTTTTCGTTCATCCATGGCAGATGTTATTTGCAGCTGTGAAGTTGAGTGTAGTGATGCACATGGAACAAGGTCAATATGTGAATTTTCCCCTATCATTTTCTTTGCAGAAAGAATCTGGCATATTCTTCTCAAGTTTATCGGTGAATGGCTGCATATAATTTGGTAATTAGATGGATGTCGCACTTCGAATTAAACTTCCATATATTACAGATGAGGCTTAGAATATTGCGTTAAAATTGAAGTTGAAGATGTGAAAGCATGTTTGAACCACTGCTGGAGCACTGGAGAAGGCAGTCACTAGAGCATACCAAGGTCCAAAGACTGAATAGAGAATGCATAAACCATGCATACCGAGTTTTATTCGTCTCTATCCATTTGAGCAGGTTGCCAACAAGGGAAATGGTGAATCCTGCCAACATCCTGCTGGTACAGCAATGAACCCAGAGAATGAAACCTGAATTCTGTCGACGTAAAGACGTATTCTGCTGGGTAATAAGTACATGACCTCCAGGAGAGTTCAATATCACACATAACCCTTATGATTGGCACAGCCACATTGTCATCCATGTACTGCATCAATTGTCCCTCTTGCAGCTATATTCTTTGTGAATGGAAACCTGGTAAGTAAAGAGGTACACGTTGTGGAATTGCTTTCCACTTTCATATGACCTTCCTGCACAAAGGCAACCAGGAGTCAGTGCCCACGTAGCTTCCATGTCTCGACATCTATGAAAACATTGCCCATGAAGCAGGAAGGCCACTGAAGACATTAAGGCAAGGCATACAAGTGGGGTACATTAAGTGCAGTGAAATGAACTACACTGATGAGATCTGCAAACATCCAACTAAGTGGGGACTAATACATGGTAACCTTGAAGCGAGGATGTATGTCATTATACTGAAACTCCTACCATTATCCTTACAAAAACATACATGCAGTAATACATATTCTAGACTGGTATGACAGTATTGTGTTTCCTCTACAACCACAAGCACCATGGAAAAAACGTAACCACACACCGAAGCAGCAGTACACCAAATACAGGCAATCAGTTACACATCCACTCAGAGCACACATAAACATGAAATACAGACATTGCAACTCAGTACAAAGACAAATCGCTACTCCATACATACAATGGCACGGGACCACATTGTTGGAACACTGCTTTGAGGAACACACAGAAACAAGCACCCAACATTAAAAGCAGCAAGCACACATAAGAAAATCAAGCAAAAGGCATGCAGCTTCATATCCTGCCCTCCACGACACTATACCTCGTTCAGCCATATTGTCAACTACTCCCTTTGCATCCTCAATGCTGCCACATTTGGCATACATGCCCACCAGGTACAATTCCGGCTTTGATGATGATGTCATCATGGACCTCTTTGCCCTTTTCCAGGGCTGCCAGGCTTGCACAAGCACAACACAAGCACTGGGGTCAGAAAAGTATTCATTCCAGACCCAAACTCTATCCCTGCTCCTTCAGCTATCCACGCTCTGCACAAATCATGCATACATCCTTGCCTTGCTGCTAGCAGCTGACAATTACAGCCTAGATTTGTTCTAGTAAACACCCCAACCCTACTTATCACATTAGTTCATATGCTGACTTGCGCTTCCAACAGGCATTCACCTTTTTGCCTCGATCGTTCCACCCTTGACTGTGGTCGGAAACATATTTATTCCAGAGATTCTCTTCGTCTCTGTTATCTGTTCTTCGATACTTTCTTGTTGCCACATTGGCAGTAACATGTCAAAATCACTCCAAAACCACCATAGATCTGCCAACGAGTTAACTTGCAGGATTCAACCTGAAAATTTAGGGAGTCTGATAACAGGGAAAAACAGGCTGAAATGTGTTGAAGAAGGTGCCTTCATTAGCAATGCCTAGTTTTATCAATTGTGTTGCTGCGCTGCTATTTCCAGTTGACGCAGGTTTCCTGTAGCTATTGATCCACAGGGATCAGAAGCATTCCTACCACACCCATGCTTGGTAAATCCTGCCAACATTATATTCCACGTGATCAAAGATCATTGAGGCATTCTGTTGAACACTTGATCATACTAAATTGCAGGGAAAGGATTCTGAAACCCTAGATTCAAACCAGCAAATGGGCACTCAATAAATCCCACAAGGCCCTAGCCAGGGAATGAATTTTGCAGCAAGTATAGACTTGTCAGTTTCAGGATATCCATAGGAAAGAATCACTTAATTCCACCTGAAGTATTCTACCCAAGATGAGAATGAGAGAGAGAGAGAGAGAGAGAGAGAAACCTTTTCAGCAGTGATGCAATACATCTCTCGGAGCAATGCCATAATAAGGGTTTTCTTGCCTGCTCCAGTGGGACCATAGAACAGCAAGTGTGGACAATCTCCCTGTGCTGTCTGTCAACCACACAGAGAACATCATTCATCTCTTTCTCCCTCAACACACTCTCTACAGATTCCCATTGTTTGGCATAGGCCTTGTGAGACCCAAACTGTCTTGCAGGGCCTGAAGGCACCTTGTGGGCGTTATGAAGTATCTTTTCTCTACACCTCTGTGTGCATTTGTACCATAAGCCATTTGGACTCCCAATTAGCTTCATAAAGTGTCTTTCATACTTTCTTAGCAAAGATCAGTCCGTCCCTCCATATTTTGTCAAAGACCCACTCCCGAATGTGAGCTTAACACATCAGGTCTTATCTCATTGTAAACAAACAACCTGCACACGCTTTAGTTGTATATCAATCTGCTACACTGTGGTGCAGGGCTGGCGACGCCGGTGTGGATAGCCAAATGGCCAGCCTCTGTGAAAATTGAAACGCTATATGGTCAATCCAATATATGCACGGGGTCTGATGCCACACGCTGCAGTAGGTTGGCAATCAAAGCCCTATGTCGTCCTTACTTATCCTTGACACCTCTAGAACATAGAGGAAAGTCGATAACATTTGAGCCTCGCAGCATTTCTAGTTACCTTGCGCACTTGTGACAAACCTATCAATGTAGATTTCGCAACGTGCTTGCTGTAGTTAACCTCTTGAGATCAAGACAACATTTTGCAAAGATGCAAAGTTCTCACCAGATTCTTCAGATGCTGGGCTTCCTCGACATGCACCATCATTTTGCCAAGCGTCCGCGGCCGGTACTCGTCTACCCACAGCATTTCTCACTCCTCTATGTGCCTCCAACAACGCTTCTAATCAACCACTCTCTGTCCGTGTCTGCAACGAGTTTAAGCTAACATGTAAGCATGTGGGTCCACAGGAAAGAGATCACAAGATGGCAATCTGTACAAGGAACTCATCGGCCAGATAAACCAAATGCCCCGCTACAACACATCCATCGTAAAAAGGAATAGCACTCTAAGCCTAAGATAGTCGCTGAGCTCAACCTAATCCTGAGACTGCCTGACACATTTCCCCAAGAAGAAGGGGAGAAGCTACGATAAACGAAACTAGGGGAGTTGTAATAGGAAGGCAGCGGTAGACACTCTTGTCAATAACAAACTACTCAAACGACACAAACAATGTCTCTAAGCAAAACAGTTCTGCGTCTGCGTCTGCATCTGAAGTGAACCCGACTTCGATCTTCCTCGGCAATTGCAAGAAACAAGCAGATGGAAACCAGCGTCCGGAATCATGGCAGCGAAGTGAAGTCCTTGGATGTCGGGTGACCCAACTGTATGATGGCAAAGTCATGATGTCATGGATGTATTTCTTGCATTCATGGGGTATGCATGGTGGATGCATGCAGTACAGTAACACCGAGTTCATTGTGAGACAGTAGTTTCGGGAGCAAGGGACCCGGCGCGGGGGCAACGGGTGGAGCGGGAGGGGGGCGCCTGGAGCGGTGACTGCGGGCCGCGAGGGGGGTCGAGGCGGAGGGCGGGAGTGGGGCCACGCAGGCAGGCCCGCTGAGGCAGCATTCAACTTCCAGGCCTCTTTTATCACTTGCCCTAAATCTGAAAAGTTAACTTACCCATATCCGGAGGGTAAATAAAATTTTGAGATTTCAACTTATCCATACCCGGGAGGGTAAGTGATTTGACTTATACCCTAAGGGTATATTGAAGTCAATATGCCTGCCCAACGCAGGTTCAAACCCATATCCATATTCAATTAATTTGTAGTATAGTGAGCTGCCTCTTACTAAATTTGTAGCTCAGTTGGATGACCGCCACCCAGATGACTCTGGGTTCCAATCCTTGTCGGGTGTGGTAGAATCTTCTTCCCATTCCCTTGATAGTGTCCCATGAGCCTTGTGTTTGGCTCCTCAAGGTGAAGTTACTTTTAAACAGGTTATTTCCAGTGTTGGGCGCTTACCCGCCGGGACCCACGTTAACCGCCGGTTTAGGTTAACCGGAACCGGACCAGAACCGGCCCATTCCTACAGAACCTGACCCGGAACCAGAACCGGAACCTGCCAATGGGGATCGGCACATAACCGAACCAGCGGTTCCTGCTGGGTGTGAGAACCGAAGAACAGGGCGCATGGGGATAAAAACAGGTTCATGTTCTTGAACCCTTGGCATTACATGGCAGCCCCATGGCAAAACTTCTTTAATGCTCTCAAGCTCCATGAGATCTTGGGTTCAATGCTTGAAGGCCATGACATTCTATGTTCAATGCTTCAACACCATGAGATCTTGGGTTCAATCTCTAGCTCCATGATATCCTGGCTAAGTTCATTAATGAAAATGTTAGAAGATGCCAATACTTGCCAGATAAAATCGTTGGATTTTAGTTAAAATATGTGAATACATTGCTATTTAATCTCCCGGACTGATAAAATATTTTAAATCTAATTAAATTGATCAGCTGCCCCCATCCCCTCCTTCTGTGCTCGTTCCGGCACTGCTATTCAAACAGCATGCAATGAGTTTCCACTAAACATAATATTTAGAGAAACTCTAGTTGCACAAACGTTGATTGGGTTCACCAAGATTTATATAATTGTCATTTTAAGCTATCGCAGGTTATGTGAAGGAGCAAAGATGATTCATGTAGGGAGATTTGAAATTCACAGTGCACGGAGAAGTGTTTTACAAGCTGTTGAAGTCACTAACCAAGGCTCAACAACTAGCCGACGCTAGTGTCAAGGCACTTATCTGTTCACTATCACAGGGATCCAATTCAGTTCAAAACCAGTATGAACCTGCCTTACTGGAACTCTATTCACAATTTGTACACTTCTCCATGTAGAGATGGCATCACTATTCTAGTTCCTGTCAGCAAGAAAGACCACCGCTCATCTCTACATCCCTAGCACTAACAACATAGTACCGGATTACACTTCCGGTCCACCCAACACCGCACCATGCTATATATAATTTTGTCCTCTATGCACATATCATACAACTCGTTCGACTTGCAGGTTCTCCCTTCGAGTCATCTGTGCATCTTCTTTTTCAGTTCAGGCTTGCCCAAGAAACCTATGCCACAACCATGCTCTCCATCGTCACGCTGTCTGCATCCCCTTCATTTCCAAATCCCTAACTTCCTGAAGCCACCAGCTTGTCCGAATTCTCGTCACCTGCAGGTGTCCGTAAGGAGCTCCGAAGTTTCAGCAGTTGCGTTCTTATCTGGTGGACTGGTTCATGGTTCCAGTCCGGCCATAGGCACCTAGCAAGCTCTCCCTCCCAAAGGCAGGTCATTGTCCTCAATGACATAAAATGAAGGGTAAGTCAATTCAATTGATCTTCTTTCTCCTAGGTAGCCTCTCTTTGGGTAATGCAACCATTTAACCAAATATTCTTTAAAAAATAAATAAAAAGAACCAGAACCTAACCGGAACCGTGGTTTTTATCAGCAACTAACTGGTAACCAGAACCGGTCCGGAACCTGCTCAATAAAAAAAAACCGGAACCGGATCTGGAACTGTCTCTTGAAATATTGTGGAACCGGAACCGAAGGTTCCTTCACAAATGCAAGAACCGCCCAACACTGGTTATTTCTCTACTTTTGATCAACCGGAGCTGGCCTGCATGAGGGCCTGAGTAAGGATAGTTGACTTCAGGACCTCAAAAGGTCCTTGGTATGTAAGGTAAACATACTACACCGCCTCTCACAATCCCCCCTTCCCTCTCCCCCTGGTCACTTATCCAGCCAGCCTGATTCTAAGAAGTGCTTGTATGCTGCACCTGATGTATGCTTCCCTGGCAAATTTGAACTTCATCAGCTTGATGGGACTTACTGCCCCCTTGGGTTGTGTAAACTTATGATCCCCTTAGGATGGAGGGATTTGTACCTATTTGCAACCGAGGAATTTTTTTTTCTCTCATTTTGATGAACCAGTACCCAAGATCTAATTGCAGTAGCGTTGTATAACAAGTTTCTTCCAAAGCCGGGACAGCCAGCCTTGCAGACGGAATTGTCTAAAAGGGGAAGACAAAAGGCCTGACAAACCACCACTGGATCAGTTGATTACACGAAAAAAGAGTCAATGAACACCTGTAAAAAAAAATCACGTGGTCCACTTGATCATGGGTATACAACAATTACACGACCGTAAATACATGCTCCCAAATCCCTTAACCTCATAACTTACCCACCAGGCACAAAACAGGTCCACAAAAGCACCTCACCCTCTAGACCTCGGTCTGGTGAATTGAAAGGGAACGAGACCTAACCATCCCAACCACTCCATTCTACCAATCTCTCTCATGTCTCAAAAGTAGTACCCTACAGCATTTCACTCTGAAATGTTCGTGTTGATGGGACCTAACCAAGAACATCCAGCAGACTTCCCCCCTGCCAGTTACTAGATGTGATCCGGTGTTCTGAAGCTTTGCAAAGAACACAGCTGAAAAAACCAACCCAGACGGAAGATATTTGAAGGATGTACTGCTGCAACAGCCATGCCCCCCGAATTAGGGCACAGACGTACCGATGCTTAACGGACAGTCTGCCAAACTACTTGGCAAAGACTGATTTGTAGGAAACGGCAGTCAATCTCTCCTTACGCAATCCTCCAGAATTCCTGTCTGACCTCTAAATGCCAACTGATGGCAAAGCCAAGCCACATATATTATGACTTTTTCACAACAGCCACAGCAAAACAGGGATGCTGTGAAAAGTCAAAAGAGACACGCAAGTTGTCCCCAGGTCCAGCCTGGTGAGCAATTTGCAAAGCGATTCGGTTTCGGAGGGCCACTTGCTCCAATTGTCGGATGTCAACAGCCCGCTGCAAGCGGCTCACTGCCGAGAGCTCTAAAGCTTTTGCAGCCGTAGGTCCAAGCTCTTGCAGGTGCTGCTGGACTGCCATGAAATGATCATATGAGAGCTGGTACAGCTCTTTCACCTACAAGACCAGCCATCCAAAACATTTGTCAAAATCAGAATCTCCACAAAATGGACCATGAAAATTTTGGCCATTGATGAGAAGAAATGGATGGCGGGGAGAACTCTTCAACAACCTGAGATCCTATGAGCCATAAAACACTTGGTGCATACATCTTACATATAGAGTCTTTCAACCAGGTACCTGATACACATAGGAATTGCCCTGTAGTTAGGGACAAGGGTGATTCTAGTGGCCTGGCTCGTAGATCAGAAGAAAGTAGCCTGATGACAACTTCTGGACCACTGCCATAGGAGAGTCAAGAATAAAAAAACTTACTGAGAAGTGCTTCTGGTGGGTTGCTTGCTTGAAGTCGAAGTACGACATGGGCTCCGGCACAAACACTTTGTGGAGTACTTCAAACCGTTGAAGAAACCTCTGTTCACCCAGCCATGCCTTGAGTACAACTTACATTCTACATATAACAAACATGCCAACCCTCTGCTCAGTCAAGCCTGACTAACCTCGTGTTCAGTGTTGAAGATGGTGTTGCGATGAACAAGTTTGTGATCCTCTGACAAAGCTGCCAACATCTGCTTCATGCATGTGGAGATTATTACTGTTCTGTCCGCTTGAACTACAACATCACTAGCACACAAATGCATTCTTACAACCAAAATTGCAGGCCATGGCATGCACTGCTAGTCTGGACGTGCGGACCTGAAAGGAGGAGCACACCCAGAATATAAGAGTTTGACAAAGTGTTCTACACAATTAGTCATCAACTGATCTCTATTAGTGTGTGCTGTGACATAGTTCCGGACCACCGATGATTTGGTTACAGGAATTGATCATCATTTACAAGCTAGCTCTGACTAGAAGTCATGAACAGTTACAACAGCCATACCCCGGAAACAGGAGAGACATGGATTTCAATTCCACTGCCAAGCACACCATCAACAGAAAAGGGCAAGGGGAGAGGAAATGAAAACGCAGAAGAAACTAGAGACAGAGGACTAACCCAGATAAAGCCTTTGCAGAGGTCAACGTAACACTGCAGAAGAAGAACAGAGGAGGTAAGGCGGATGTCCTTGGCTGCGGTTGTGGCCGACTTCAGAGAGGAGCTGCCCTTTTTCTTCTTCCCCTTCTTTTTGGCTGATGGTGAAGAATACAACAGAGCAAGTGATGCCTTCCGTGTGAGCCTATGGAGGCAACGCCAACCGTCATGACTCTCTTCCTGCCCCCTTTCTTTATCTGTCTTGCACTGATCCTGCTGATCTAAGGTTAACACGGTTCGGTGCGGTTGTTTTAAAAAGGGTGCGGTCCATTTACAACCCTCTTTTCAGCTTTCCAGCAATTCAGAAGCTTAGGTGTTGGGAGCAGTTAGAAGACAAGGGGTGATGTCTTCCTGTTGGGCAGGCTACAACTGGACATAATTTCAGAGCATGTTTCAAAGCAGTTTTCCAGAACAGAAATCAGAAACATGATGGCATGGAAAAGAACTAGATGTATCCATCAACTAACCAGTGGTAAATGTTAGTGCAGCTATGTCTCCTATCAAGGGCTGTAAGGAAGGTTCTGTAAAACGCTGTGACAGTCCGTATCCATGACATTAGCTCTAATTAGTGATAAAAACACACCCCATTTTCATCTCATTCTGCTCCTCAGAGTTTCAAAGAAGATTTAACACTCTAAAACTGCACAGCTGTCATATAACACGAACAGAACTAGTTTGGCCCCAACATACAATGAGAGATTAAGATGATGAGATATCAGCCCAGAAGAAGTGCAGATTCATTTCATGATGCTGTCGAAGGTGATAACGGGGTCTGGTCCGCTAACACGGTCATTATTTCATTGAAGCGCCAGGCTATTGAATAGGACAGCTGACACAATGATTGTTTGGGAAAAGGTCCAAGTTCTCTTCTTCTGGCCCATGCTAACGAGTCACTTCTACTGTTGTTGCTCACAAAACAGGTACTAAAACTAACTCTTCAATGATCGACAGTCCCAGATAGATGAAGAGGGAAGACAGACCTGAGTCAGGTGATTCGGGGAGGGCAGAGGGCTGGCGCTCAAACAGGCTCTTCTCTTTGGCCAACTTGTAGTGCAAGAGAGTTAACAAGACATGGTCCAGATACCTGTGATACCCCAAGCCATCGCACACCTTTCAGTGTCAGACACAGGCCTGTATCAGAGAAATGTACAAAAAGACAATATTCACGAACAAAACATATGGCTGGAAAAAGACATGATAAGAATCTACTGTCTGCAAGGATGCCAGTCAGCTATCATATTGGGTGATCTCCCCAATTATGAGAGTGTTTACAAAGACAAAATAAGCATACGACCATAATTCTTTGCATTCTTGCTCAAAATAACAGCAAGATAAAATACCAGTAGACCATGCAGTACTCGCTGGGTGAATAAAGATCCAGCTGGAAGCCAAGCATGAGATAGTGGGCAACCATCCAGCATGTCTGCTCCGCTGCCCAAGCCAACACCACATTGTCTGTCCACCAGCTCTGCATACATCACCCATCCTTAAGACCCTGAGATTCTGCCTACCTAGTTTTACATGTTTCTACTATCAACGATGACGTGGCCATTCTATGAAGAGGAACCGAGACCAAAGGGTGCTTGCTGTTTGAACTACATGCCTCATTATAGTATCCCTTACCCTACGGGAGCTAGGACAACGTGCAAATACAACCAGAGGGCACCTTCAATGCAGTTAGTCTTCAAATGGATACATGGGTAACTCCTGCTGCCAGCAAGAATGATTCCCTGGAGGGCTTACTACTTATTATGCCAAAGGTTGACCCAAGTTATGAACCATTAACCCTCCTTCCAGCTGGCTTCAATACATCATATACCTCCCACATAGCCCGATCCATAGCAACATCAATGTACAATAAACTGTAACATTACCTTCTCATAAGGAAGCCCAAATTGAAGTTTGTGAAGTGGGCTGTCCTGTGTAAACTCGGCCTGCCAAACACCCCATAGGATGCAGTAAGACTCCAAAGGGAAATGACATTATGTTAGTGTGAACTGTGCTCTGCAATCCAAAACAAGAAGCTGTGCACATAAAAGCAGGACAGACATGGAAACCTTTATGCACTTGGTCTTCAGCCAGAATCTGCTCCCTAGGAATTTCATTATACATACCCTTAAGGGCAAGTCCATGCAGGATACTGACCCTCCTGGAATCAACCATGGGAATGGAAGTCTGTCTGACATTGCCACTCTTCCCAGTCACGGCTAATGATAATCCAAAGGCCAGAATTGGCATCACACAAGAAACTATAATAGTGAACCAGCAAAGCTACCATAAACCTAAGATTGACTTGACGGCCATGGCTACAGGGCTAGTTGCAATGTGGAGTAAACAGCACAATGAAGTTGTCTGGGTAGCACAAATGTAACCATGTGGCTGTAATTGCACTACAGGGACACGAGGGACACAGAGAGTGGGCCAGGTGGAGACTTCAACTTATCTTTGAGAATCCAGAACCTTGCCAAATTAAGAAAAGTACCAAATGTGTCCTCATCCAACTGGACTAGAAGTGAAGAATGAGCACACTCACCTGCTGTAGAAGGTTGCCCCACTCTTGGATAACTCTTCCCAGCTTACGCCGCTGCCACGCTGTGTTTGTGCATAGTACTTTCAGTAAATGATGCGTTAACTGTGCCCATGGTCCCAACATCCACAACCTGGTCTATGTCATAAAACTTTCTCACAGAGGCTAATTTTCCATTGAAACCAGGTAACAACACTTGAAAATGGCACATTCGCAAAGAAAGGGGACATGAGATCAGTATGGATGAACAATTCTTTCCATGTCTCAACAAACTCTAAACACATCAAACATATCTGACCGTTAGAGCTATCTTCAAAGAGTAAGTACTGCTGATACATCACATAGAGCTAACAAACAACACAAAAACAATTTGTTGCTGTCAGTTCACTTGTTAAAACTAGACACTACGCTTCTCTTGAAGATCGTTATGCCATAAACATATGAAGTAAATAAACTTTTGCATGGGTTGGACCAACTTTGAGATTTCTTACCCGAGCAGAATGTGACACAAAAGTCTGAGTCTGCAGATCTATGCTCGGAACAGTGTGGGGCATGCTGAGTGCCTTCACTAGAACATCTGCCAAAGGCTCCCGCCCCAGCAGCTTTCCATCCTGGAGAAGTAGTAACTGCACCCATTCTCCTCAATGAGCCTTATATGCAATGATCAAAGCAATAACCAGCTCTAAAACTCATAAGGGCAAGCTATATCTGTGAGGAATACAGAGACAAACACGCCCACATAAGGCAAGCAGAAACAGATGTGGATGCTCAGGAAGTAAGACACATGGGCAATGAGCGAAATTGTGAAACTAGGCAAACAGCTTTCAGCATACTACCATCAGTCAATCACTCCTACGATACCACATAACAGTAACTCAAAGTAGTGGACGAATCCTAGCAAGACACGAGGACCTTACTAAGTAAATTCCATCAAGGATATGTCCCAAAACCCCCAGTCCCTTGAGTGCAGGAGTGAACCTGCAGGCGAGCTCTTGCAAATAGCTCCGGCTGAGACTTTTGAAAGTCCACCACAAACTGTAGTAACTCCTCAAGCCCTAGTGTGACTGGAAGGGAGCATATGCGGTCGAGGTCTTGTAGAAGCTGCTCAAAATAGTTCAATGCCTGCAACTCACCATCATGTCCGAATCAAATTAAACCCATTTGTTTGGCTGATCCTCAGTCCTAACATATGAAAATAAAACTTCTGGGGTGTTTATTTGCTTTTGGTTCAGACTCCTGTATATCAAAAGAGGTCTCCAACACACTGTGGACCAAGCGATCCGAAGGAAAAGGTGCACCTGAGGCGAATACCCTGTAAATGCTCTAACTGGACTCAAACCCCTTGAAAGAAAGGAAGAAGAAGAGCGTACATCTTCCCATTGAAGGATTTTGATGGATCGAGGCGGCGTAGGAGCCAACAGCCTTCGGTTCACACTCTCATCAAACCCAACTGCCACTCTACCTGATGCTGTGGAAGGGCTTTCCTCAGAAGATTGTAAGCATGCACCCTCGGGATGACGAGTTGGACATGAGGCTAGGAATGAGGACGAAGAGCGCATGGCCCCAATCTCCAGCAAAGCTGCTGCTATGTGTTTGCGTGCCATCTCCAGCCCTCTTCCTTGAGGTTTGTCCATGTAGACTAATGCGTGGTAAAATGCCTGATGGACACGACAGAGAGGAAGAGGTCAATTAAGTTTAAGTACACTCTCGTTAAGTGAAAAATGATCTCAAAAGCTGCATGAACTGTGCTTGGCTTGCCATGGCTCTGTTGCAACTCCAGGGAGCATAGAGAAGAAAGTACGGACAAGAGAAGAGCAGAATGGGAGCAAGTAACAGAAGCTTGGGACCTGCTATGAAGAAAAATATATATATATATATATCAATCAGAGCCACAGTAAGCCCCGGGGTTACAGTAATACAACACAGTAGAACAACATAGGAAAAAGAACAAGTCAGACTCCAAACATTCCACTAGACAGAAGCAGGTGAGTTATGAGGCACTTTGCGTTCTCATAACTAAAGGTCCCTGCTAAAAAAGAGCACCAGAAACCAGAAGACACCAGAGAGACATATTCACAATGCCTTGTGGATATAGCATCGCACATTGTTTGCCACAGCTTTGTGGCCATATACTCACGCTCAGTTTGGGCCAAACAACAGGGAACAGACACTAACTTTGCGAGGGGCTCACTCCAGTAGTGGGACTTGCTATGATACAAACAATTTTGTGGCTAAAGACAGTAGGAGAGAGCCAATCACTTGGCTGAGAATTGAAAGAAAAAGACACTTTTACAGAAAAAAGATGAAGCTGGAGACTGATACAGGGACAGACGTGGTGATTTATTCAACAGATGCAAGCTAAAACCGCAACTGCTATGCGATGAACGAAGTAGACAGAGGTGAGGAAAGGAAGTACCTTCCGAAACCGCAAACGACACAAAGTAGCTTGGCAAAAACCCTCTTCTAAGGCAGGATCATCTTGTAGGGATTCCAAATCTGCATGGCCGTTTTCTTCTAGGCTTAGTTTTCTACAAATGTGCCAACTCAGTTGGAGTGAAATGATTATTTATATAATCGAAATCATGAGGTAGATAGTACAGATCCAACACCACCTGCTTACTAGAAACTTACCTGAGCTACCTGCCAAATCCCCAAAGGCACAAAGGGAGGTGCACGTTGATCATTGGCTGTAACGAACATATTTCTGTCCCACCCACAAAGCTGCCTAGTTGAGCCACGGGGAGTGAGAGGAAATTTACTTACCTTCCACTCCTTTTTTCTTGACTGAAGTGCTGGTCTTACATCCCCGCAGCTGCCGGGCCACAGCTTCCTCAACGGCATTCAAAGAAGACAAGCATTTGGCATCACCTTCCCCCTCCACTGGCAACCCATATGCAATTGTGACGAAGTCCTCTTCCTGCCTTGTCACATAAGCATCCGAGCTCTAGCTTGTTATAGCCCCCAATCAACATTGACAGTCATCCTCTAACCCCAACCAAAACTGCAGGGACTCTAATCAAGACAAAGTGAATGGCTGGTGATTTCCCGAAACTTGGTGGAGAAAGTGAGTGAGTGACGTGCATTGCAGCATATGTTTATGCTTCAGTCTTTGATGGCAAAAATAACAGGTGATCTAGAAAATCTAAGATTCAACCTTCAAAGCAGCATATAAGACAGACCTGTCAAAAGGAGACCTTGTTGAAGATGAGTAAAGGACATACCTCATGGATGTCAGCCAGGGCCACAGCCATACGGACCAACCCACAAGTGGCCCGTGTACATTTACAGAAGGCATAAAGCAAGGCATTGGGAGCAGTGCGCTCTAGCTTCAACAAATAGAGGCACGAAAACACTGTTTGTGCCAAAGCATGTCCCTTGTGCCACGTTGCCTGCCAAACCCTGTCTCTTTCAGATCTCTCTCTCTCTCTCAAGGAAAGTCCCACTATGGGAGTGAGCCCCTCACAAAGGTAGTGTCTGTTCCCTCTTGTTTCGCCCAAACTGGGCGCGGGGTCTAGGGCCACAAGGCTATGGCAAACAACATCTCACGACTACATTTTGTCTCTCTTCTTTCAGAGACGGTTCTCTAACCCTCCAGACTGAGACAGGAAGATCAGTGACACACCTCCCGAGGATGGATCTACCTGCTTCGCAAGTACTGACGGAGCATCATTATAGATCAGAATTGCACCTCCTTTCTTATGGATCCTCCAAGATAAACAGGGTTGGAAGAATCAGGTGTAGGCATCACCGAACCTCAGTTAAGGTTCCCTAAATAGTTCAAATGCAAATTAAATGACTAAAAGAAATTTATCTAGAAGTACCTCGCATGCAAGTAAGTAGTCCATAACATCCAGGAGCTGGTGAATCTTCAAAGTTATGGGAGCTGCACCACTTTCTATCGCTTCATCAACTGTCTTGAATCCTGTCGTTGCCATGCCCGCGTCCATCTTGGGATCCATAATCTAACCATCCCGGCTAAACTTTATTACCATATCATATCTACAATTTAAAGCAAAAAAGAGAGATGATCCCTACGTAACTATTATGGCCATTCTGGTTTAGAAGAGGACACGGAAAATCCCACAAACAACGGACTTTCAACCTCATCAATGGTATACTGCGTCAACACTACTGAGGAATATTACGTCTCAAATATCAAGTCTCCTACCTTTAGGCATACACCTGACCTAGTTATGTAGGAGTCATCAACTCCCTACAGCCGTTGTGAATGTGGAACAGAGGGGAGCTAAATCACAGCCACTACAAAAGTTTGATAAGAAAGAAAGACCTAAGAAAGGCAATCAATGCCTACAGCTTGATAAGAAAGTGAAGATAGTCAACAAAGTGGCATCCACCATCAGCCCAGCAGAACAGCCCAGTTTCCACAAAGTTAAAGGCTGTGGGAGGACTAGATTATACTGATCAGAGCGTCACTTCCTGCAAAGCTCTCAGATGTACTCATAGAAAGCCTTGTCTATAACCACCTACACTACACACCTTTGGGATAACTGGAAGCACTACCTTGACAGAACTACCCTTTTCAACTGGTCCCTGAATTTTTCATTTTCTTGTGGGAGTCCAAGCATCAACACTACAAGATTCACCCTGCAAAACTAAGAGCAGCCAGAAGAGGTGGTGTAGAAAGACAATACTTCCAAGGCAGACATAGCCTCAAATAGGCTGAAGTCCCCTCCATGGATGAGCTCCCCAACTCCCAATTCTGCAGTTGTTAACGCACCGTTAGTATTCGCACCTCACTAGACAAAACACATCTGGGAGAGGAAAAATCAGTATTGATGGTCTAATAAGGTATTTTCTGCAAGGCTTTACAGTTGAACTTAAGGGAGAGCCAGTTTCCAGCAGGTGCGGTTAGGGCACCGTGGCCGCAGTACTGGGTTGCAGAAACATGTCACAGGTCACGCCACTTGCTCCAGAGGCCGAAAGGCTTGATAGAAATCCACCAAAGCTACGGAGATTGCATATGACTCACAGATTAGGAAGTCGACACATAGAATAAGCCCTCTAAGAGAGAACCAAACAGCACCCCACAGAGCCCCAATCATGCGCTCTCCTTCCCATACTAGTGTCAACATTCGCCTTGCAGATTCTCTGTAAAGCCTCTCTTTGAACACTTCCGTGCATCAACTACACAAACGAGACAGGCATATCATGATACGATGGACCAAAAGCTCAAAGGAAAGGGTGAGAGATACAACCAGAGCATACAGCCGAGACGAAACCGGACGCATTGACCCACGCAGTTTGATCTCCAGCAGCGTCACTGGACTCTGGGGTGGGGCCTGACTCCCCACCATGTAGCAACCCCTGATCCATGCAGCTGTCTCACTAACACCCCATCAAAGCATCCCTATTCTTGTTTAGTGCACTCTCTTCTGCAGCTTCTGTTTACTCGTACGATGTCAGCCCAGTTGTGTGAATCGTCCCACCATAGCCCGCTGGGATTCCTAAGCATGTATGATGGCACGACAAAGAGAGACGGGCTAACTTAAGCTACTTACCCTTTTCTTCTTTCCTCAAGAACGCCACCCTTTTATGCTACCAAGTAACACGACAGTCAAATGGCCCGATACTTTCTCATCTTTGGCCGGTAGTGATGCGGTTTTTTCGGCGGTCGCTCCGTTGTGAAGCTTCGAGAATGATGCTGCTCAGTTTGGGGCCCTCAAAGGACTCTACCACCTAGTCGGACTCGTGGGCTGCATCCGAGAGCGATGTGTATACACTACATGCTTCACCATCCTCCATACTCGACATTGTTGGAACTTTTTTTTGGGAACATCTGATCTGCCATAACAGTCATTTTCCAAGAGGCAATGCGTGATCAATGAATCAGGATGTGATGACGAGAATGGAGTGTATGTATCAACAAAAAAATCGATGAATGGATGCTGAGACTTGTTCTGGAAATCCAAAGATCTGGCGACACAGCATCACTCATTGGTGGATCTTTCTTTTTATCCGAGGTTCAATCCAATGACCCAAGTTGGAGTTCTTCAGCAAATTGAACTAATAGGGTTCAAGAGAAAGGACGTACGCCTCCAGGGTCGCGCCTCTTCGCATCCGATCTGGAGGTAGGCTTTGGAAAGAGAGGAGAGAAGAAAATCATGTAAGTTAGTTTGGAAGATTGTCTCTTGTCTCTACCTAATGTCGATTAAGGTGCTACCATGTGTTAGTTTTGTCACAAAGAGGGACAGAATCCAAACCAACTTGGACAAGGATCTCTAATGGACTTGAGAATACTCGAAGGTCTCGCTCTAGAGACTATCATGCCGCATTTCAGAAAATTCTTGAGAAAGAGACCGTCCTAGGCTTACACAGTTGGCTGACTGAAGCCAAGAGATCTGGTCTTCATCGGATCATTCACTCACTGATCAGTGGATTGGGAGCCATCAGTGGATGCACAATGCACTGGTTATTTTACAGTCTTGCATACTCACTTGGCAGCGAGATAACGAGAGTAATTCAATTCAGTTCATGAAGCCCTTCCATCCTCCTCATCAGACTTGTGGAGAAGGTGTTCCCTGCACTTATCAAACCTCACTGTTCAGTCACAGGAATGGTTTGGTTTCCCAGCGGGCCCAAGAAAGACAATGAGCAAAGAACAGTTTCCCTGTACAATCACAAAGACTATCTTAGCTGCACTGCTCGTCTTCAGCACCGCATTATTCTTCTTCTACAGAATACAGAAGCCTAGTGTGATTATAAGCAGACGATGTCACATCTCTGTACGACTCCCGCGTTGGATCGTTTGTCATCGCCATCACATAAAATCTTGGTTATCAACTCACAGACGCTGTCTTGCACTGGCCATGCTCATGGCTGCACTAGGTCTGCTAATCGGCCTTGTCCTGCACCACAACCGGGGTGACATTGCATCAGCCTGGCCTGCCTTCTCTACCATCCCCGCGTCTGGGAAAACCAATCCAGCGCAACGTCAACAACAAATTGTAGACGATAATGTTTAGGGTTTGACAAGCTGCTCAAAGTGGCACTCCACAGACATGGAGCCTGCGCTCTTGCTCACTGTCTCTCTCGCAAGCTTCTCTTCGCCGGCTTGCTTGCTTCGTCCCTGCTTGCTTGTTCCTTCAGTTGGCATGGAGATGTCAGAGGGGGTTTGAGGGGGTTGTAGAGGTAAATGAAGGAACACACTAGGAGTATAGTAGGGGTAGGAAGGACCAGTGCATCCGCGGGACATGTTGGACCATTTTACCCTCTCAATATAAAAGCTTTTGCCTGCCTCAGCAAAATTCTGGTCTCACTCCAGTGACTCCACTGCTGGAGATTGATAAAGTCTACAAATTTTTGTCTCTAAATGTGTATCTGGATCCTGAGGATCTTGAGGGTAACTCAGAAAATAAGATCCTTCAAGTGTTTTCCTACACAATTAGGCAACTTGGAAGGAGAGAGCCGTGACAGTGGCCACCAAGAATAACACGCTGTCACTGCGTGCTGCGTTGTAGCTCCTGAGTCATGTGAGCTCCATGTTTTGCAGGGTTGTGTACGGACAAGTTTTGCTGATGAGTGACTATCGTTGTCGTGTTCTTTTGAGATCTATACACTTACACTTGTGGCATGTGTATTAATTGCCAAGGACATCTGTCTCCCTTCACTGCTTTGCACTCTATAGATGGCTTCTCCTTCGGTCCATGGGTGATCCTGGGATGAGAGGATCAATCTGTTGGGTACGCATCACCAAACAGCTCGGATGTGAGTCTATCTTAACTCTCCCTCGACTGCCGAACTGGGGACCCCATCACACCGGTACCCAGCCATGGATAACCCACAGTCAGCCAAGAACTCCATGTAAGTGGGTTCCAGGTCCGTATACGACCTGTGGATTTCGTCGTAGTCTTGCTTCTGGCGCAACGTCTGCTGCTCATCGGTCTCTTTTTTTGATGGTTCCTGCGGCCATAAGAAGCATGGACATAAGTATCTTCTTATTGTACATTGACTACCATTGTGTCACCAAATGTCCTAATGAGGTTTTTCACCCCACACCTTTATCACAGTCAGTATGCAGCATTGTACATGAACTTAGAGAGTGTCACAAGCCTACTTGAGAGTGTCACAATGAAGATTTCAACTAATACCTTTATCAGTAAATTGAGAATCTGCTCTTGCAACTGAGAGGCGACATGTATTGCACTTACATGATGACAATGGTTTAAAATCAATTCTTTCCTCAAAGAGGGATCCATCACTGACCTCCACGCCATCTCTTCGATTTTGAGGCCATCTATTCTTCCTCGACTGGGGATTGCTCTGTACACACACACCAACAGGCGACAATCGAAAGATACGGTGTCGATACATATACACCAAGTCAAGCTATGTTATTTTAAATGTTCTCCACAGCTTCCCGACATACAATTGGCTTTCATTGTCCACTCCCATGTTGAACCCCCTGGACCATCTGGAAGGATGGAAAAACCTGCAGGTACACTGGTTGAATTTCCCCAAGGAACAGTCGAGAGCAATCCAAGATTATTTCTGCAAACCTTGGGCCCTTCCAGCAAAAACTTGAAGACCAGAGAACGTTGTGGGGGACTTACAACACCATCAAAGGCAGCAGGTCCTCGCACTATCTCAAGGCTGCCATCTCGCTCTTCATCCAGAATTCCCTGCCAGCGCTTCAATCTGGGTCGATGCCGTGCATGCAAGGTTTGCATCTCAGCATACTTTTGGCTCACCTCCTCACTAACTCGTGCATGAATGTAGTCAACCATACATCGTAAGCAGAAGCCAAAAACTGGGGCTATCAACAACAAGGACACAGTCGCCTTTGCCTACAAAAGAGAAATTGCTCAGCAAGGAAACATAGCACAGAGCCACCTCCCTCTGCCATTAAAATACATGCATAACATCACTGGCTGCAACCTGCCTCCTGCAGGATAGTCCTAATCTCAGAACTTGTTAATCATCGAATGGTAACAAGACCATCCCTATGTTTGGAAATATAGCTGGCTATGAGGAAGCGGAGTGAGTTGCACACTACAATATCTATGTAACTACTAGTGTGCAACTATGGCTTCCAAGCCTTGAGCCAACCTGGCCCTAACTCTTACAAGGAGGACATTCTGGTAAATGTAATGCACACCGGTCACAGTCCTTCCCATGACATTACAGTCTAAAGTGTTAATGCAGGTTGCAGGCTTGAGCGCACATTAGCAACAGAAAATTGCAACATGAAAAGGCATCAAAGTATGGCAAACTTACAAAACCAAGAACTGGGAGGGATCCATAAAGGGGCACTGCAACCATGTTTGAGGCGGTCTTGAGGCTAGACACTGCTGTTGCGGGGACTCCTCCTTGCAAATGCAACACTCCGCTTTGAGCAGCCTGTTCTGCATAGGGCATCCTGGAGGCTGTTACCTGCATATTACAGATCAAAAATATGATATCTTCTCCACATCCTAGGAGTGTCAACCCCTCTTCCTCCTTACCAATTTGTATAACTCTGAACTTGGCACTGGCACATAGGTGAATGGGGATTTGCCCAAAGGATCGCTGCTTAACTGAGGGTGCCTGAATGCCATGCAGAAAGAGAGACCATGCCAACCGAAGTTAGCGTAAATAGGAGCCTCTTCCTCTGGCGGCTTGTGTGACGCCATGGAAGGTCTAAAGACTGCCTGTATGTGCTTCCTGAACCGTCTCCGCCAAGCCCATAATGTAATGAAACAGACAGGAACAAGCGAGCAACCAGTTTTTGAAAAACCCTCCACTCCAACGGGTAGTCCTACACAAGACCAAGAGATCACAAAGAGGGTTGATTTAAACACACACCAATTGCGGACTTCGTGATGAGCTAGTGGAAAGACATTAAAAGCGCACCCTTCGAAGGCGGCGGCGTTGACTCGGAACCAGCAACACGTCGCCTGCCTGTACCGAGTCCACATCATAGATGTCATTGACCACTGCGATTCTGCTTACAGTTGTCCTGTACCGCTTTGCTATTGCAGTCAGAGTGTCCCCCCTGCACTTTCCATGTTCAGTGATGGACGTTGTGAGCTGAATGGTGAGATATCTTCACAGGCATCAAGAAATGTACTCGTCACACTTTTCTTGCAATAGTATAGCAAGATGCCCTCGTCACTGATGGTACTGGTAAGTGGACGTGACAAGGGACCGCGATAGCTGAACCTGATTTTGAGCTATTCTGAAAACGCATGGAGGCCAATGTGGAGCTAGACATACTGATACTATCCAGAAGGTACCTAGCATTTCACTCTCGCAATTTCGACCAAAAGATTTTCAATTGCGGATGGAAATTTATGTGATTCATGTCTCAGGTCGCAATCCCATTAAAGCTACAACTGAAAAAATTGCGATCACGTACTGCTCCACAGGGTGAGCAATGGTCTCCGGGGTAGATGAGGAATCTTGCATTCTAGAGCCTGCTTCGTGACCTCGTGTTGATGCGGCCCGGGCCATCACACTAGCTGGCCACTGTGCCCGGCCTATCCGCTCACGATTTCCTCTGCAAATTCGACTGCCGAACAAAACACTCTTATTCATAAGGACTGTTCTTCTTTTTGGTAGAAATACTCCAAGAGAGCTTCTCTCACACACACCAGATGCCAAGCATGCTTCATGTTTCGAAGAAACTCGAGGATCCTGTGCAGCTCCTGTGTCTGCAGGCCTCCAGCAAGCAAAACTCTCACTCATGGGATTTGACAAAGAAACGGCTCCAGTTGCTAGTTCCATAGTCGAATACGGCAATCTCATGTATTCACATCACTGTACCCCATAGAAAATCTTCCAGTGCAATCCACAGGGTGCCAAGACGATTCTCTAGGAAACTCTCTGCATTCTCCACCTTCGCCTTGGCTTCGAGAGAACTAAAGATTCAAGAGAGGGAAAGAGGAAAATCGAAGAAAGTTTAGTAGACAAGAGGAATAGAGGAGCTCATAAGTGCTGAATGCCATTCGGATAGCTCATCGCGTCATCGCCACCGTTCAGGCATAGACAATGAACGACTCACATCTCTCTCGATATAGAAAAATCCGACGGCCGTCGGAGCAGCTGGGCTGGTTTAGGTTTGGGACAGAATACTCCAAGGCCCACTAGTAAGTGTCCACGTGTGACAATTGAGCAGAATGCATTGGTTGGCTAGTAAGAGTGCGACAAGTGGTCTGGCAAACTATATTTTCCTCTTTCTTTATTTATTTTATTTTAAGTTTTAATAAAAGGGGAGGAACTTGAGAGCTTGAGAGCTCATTTTGCCTGACACAAAATATCAGCCATCCTTTGAAACTCTAGGCCTTTATTACCGAGGAGAAATCAGTTGCAGGCATATTCCTGCCCTCTGGTTCTTGCAAGAATTGCTGGGTATGTAAATATGTCTCAAGCCGGTTCACCACTGCCCTTGAGTCTGGGTCCCCTCCATTTTTCAGGTTTACTATGAAGTCCGACACCACTACTTGCATCAATTTCATAAATGCCTTTGGGTATGCCTGGTACAGACGGAAGCCCGTCATCTGCAAATCCCATCCATACTGTGTCAGTACCATTGAAATAAGGAAACCCGGCATGATAATGAAGGATATGTAAGACACACTGAGATTGAAATATTCCTCTGATCCTGGTAATGAGCATAATGATCATGGGGCAGATATTGAAATACCTTCAAAAAAGCTTCCAGGGCTGAGGCTGAGGCACGATCTGAAGGAATGTGGTTGAGCAGGCGTGCACACCATGCCCATCCATCTGCCAAACCAAGTGGATTTTTCCCACTTGCTGCAACAGTCTGTCCATCAAGGTAAAGGCATAGGCCATCATTCCAAGTCAAACTTCAGATTTTATCTTGAGACCAAGAAGAGGTTAAGATTCCTACCAGATACAAACATGGCAATGAGAACCTATTTGTGAGCTGACCGGAAAGTTCCTTCACATAATATTGAGTTTCTTGCACCCCCTACTTACTCCCTCCCTCCTTTGCTACGAATTACCTGTACCATGGCGCCGTAGAAAGTCATGTATGCAGTCATGCGTGCAACATACTCGTCAGTGCTCTCCAATTTACCATTATCTTCTCGGTAACCAAGTGTCTTGTAGTATGCATGGTCGGTTTCAAACTGGTCCTGCCACATAGACTCTGTTTTCAGAAAAATGGCTACTGAAACCAATATCACTCACAGCACCAAGCTCTACAGAACCGTGGAAGCACACCAACAGCTCACTCAATGGTCCACCGTTACTTTTATCCATTACAACTTGCACCTCACTCTCTTGCCCTGGCACATTTCTATGGTGGGTAGTAAAAGGACTACCAAACCGTGGGCTTTAAAAGCTCCTTTGACGTTGTGATGCCCGATACCCAGGATTCGACTCAGTTGATAAGGACAATTCTGCAAATTTTGCCTCAACCTAAGTCTGACCACCTCAAAACCTACGAGTAGAATACAAACCTTTGAGAACACATAGGCCTTAGGCACAGTGAATATACAGACTTCATGGAGCTTTGCAAGCACCACATCCATTACATAGGGTACCTGCCACACACAGCAAGTACTCTTCAGTCCATCCATCATCTATCCATTGATATTTTACCATTATTCCATGAATGAATTTCAGTGTGGAGTTTCATGGATACACGGGCCGCAATTAATTAATACAGCTTGGTGCCAGCAAAGATCATGTTAGACACATGCACAGAAAACTTCGGCAATTGCAATATACATGCAAGATAAGCGCTGCAAGGCCGGCACTATCTGATATCTTCTGAGGTGTGGGAGTGGATTGATATTGCTGGGCCCAACCAGATATCCACCCATGGAATTATAACCTCTCATAAAAAAAATGAATAAAGGAACTTCGCAATGTCGACAATCCGAAGACTAACCTGAGAAGCAACATTGACGATGACTTGTGACAATGCAAATGCGAAAGAAGGTAACTTCAATACTTGTGACTCGCACTGTGAGAGTAGCTATTCTCCAAAACCCCCAACCCCGACACAGTCAAATAAGTTAGGCAAACACTTCATTTTCTATAGTAACTACACAAGCACTGCTGAAGTTGCTAGCATATGATACCAAGAAGTTTGGACAACTGGTTGCCATGACTGCTTGACCAGGAAGATAATTGCAACAGGAAGCGGTGTAAACTATAAAACCCCTCTCTAGTAGACAATACAAAAGAGCGCTTCTTCCATTTATTGTTCAGCAAGGTCTGTAGCTAAGCTGACAGTCTTTGTAGACCTATTGTCATAGCTTGCCTGATCTAGATTTTGATGTAGGCTTTGCAACAATACTTTTTCCTTGCCCCTTCTTAATTCGATCTAAGGGCCTCCCTCCCTTCTCCAAAATATAAATAAATAAATGCAGAGTAGAAAAGATGTGCCATTGATGTACATCAGGAGAGAGTTAAAACACCTTTGAGCCCAAAGTAACGATCAGGAATTGGGTAGGAGCATTGGGGTCACAAAGCAGCTGCAACAAATCCATTGACTTCCTTCTGTACACATAACTCACACTTCAGCACATTTTAGGTTGATTCCATGCAGCAAGCTTCACGAGCACCAAGGCATGTCAATCACTCTAATACATCATCCAACAGAAGGTGGCCAAGGGCACCTTGCAAGTGGTTACGGATCCACAACCCATGTGTTGGATGTTACCCATAAGAAAATTCAATTGGTTCAGCTATGAACGGGGATCACTGGGTCAACCGTCACCGGATGTATTAGTAGTACATAAGGGCTTCCAAATCCTTGGGGAAGTCAACAGCCATTAGAAGGTGTCCACCTTTGAAACAAAGGGCAGTACTAGCCCTTTGGGCTGAAGAGAAACCATTATTCCACATGCTTCGGTGTTCGTCCAGCTTTTTCTCTCTAATAGCACATCGCACAGAAGCAGAAAGACTCACTTGACTTGTTCTTGAGTGGCAGCAACCTGCTGTAGATGCTTGATTATAAGGCGCTCATAGAACTTCAACTCCTGATTTCCAATGGGGCACAATAATAAAAATGAGACACTGAGAAGCAGACAATCTGTTACACACAGTGACTCAACAACACAGACCACTGGAATATAGCCCTCATAAGAACAAAGCACAAAATATTTTGCACCTTCTCCTCCTGTACTGACATTTCAGTCAACTGCACTGGACACAACAGGAAATTTTCGGCATTTTAGGCAACACTTCTTTGCAGTACCACCAGAATAATCTCTCTAGGGAGTTGCATGTCCACTCCAATCCAGAAACAACACAGAAGGCACCTTTGCATTTGATTGGTTGGCCTGCAAGGGCTCACAGGCTTGCTGGAGCTCCCTGAGTTTCTGATTGTGACTCTTCTCCAGCTTTATTGCAGAGGGTGCAACACGTGGCCTTGCTCCTAACAACAGCACCAAAGACATCCAAGTTCATGAAACCATGACCTATGTGCCTACCATGCCAATGATAGCACCACCGACAGCACAAAATCCAACTTCTGAAGGTGATATGTTATTACGAAAATCACAACACACTAGGATCAGGGTAGATGGCACAGAATAATTTCCCCCCTCTAGGCCGCCATACTCAATCAGTAACACATTGAGATACAAAAGTAGGAACCTGTTGAATCTAGCTTATACAAAGCTCCATACTGACAACTTGTGAGCATGAATGGGTACAGTACAGTGGTTTGTGTCCTCAAAAATAAATAGATGTACCCAGATTTACCAGGGGTTTTGGGCCAAGTAGCCGCATACTTAATATGATGCTACAGCAGTAAAACAACAATTGTTACCGGTAGCTGTCAGAAACTTGTGGAGAATCCTTCTATGCATATTTTGGTAATTACCTTGAGGACATAGGAATCACATCTCCACATTGCAAACCACGATCCACTTCCTCTTTATACATATGGCACATCCACATGCTAAATGATAAAACAGTGGAGCATGTACCAAAGCAGCAAAAATAGTTCCCACAAAAAACTCCACACATGAAACCAATAGAAGACAGAGATACCAGACAATATTCATCAGAATACCTGTGGCTGCAATCCTTGGGGCAGGCTGCTTGGATTGGGCTTCACTCTCACTGGCCTTCCGATCCGCCTCTTGCTTAACTTTATTCTCTGCCTCAAGACGCTGCTGTGCCGCTGCAGCAGCAGCGGCCGCTTGAGCCTTCCTCTGTGCAGCTTCAGTTTCTGCCTTCTCTTTTTCAGCATCAGCCCTCTGCTTTGCCTACATGCAAGACACAGCGCATTGACTTGGGACTGTGTACAATTACCGCTGTACTTTTCTCCTTACCATCGACTGTAACAATACAGAATCATTTCCACCTCCAAAGCCAGTTCGTGTCAAAGCTCTAAAACCAGACGCCTATCCATTTACCTACATATTCTGTGTGACTATTTGCTGGTATGTGTCCCTCTGATGCATGCAAATAATGGGGAATCTTCATCAAGAAGAACAATACCTCGGCCTCAGCCCTAGCTTTGATGTGCCTCTCCTTTTCTTCACGGGCAGCAATTTCCCGGCGACGGGCCTCCTCCTCAGCTGCTTCCTTCCTGATTTGGCGGGCTTCAAACTGGGACCGAAGCTCATGGTCACGTTGCAGTCTTGATAGATGCATATCTCGCGCCTCTGCGCTGTACCCATGGTTGCCCCTTGTTCAGTTCCTCTGCAGAATCTGTATAGAATGTAATCTTGAAGTAGGCCCTACTTTCCTGCAATTTGCTTGGGATCACTTGCTAATGCTTTTGTCAGCTTCTGTAATGATGAAATATTTCCCACCAAATTGACACTCTTCAAAGCAGTGGAGTTGTTGTAACCATGAAGGGGCAATTCAGAAGGTGTATCACACATGCGATACATACTCAGCAGGAGTGCACATATCCAACTTCAAAGCCTGTCGAACAGAAAGAGCAGATCGCAAGAAAGGGTAAGAAAGAGTAAAGGGAAATCCAGAAAAGCCTACATCAGACGCAGATCTTGTTTATCGTTGCGCCGTGCAAACTCAAACTTTGCTTTCGTCTCTTTTTCCACTCGTGCTAGTGAGGCTGCTTCCCGTAGGACTTCTTCTTTCAACGCCTCTTCAAATGACAACCGCTTTTCATGAACCTCCTCCTATTAAAATCCATAGTTTGTAAGTAAGGCAGTGACCACTAAAATCTACATGTGCTCCAAACATTTCAATTCCACCACGAGCAAAGCCCTTGAACCAGATCCAACTCAATTTGCACATCACATTCACGGTGTCTTTGTTCTCCCTCCATCCAGAGCCTTGGTTCTCCCTTTGTCAGCCTAGAAGTCCTCATCCACAAGTCCCTATTGCTATTTTCTTTGCTTGTCATGCATCCTATACCACAAGTTCTCTCAGCTTTGGAACAGCCTATGATACAAGGCTCCCCCAAGCGAGTAAACGAGTGGTCTCCCCCAACTTCAGGAAGGACCTGAAGGGACAAAGATTTGCACCTGCACCCTCATGAGGCGCTCACGCTCCAGCTCCAACAACGCAGCTTCCACAGAATCTGTGCGTGTGAGCAACGGCCTCCATGTTGCCTCTGTTTCTTGTTGAGCTCTGCAGAACAATGAAAAATTACTGGGGTTCTACGGAGCTTCAGAAAGAAAGACCCTTGGGGCATAGCCCAGAGGGCTGTTGGGACAAAGTAGAACCACAGGACAACAAAAGAGCACCCCAACCATCACTCAAGACAGATTTTGAAACGAGAGAAAATAACAAACAATTTCTGAGGTGAACCCATTGATTGCTACCTTGAATTACACTTTTCCGGGGGTGTGACAGGTTCCTTATTCAAATCACCACCACTGCAGGTTGTATAAAGCACAACCTTTTCTTCCTCCTCATCACTATCTTCGTCTGAATCAGTATCAAATGCTCGCATTCTGAAGGTCGCACTTTTTCTGCCAAAATCTGCTGCGGGTGCCCGCCATGATATCCTGCAGTTCACTTTCCGTCAATGTAATCAATCAAGCTTGTTCGTCAAGACACCTTGAGAATGCTTTTACTTCAGTGAATTGGGCTGTGAGATGTAGTAAATCAGTCGTTTTGAAGTGCTCACCCGTTAGCATTGAAGGGGGGAGGCCGATCGCCCCATGTCACAGGCACCTGTGGGAAAGGTGCGAAGTTGTAAGAATCCACTAATATTAAATAAGGAGCAGCTTGCACGTCACTTTTTACTGTGCCAAGGTAAAATCAAGGACAGTTTGAAGGTGCACAGATTTCTCAAACCCTACATTGCGTGGGAGATCTCGACAACTAGTATTCAAGCCCCAAAATTTGCCAAAAGACAGGAAAACCCCCCTAAAACCCTCACTGTAGAGTAAGGGACTATTAACATACACGATCGGCATACACTAGATTACTCTCCCACTACTCATGTCGTCTCTTGGCAGAGAGATTCATTGAGAACTTGAGGAAACTGTGTCTGTGATGCTGCAATTATGACTTCTAAAAGATCGAAGGACCTTACCGAGTAGCGGGTATCAATCACATCTAGCTCCCTTCGCAGATCTTCGAGGGTCCAGTCTGGGTTGGGATCTACCGAAGCTGCCGGAGATGGGGACAGACTCTTTGGTGTTAATTGTGACAGACTCTTTGGTGTTAATATTAAGGTGGATCCTGACACTGGTGTACTGGGGTAGGAGTCCCCAGGATCAGGCTCGGTAGACCTGGAGGGATATTGGGGTGACCGATGGCTTGACATTTGAGTTGGCGGAATCACAACCAAGCACAACGTCCTCCCCGCAAACTACTGCAGAAATGAGACACTGGCAAACAATATTCCAAATTCCAATGCCAATAATCCAATGCCGATTAAGCGCGTTCACTTCTTCAGCACTTCCCTGCCCGAAAAGGGAGACCTAAAACATCACCCATCACCCTACACAACTGCATCGCAGGCACCCCTCGATGCACCACGGCTACCCGCCAGTGATCCAGTACGCCTTGATCCTCAGCGACCTGTTTGATCCTTGACCCTTATAAACCACACCTGTAGGTCAACAGGATGATACGTCACCAGTTGAAGAATGCCTTGCAAGGTTGGATATCGAGATCTGCTGTGGCTGTGTTTTTTGGAGGACTCCTCCGAATACATTCTGTAATCGCTGTGAAGCTTTCGAAAAGACCCAAACGAGGTGATATGCTTCAAAACAACCGTCTCCCAATTCAAACAAGTAAAAAACAGAGTTCTAAAACACCTTTTCAGATTTTAAGCTTACATGTTTTCAAGGTTTATTCTCTCATTTTCCACCATCCAAATATAAAACAGTAGCCCTTGGAGTGAAGTGACATCATATGTTGGATAGGTAAGGAAAAAGTAACCTTACAATTGCCATGAAGGCTGAGAAACAAGACAATGTTCCGAGCTCTAAGGCAGAGAGGAGAAGAGAAGAGGAGTTCAAATCAAACAGAAGAGAGAACTCTATGCATTGATCTCCACCTTCACCTTGGCTTCCAGAGAACTAAAGATTCAAGAGAGGGAAAGAGGAAAACTGATGAAAGAGAGCACAAAGCACATGTTCAGGAGAAGCATAGAATCAATAGACTACATGCTACCTCTACATGCTACCCCTTTTTCCAAAAATAAGAAAATAAAAAAATGTTGGGCTTACCTCAAAAGGAATTTTTCTTTCAATCTAATTCTTTCTCTTGCAAATCCACATAAGTATGTTTTTTTTTTTTTTGGGGGGAAACAGGGGCAGTGGCCCTGGTTACTTTATTCAAATTATTTGAAGGGTTTTCTTCTTAAAGGGACAGTGGCCCTTTAAAATCTACTAGGGTAGCCAATGCTGTTGGCCCAAGTGTCCACTGTCATCTAATTAGTATAAGTGCAATCCCCCATGTATCCAAGTGCGTCTCCTATGTCGAGGTTCAAATGCGACCTCTAGGTAGCCTGTGCCGTTGGCCCAAGTGTCTAGTGTCATCTAAGCCCCCAAGTGTAGGATCTTCTATGCGTCTCCTATGTGGAGGCCCCCAGTACCACCTCTAGTATTGTAGCCTATGCCGTTGGCCCATATGTGAAGAATTGAAATCTAAGACCAAGTGCAATTTCCTATGTATCCAAGTGCGTCTTCTATGTCAAGGCCCATCTAAGCCCAAGTGCAATCTTTTATTCATATATCCAAGTGCATCTCCCATATAGAGGCCCAAGTGTCCAGTGTCATCTAAGCCCAAGTGCAATCTCCTATGTCATCTAAGTCCAACTGCATTTTTTTTCCACACCAGATTTGAACCGGAGACCTTTCCCTTGATATCTCTCCGGATCCATTCGAGGTTCCAACCATTGTCCAAGGAAGCGACTTTGCTATTTTTGGTGGATTTCCAGCTACCAAAAGTACTTGAAATTCCACATCTCCCACACCGCAAGTCCAAAAATGAGACCAAGTCGGTGTAGCCTGTGCCGTTGGCCCAAGTGTCTAGTGTCATCTAAGTCCAACTGCAATCCCTTATGTACCCACGTGCGTCTCCCATGTTACGGCCCAAATGCGACCTCTAGGATAGTCTGAACTGTTGGCCCAAGTGTCTAGTGTTATCTAAGCCCAAGTGTAAGATCTTCTATGTATCATATATAGTACGTCTCTTTACCAAGTGCTACCTCTAGGGTAGCCTATGCCTTCGGCCATGTGTGAAGAATTGAAATGTAAGACCAAATGCAATTTCTTATGTGTCCAAGTGCGTCTCATATGTCGAGACCCATCTAAGCCCAAGTGCAATCTTCTATTCATGTATCCAAGTGCTTCTCATGTGTAGAGGCCCAAGTGCCCAATGTCATCTAGCAATCTCCTATGTACCCAAGTACGTCTCTCATGTCGAGGCCCAAGTGCGACCTCTAGGGTAGCATGTGTTGTTGGCCCATGTGTGAAGAATATAATTTGAAATCTAAGACCAAGTGTAATTTCCTATGTATCCGAGTGCCTCTCCTATGTCAAGGCCCATCTAAGCCCAAGTGCAATCTTCTATGTATCTTCCATGTGAGGCCCAAGTGTCCACTGTAATCTAAGCCCAAGTGCAATCTCATATATATCCAAGGGCATGTCCCATGTACGTTCCCATGTCGAGGCCCATCTAAGCATGTGTGCAATCTCCTTCCAAGTACGTCTCCCATGTCAAGGCCCCACTTTCTTTTTCCATGAATTTATTGAGTAGTGATATATCCAATTGAATTATTGATATATCTCCCATCTCTAGGGTAGCATGTGCCGTTGGCCCAAGTGTCCAATGTCATCTAAGTCCAAATGCATTTTTTTTCCACAAAGCCTACGACCAGATTTGAACCGGAGACCTTTCCCATGATATCTCTCTCGCCGAGGCTCCAACCATTGTCTAAGGAATGCCCACTTTGCCATTTTTTCTATTTTTTGTGAATTTCCAGCGACCAAAAGTACTTGGAATTTCACATCTCCCACACTGCATGTCCAAACATCGTGAGACCAAGCCCGTGCACCCCTCCTCGTCGAGGGCTTTCTTTCCAACGGTACCAAGCACCAGGTCCGGGGCCTTGCGGTTTGGGACATTTCATCGTGACAAAACAAAACAGAACAGAACAAACTGGCTTCCTTCATAGATTGATTACATAAGGAAAAAACTAGGGTAGCCTGTGCCGTTGGCCCAAGTGTCCAATGACATCTAAGTCAAATTGCAATCCCTATGTATCCAAGGGCATCTCCTATGTCGAGGCCCAAATGCGACCTCTAGGGTAGTTTGTGTCGTTGGCCCAAGTGTCTAGTGTAATATAAGCCCAAGTGTAAGATCTACTATGTATCCCAGTGCATCTCCTTTGTCGAGGCCCAAGTGCGACCTCTAGGGAGGTAGCCTATACCTTTGGCCATGTGTGAAGAATTGAAATCTAAGACGAAGTGCAATTTCCTACGTATCCAAGTGCATCTCCTATGTCGGGACCCATCTAAGCCCAAGTGCAATCTTCTATTCATGTATCCAAGTGCATCTCCTATATAGAGGCCCAATTATCCAGTGTCACCTAAGCCCAAGTGCGATCTCCTATGTATCCAAGTACGTCTCCCATGTCAATGCCCAAATATATATTTTTTCATGCATTTATTGAGTAGTAATATATCCAATCATTATTGATCTAAGTCCAAGTACAATCCCATATCTAATCTTTTTTTTTTTTTCCAGAGAGCCTACGACCAGATTTGAACCGGAGAACTTTCCCTTTATATCTCTCCAGTCGAGACTCCAACCATTCTCCCAGGAATGCCACTTTGCCATTTTTACTATTTTTTGTGAATTTCCAGCGACCCAAAGTACTTGAAATGCCACATCTCCCACGCCGCATGTCAATTATGAGACCAAGGGCTTCGTCGAGGGCTTTCCAATGGTACCAAGCACCAGCGCCGAGGCTATGCGATTTGGGACATCTCAATGCTACAAAACAAAACAAAACAAAACAAACAAACAATTAAACGTCTCCATTCATATATTGACTAGGATAGCCTGTGCCGTTGCCCCAAGTGTCCAGTGTCATCTAAGTCCAAGTGCGTCTCATATGTCGAGGCCCAAATGCGACCTCTAGGGCAGCCTGTGCCGTTGGCCCAAGTGTCCAATGTCATTGAAGCCCAAGTCTAAGATCTTTTATGTATCCCAATGCGTCTCCTATGCCGAGGCCCAAGTGCGACCTCTAGTGTAGCCTATGTCGTTTGCCCCATATGTGAAGAATTGAAATCTAAGATCAAGTGTAATTTCCTATGTATCCAAGTGCATCTCCCATGTAGAGCCCCAATTGTCCACTGTCATCTGTGCCCAAGTCCAATCTCCTATGTATCTAGTGCAATTTCTTATATATCCAAGTGCGTCTCCTATCATAAGAGAGTTTCTATTTCTGGCGAAATTTCGCACTTTTTCGACCTCAAAAATCAAAATCAAATATTCTATCGTAAAATCCCTATTTTCTCATGGATGAAATCGCCAAAATTCTCCCAAAAAAAAGAAATATTGGATGAATTCGCCTAATATGGATGATGTACATGGATGAAAGTACAGAGGATGATGATTCTGTCCAAATTTCAGTGGATGAGCAAAAAATATGGCTATTTCCTACAAAACTCCTGTTCTTTTCCAAATTTGAAAAAAAAACATTGTGAGTCCTATGTAGATGCCCAAGTGCAACCTCTAGGCCCTAGGATAGTATGTGCCATTGGCCCAAGTGTCCAGTGTCATCTAAGCCCAAGGGTTCAGTGTTATCTAAGCCCAAGTGTAAGATCTCCTATGTATCCCAGTGCGTCCTCTATGTCGACCAAGTACGACCTCTCGGGTAGTAGCATGTGCCTTTGGCCCATGTGTGTGAAGAATTGAAATCTAAGACCCATTACGATTTCATATGTAAGTGCGTCTCCAGTGTTGAGGCCCAAGTGCGACCTCGAGTGTAGCCTACGTCGCCTTTGGCTTATGTGTGAAATCTAAGACCAAGTGCAATTTCCTATGTAGGCAAGTGCATCTCCTATGTCGAGGCCCAAATGCAACCTCTAGGGTAGCCTCTGTCGTTGGCCCAAGTGTCCAATGTCATCTAAGTAAGTTTTTTTCCACAGAGCCTACGACCAGATTTGAACCGGAGACCTTTCCCTTTACATCTCTCCAGTCGAGGCTCCAACATTTGTCCCAGGAATGCCCACTTTGTCATTTTTGCTATTTTTTCGTGAATTTCCAGCGACCAAAAGTACTTGGAATTCCGTATCTCCCACACCGTAGGAATGCCCACTTCGTCATTTTTGCTTATTTTTCGTGAATTTCCAGCGACCAAAAGTACTTGGAATTCCGTATCTCCCACACCGTAGGTCCAAAAGTCATGAGACCAAGCCTGTGCACCCCTCCTCGTCGAGGGCTTTCCAACGATACCAAGCACCAACGCTGGGGCTTTGCGATTCGGAACATCTCAACGCTACAAAACAAAACAAACGTCTTGCTTCATAGATTGATAACCTTGTAGAGTACAAATTTATAAGCATAGCATAGTAAGAGATTTTTTAATTAGATGATGGTCTGAACTTTTTGTCACCTTATTATGACACACTTTTAATATCGTATTGGCCAAGTTGGCCAAGTTCTCACTTTATATACAAGATTGACACTTTATTACATAAAAATAAAAAAAACATGGCGATTTCTAGCAGATCGTTTGCATCGCAGCGGAATAAAAGGCACCTGCTGATCGATGAGGCTTCTATCCCTTTTGCCAAATCGCAAACGGTTGAATCATTCGATCCGGTATTACAAGGCTCAGATTCCAGTTCATTACCAATCTCAATAGATGCCAAATTTCTCAATCTATCACATAGCGCAAAGACTAAAACACTCGAGCAACATCTACCATCTCAATTTCATGCAGTCTCATCATACATTTCCAGATGGAAGCTGCTCTTTCCAAATCCATTCCGCTGCTTTTAACCAATATTACCCAATTGACAGAAGGAAAATACTGACCAGACTTCATCATATGGAAGAGAACACGAGACAGTGTTGAATTCAATTGCCCTCTCATCTTGTATCTGCACGACATTCGTGCTCTCTCCAAAACATTTTTATGTGAGAGACAAACCTTTGTTTTTCCGAAGCAGGCACCGAAACTTTGTATACTCATCCATTCCATCTTGCATTTCGTCGACGTCGTTGACATTCACATTGTCAAGTTATTTTACCACTAGTGTGAAACTAGCTAGGAAATAGCTAGCTTTTACATATTGACATTTGGGATTGGCCCAAGTGTCAATCCAGGGGTCAAGGCAGATTTAGGCCCTGGAGTGGTTATCTTCACGGCAAGCGCGGAAGGCTCATCTTTCTCAAGTTGAGCCTCACCGCGCCTAGCTATGGCGCCGTAGTGTGGATTCCCCATGGCGTGGGGTGCACTTGGCTTGACTTGTATTTGAGTGATGAGGTTATATATGCATGAGTTTATGCTTCAGATTTGTGAGCTCGTGCTTGTATTCTTCTTCTTTATCACTCGAGAAAGATGAGCCCGAGTCTGTGAGTGCCAGGTTCGAGTTGCTTTGTAGTACTTGTGTTTTCATGAAAAGCGGTTCAGCCTAGAGTGCAGGGATCCGTGCATGAGCCTATCCAAAGTGGATAGAGTGCAAAGGCGAACAGGTTGCAGGTTTGCAATGGATAGAGAGGCGGGTAGCCTATGTTGAAGAGCGGCGTTGCATAGCTCAACGCTATGGCAAGTTTGGGCTTCTAGTGTGAAGCGGGGGAGATGCTGGTCTCGAGTGGGTGAACTGGTGGTCGTCTTCTTCAGCTGCAGGCCAAGTTAAGGAGTTGCAGCAATGTGGAGCTGTGAGGGTGTTAAATGTAGGTCACAGTTATCGGGAGCTCCAACTTCAAGCTCATAAGGAGGTATGAGTGAAAAGAGATGGCTGATTTCTCTTGTATGCAAGCCAATGCATTTGTGGCTATGTTGAGTTGGGGGTTTCAATTTGAAACTCTAGCGATATGAGGGCTCTTGCCATGGCAAAAGCGGGGCTGGAACAGGAGCTGAGAGGTGCGGCAAGGCCATGGAATGTGCACCTAGGGTTTCAGAGCTTGGAAGAAAAGTTCTTGCACCACAAGAGGAGTGTCTTGTGGCTGGAAATATAAGCCTTATGGTTTCAGGAGCTTGGCAAGGGCTGTGGAGTGCTTAGTCTTGTCTTAGAGAGCATCAATGAGCCAAGGAGCCAAGATAGGGGGCTGATATCTCTTGTGTGAAGAGGTTGCATGTGTGGAGCATGTATTCAGCTCATTGAAGCTTCCATCTTCAAGCTTGGAGGGCAAGCAAGGAAGAGGGAAGGGCTGACTTCCCTTATGCGAGGGCAATGCATGTGTGGAGCATGTTATCAGCCTGGTGAAGGCTTGCACTTTCAGGTGTGGGAGTGCAAGAAAGGAAGGAAGGGGCTGGTTTCCCTGTAGGGCAGGTGGAGCATGCTTTCAGCCTGCTGAAGCTTGTATTTTCAGGTTTGTGGGTGCAAGAAATGAAGCAAATGAGCTGATTCTCTTATGGTGAGAGTGGGGCATGTGTGGAGCATGCCTTCAGCCCATTGAGGCTCTTATTTTCAAGCCTTAGAGAGCTAGAACGGAAGGTCTAGGGCTGGTTTCCACTTGGAGTGAAAGAAAAGCACTTGTAGGGCCTATGTGAGTTGGGGTTTCAACTTCAAGCTTGAAGGGAGCGCAACTCTTGAAGCAACAGGTGTAGAGGGCTGGAATAGGCTCTAAGACAGATGCTATGGCCAATGAGAGTGCTTGAATGAGTGCTCACAAGGGCTGGGAACCAGCAGGGCTTGGTTGTTTGCCATTGAGTTTAGTGGCGTGTTTGGGAAGGCTAAGTGAGAAAGAAGGCTTGGTTTGTGGCAACCACCTCATGGCTTAGGGCTATTATGGTAGTGTGTGGGAGCCAAAAGAGCAAGAATACCTTGCTGATTTCCTCACAGCCGCCATAGCTCGGTGGAAAGAAGCCTAGAGTCCAAGAGACACAAACCCTAGCTTGGCGTGGCTAAACCCCTTGGAGAAATGGCTAAACTGCCAGAGCGGCCATGGATAGGGCTGTGACGGGCTGTCCCTGTGGCCTTGGGGGCTGTGAGGGGCTGTGACGGGCTGTGTCGGGCTGTGCCGGTGGCCGGCTGTGATGGGCTGTGTCAGGCTGTGGCGAGTTGTGATGGGCTGTGAGGGGCTGTGACAGGCTGTGCCCAGTGGCCTTTGGGGCTGTGACAGGCTGTGCCCTGTGGCATGTGGGGCTGTGACGGGCTGTGACAGGCTGTGGCAAGCTGTGATAGGCTGTGGCGAGCTGTGACAGGCTGTGCCCTGTGCCCTGTGGGGCTGTGAGGGGCTGTGATAGGCTGTGCCCTGTGGCCTGTGGGGCTGTGACGGGCTATGAGGGGCTGTGCCCTATGGCCTGTGGGGCTGTGACGGGATGTGACAGGCTGTGGCGGGCTGTGACAGGCTGTGCCATGTGCCCTGTGGGGCTGTGACGGGCTGTGACGGGCTGTGGCCTTTGGGGCTATGACCCCTGTGACCTGTGTCGGGCTGTGACAGGTTGTGCCCTGTGGCCTATGGGGCTGTGAGGGGCTGTGATAGGCTGTGGCATTTGCGGCTGTGACCCTGTGACCTTTGTAGGGCTGTGACAGGCTGTGCCTGTGGCCTTTGGGGTTGTGATGGGGTGTGACAGGCTGTGACATGTGGCCTTTGGGGCTGTGACCCTGTGACCTGTGTAGGGCTGTGACAAGCTGTGGCCTGTGAGCTGTGTGGGCTTGTGCTGGTCTGTGGTGGCCCGTGTTGACCTGTGGATGGCCTGTGCTGACTTGTGGAGGCACTGGTGGATTGCATAAGGACTGGTATGTGGTCTTGAAGGCCGAAATTTGAAGCTCGTGGAGGGCGGTTTGAGGAGTATCTTCATGATATTCCCATGGTCATGCAAGTGAGGGAAGAGAGGAGAGGAAGAGTGTTGGGATGAGGGCATGCTGGGGTTAGGCATTGCTTTAGCTTCTCTTCTTCGTAGTTTCCACCCTCTCATTAGGCCAAGACCTTTCCGCAGGTGGAGGCAAGAGTCAGTCCGGGTTTGGGCTGGGGTGTCTTTGCAGGAGCAACACCGTGGAGTTGTTTTTGGTGTGGGGGAGTTGTCGTTCTGATTTCTTGTGTTTGGATCCCCTCCATACCTGCATGCTTGACTGTGCGCCATGCTAGTTTTGTGTGGGCGCTTGTTTTTATAGGTGATTGGTCCGGATTTGATCACCGGCCAGTCCTAGAGCATGCTGTCGATGGTGAGGCTGGGGTGATGACCAGCCAGACCATCATTGTTTCTCCTGTGGTGAGGTTGGAGGTGATGACCAGCCAACCATAGGAGTGCTTGCGGTGGATGCAGGTACATGTGTAGGCTATGTTAGGAACTTAGTATTCCAAACCATAAGCCGCAACAGGTTCTCTACCCGGTTACCTTGTGGAGAGGGGGTTAGGGACATGTTCATGACCGGTTGAGTGTCAACACGGAGGTGCCACTAGTTGCTGGGGACAGTGCCGGTTCGAGCACTAGCGATACTAGTGGGTACACGAGACGAGGTGTGCGGTTTAGGCCACCTTCACCTCCTGTGTCTTCCACGGAAGGTTCTGATTCGGATTGTGAATCAGGAGGACTCATACCGGCGGTGCAAGTTGTTTCTTTGCCATTGTTGTGGGACACAATGAAGGAGATGTATGGAGCTACCAAGGGGCCACGAAGGTACTCTGGGGCGGTGGGCACCATCGAGTTGGATGATTTTATCCAAGACTTTGATAGTTGGTGTGATTTGCAGCAAATGCGCAATCCACAACTATTTACGCCGTTCATGGCATGGAAATGGCTGTTTCAGCACCTTGAGGGGCCGCCTATGGATGATTACCATGAGTTTAGGTGGGGGTATGAGGTTGAGATCGAGGAGTGGAGGATGTACTGGTCACCCGACTATGTCTCCATCACTAGGGGCACTAGAGCCACGAGGGCAGTGGCTACACCTGCCGCTACACCGGCAGCTTCAGCAAGTAGCATTGGAACTAGTGGGACTGGTGGTACAGTAGCTACGACGTCCACCCAAGCCACTACCGCACCAGCACTAGCACCTGTGCCTGCCTTCAACCATGTTGTGGAGTTCTTCGAAGAGTTGAGAGGGAACTACCAAGGGATGAGGACAGAGAAGTTGCGGAGCTTGCAAGAGTTCCAACGGAAGCCGACCGAGAGCTTGAGGGAGACTTTCACTCGCATGAGGCGCTTGATAAATGTAACCCAAGGGGTTACGGAAGCTCAGGCAGTCAGGATGGATGATGAGGGAAGAGAGTTCGTAGTGGCTTATGCTAGCCGCTCAAACAACACTGCAGAGGCTAAGTACAGCTCATATGAGGGAGAGTGCTTAGCTGCAGTGTGGGCCGTGGCACACTTCAAGTGCTATCTATATGGCAATCTTTTCACCCTTGTCACGGATCACCAGCCACTCAAGTGGTTGATGGAGTCAGACAAGCTTACGGGGAAGCTTGCACGGTGGGCATTCATACTCCAGGAGTATGACTTTCAGGTTGTGCATCGACCACGTTTGGTCAATCGGGATGCGGATGGATTGAGTCGCAATCCATGCATGAGCCAGGAGCTCGGGGGCATGGTGAGACGGACGAGGAGATGGTGCCGGGATGGCACGCATCTGCATTTTTGTGTATCTTGGCATCGGGAGGTCAGGTTGGACCTACAAAAGGGATGACTGTAGACGGAGTGTCTGAGGACCCTGAGGCTAGTGATGAGCCAGGTGGTGCCAGAGATATACATGAGGATTCGGCTGTGTTGGACTACCTCCGCACGGGAGACACGGCAGCCACTGTGACTGCGAGGGAGAGGGATCGGATCCTGCAACGAGCCAAGAGGTTCAAGTGGGAGGGGATACACCTACTTCGAGTGTGGGAGGATGGTCGGGTGAGGATTGTGCACGGTGCACGGTTAGTGCGGCATGCCCATGAGGAGTTGGGGCATTTTGGAGTGCGACGCACTCACAGTTTACTGCAGGGGCAGTATTGGTGGCGTGGTATGCATACAGAGGTGCAACAGTTCGTGGCTAGGTGCATGGTGTGTGACAGGGTGCGTGCTTCATTCAACGCCCCTACACCACAGTTGCATCCTTTACCAATCATGGGATTGGGCTACAGGTGGAGTCTTGACTTCGCAGGACCGTTGCCACTGACTATGCGCCACCACAGATATGTGTTGGTGATGGTGGAGCACTTCTCCAAGTGGATTGAGTTGGTTCCATTGCCTGACAAGGCTAGTGAGGGGGTTGCGTATGCATTCTTGGATCGAGTGCTTAGCCGATTTGGTGCTCTAGCTGAGGTACTCACGGACCAAGGGAGAGAGTTCTTGGGGGAGTTTCAGGCTTTGTGTGATAAAGCCTTGATAGACCACCGCACCACTTCTCGGGATCATCCTGAGGCCGATGGCTTAGCAGAGAGAGTTGTTCAGACGGTGAAGAGGGGTTTGCGCAAGTATGGCTTGCAGAAGGGACACCTAGGAGATTGGGATCTTCAGGTTCCTTGGTTAGCCATGGGCTACAGGTTCAGCAAACAAGCATCACTTGCCTCCTTCTCACCATATTTCCTCTCTTTGGCCGAGAGCCGGATTTGCCTGCAGCCATTCGTAGGGACACTGCTCAAGTCCTTAACCTTGACGATCCGGACGTGTGGGTACGTGCATGTGATCAGCGTGCAGAGTTGTTCAAGAAAGTCATGCCCATGGCTTTTGAGAACCTTGCCATTGCACAGCACCGTGATACGTTGAGGTATGCCACTATACGTGGTGGAGGATATCGTCCTGGGGTTCGGAGGTTTAGCCCTGGTGACTATGTTTATTTGCAGCAGACTGCTCCTACGACTCTGGATGTTACTGCAGGGCGTGTTATTCTGAGGGTTCGAGAGGTATTGCCCTAAGGGGTCCTGATCTTAGAGGGTCGGGATGGCATGACTTGGAAGGACCATGTGCGTAATTGTGCGCCATGTCACCTTCCCAATGTCGATGGCAGAGTTGACCCAAACTTGGCAGTGGTACCTGCAGGTTTGAGGTGCATGCTCTGTGGGTCTGCCAAAGGGGCAGCCACCATGCTGGTGTGTGATCGATGCTCAAGGGGTTGGCATATGGGATGCTTGACACCACCTCTTGAGAAGGTTCCTGACGGAGATTGGTTGTGTCCACACTGCTTGGGATAGTGGCAGTGGACATGACTGGAGGCAGCTAACAAGACATGAGAGGCCAAGCTCATAGGAGTCAATACATGAGATCCCAAGCTCAAGTTCACAGGTTGCAAGACGGCGACTAACGATGGGGCAACTCTTGCACCTGGCCTCTTGATCTATCGAGTTTGAGTGTAGTAGGGATAGTGGTGGAGGACTTAGTGAGGCTATGGTCACTATCACATCTTGTGGCTACCTGGACTTAGAGGGACCTAAGCACCAGCTAGGGGGGCGATTGTGTGGATTAGTGACTGCCATAGTGGGCAGCATAGTGGCAGCCTAGTGACTGACTAGTTGTAGCCTAGTGGTTGGACTAGTGGTTGGACTAGTGGTGGACTAGTGGTATACTAGTGTGTGGTGTGCACATGTGTTGTGTGGTTTTGGACAGCGATGTAGTTGTGTAGCGATATGTATGCGCACGACAGCTGTCAAGTTATTTTACCACTAGTGTGAAACTAGCTAGGAAATAGCTAGCTTTTACATATTGACATTTGGGATTGGCCCAAGTGTCAATCCAGGGGTCAAGGCAGATTTAGCCCCTGGAGTGGTTATCTTCACGGCAAGCGCGGAAGGCTCATCTTTCTCGAGTTGAGCCTCACCGCGCCTAGCTATGGCGCAGTAGTGTGGATTCCCCATGGCGTGGGGTGTACTTGGCTTGACTTGTATTTGAGTGCTGAGGTTATATATGCATGAGTTTATGCTTCAGATTTGTGAGCTCGTGCTTGTATTCTTCTTCTTTATCTATTGTGTGGACTAGTGACTGCCATAGTGGGCAGCATAGTGGCAGCCTAGTGACTGACTAGTTGTAGCCTAGTGGTTGGACTAGTGGTGGACTAGTGGTATACTAGTGTGTGGTGTGCACATGTGTTGTGTGGTTTTGGACAACGATGTAGTTGTGTAGCGATATGTATGCGCACGACAACATAGACAAAGTGAAAATCGGGTTCGACGATGTCTTTCAGACAGTTTCCGATCGTCCAATATATGTGTGTAGGCCTTTGCCTCGTTAATAGCTTGCAGTGAACATGTGGTATGGGTGGTGCAGATTTTGGATTGTCCCAACCTAAAACGTTTTTTATTTGTTTGTTGAGCATGATTAAACTCGATGCATAAACCTTACGCACCATTTGTAGGTGGGCATGAAACAAAGTCTCTCCTCTCTCTAGTGAACAAACACCTGAGACGCATTCTGTTCGTAGAAAACATTCCATTTTTGAAAGAGAACCTGGATCGATGTTTGCTCCTGCTCCTTCTACAGTGACGCTTACTTCAAGCATCTTTTTGCCTACGCGTCTATTTGCAATGGCTTTATCCCTAGCCAATGCTTTCATGGACTTGATTTTTACAGGACCTGCGTTGATTTTTATAGAACGTGTGTGAGCCCTTGTCACCATGAGCACCTAGTCGGTACCCCAACGCTTTGATTGCTACACTAATCACTGCCCTATATACCACAGTCGCTCTAATCGCCGCACACCTTGTCCCAACGTTCCCAGACTCGGCTCTCTTGGATATGTTGGCCCCACCGCAGTCTATGTTGTCTCAAGTGCCTCCCGCTCCCCCTGCTGCTGACTGTTGGGCCCCTCTCATGTTGTAGTGTGTCTCGCTTTTAGAGTATTCTAGTGTCTTCTTGGGCCCACCGCCTCTCTATGCCACCGCCTCAACCATAATTTAAAAAAAACCGTACACATGTCTACCTCCCATCCACTTCGTTCCTCTCCAAGCCTCCCGCGGCCCCACGCTATTGGCTCTTTCCCACAAGTGTGGGGTTGCCTGACCTTCCCAAACTGGCCAAATAAGTTGGGGTACATAGTATGCTTCTATGTTACTGCTTCTAAAATGTGTACCAAAAAATGAGGCAAATGTGCATGATATTTTATACTCACCTAGTCGAGATCTCTTTCTTGAGTGCATGTATTCAGTAAGTTTGCTGGCACAAATATTTTCGATTGTAATGATATTTTTATTTTTATTTGTATAGTGTTTGATTTGTGTATGTATGTGTATGTAATACTCTGCAACAAGAGATAGCAAAGGCCAATATTTTTTTATTTTTTTATTTTTTAAGAGAACTTCAAAGGGGACAAAGGCCCTTTTAATCAAATTAAATGAAACAAATGTTTAAAAATATTGGAAAAAATAACCACCGAGGGAGGCCGTGAAGGCTAACTGCGGAGAAACTTCCCCGTGACCCTAGCAAACTAGCTACTGCGAGAGAAAGAGCTGGAAAGAAGAAAGTAGAGAAAGGAGGGGACTATCGAGCTGCAAGTAGCTAGGGGATGGATTAAGATCGTATTTAGAAGAGAGAGGGACGAGTAGGGGTTTGAGGAGATAATGAGGAGAGTGAACCCAATCCTACCAGAGAGCAACAGAGAGAAAGATAAAGCTTGACTAGAAAATCAAGTGAGTCTACTTAAGTAACAGGCTGCAGCAAGGAAGAAGCCTTCGGAGTGAGCCTGAGTGATCTTGAGGTATTAGAACTTGAGCTGTGTTCTAAACTTGTTGTTGCGAGCTTTCTTATGGCGCCAATTGAATTCTGTTTCCTCCCCTTCACCAGGGGACTTCCCATTGAGGGGGGATGGCGACCTTCCAGATAAAGGTTGTGTTGGGAAAACTGTTTCTGAGCACGTCGTTTTTGCCCCATGATTGCTTGAAATCTTGAAGCAGCTGCCTCCCCCGTTGTTTTGAAGTTCTGGGAAGAGTTGCACATACCACATCCAAGCTTTCCTTCCCTCAGTTAGCAGTTCATGATATATAGAAAACAATATCAATCTACCTTTGGGGGGTTTACCCTCAAAAACCCAGCAGGCACATCTCATCTTCCAGAGATTCCACAGGGCGATTACTCTTAGAGAAGCCCAACGGGGCAGCTGGTCTGACAAGAGCCAGGCATGAAATTGAGAAGAAGAAGGAGAGAAGGTGGGGGGGGGGGGGGGGGAGGAAAAGAAATCCAGTTGGAGTAGAAAGCGAGAACCACCCGCCAGACCCATTTTGACAAATTGCAGAGGAGGAGGGAGTGCTCTATTGTTTCTGGCTCCGCATTGCAGATGGGGCAAAATGGTTGGTCTTCATGGATTTTTTGCCAATAATTCTAGTGACACAAATCGTTTGAGCCAAACAATATTGTCGTATGCACCATATGTAGTCGTTTTCTTATTTTTAAATGTTCAATTATATTTTGTGGCACGTTGTATTGTTGTTAAAAAAGAAAATTTGCCATCCTGCTCTCTCTATGTAATTCTGGAAGCTGTGAATCTATTAACACTGCTTTGTAGAGTGCCCTCTGGCTTTGTTTGTGTGGAGTTTGGTCAATAAATTCAATTTTTTCTGGCATAAGGACTTCTCCTTGGACATCTCGGTTTTGCTCCTAAATCTGCAGGGGGACTTCTCTGAGTAGTTGCCCAATGTGGGCCGCCTTGAGGGCCCACAACTCTTTGGAATATTTGGAAATCTAGATGCTCTTTAGTCTATGGGGGGATGCAACCTTGCGCTAAGTTGGTGTTGCACAAAGTTCACTCAGACATCATGTCTGAAGCAAGGAAAGCCTAGCGGGTTTTGTGTGCAGCTTCTGCTAGATGCGCGGAGGGAAAGCGAGTACTACTATTCTCTGGCTTTGATAATTCCTTGGGAAAAGGCGGCCAACTCTGCACAAGAACCTTTAAGGAACATTGACGACTTCTCGGCATGTTGGCAGCTCCATTAAGCTTAATGCTCAACAATTGGCGCCTAAGGAATCTGATGTCAATTGCCCACACAAGCGTAGCCATAGGAAGGGCAAGTCTAAGGCCCACTTTTCCTTCGAATCCTTTAGGCACAAAAATGACATCGCATAGTCTCTTTGTCTCTCCTCTTTGCTGTGGAACCTTCTTATCTTTAGCTTCTTGCAGATCTCCTAGGGCACTGGTTAGGGGGCAGTGTCCCCTTTTTCATCCTTCATGGTTTGTACGCTGAGGTTATTTATTCCTCGCATATCAATATACCGTATTCCTGGCCCTTCCATCGGCCTATTTAAGAAAACAAATAAATAAATAAAAATAAAATGAAATTGCCAATTGGCATTGTTGACTATGCATCCATCATAGCATGGGCCCATCATCTACTACTAACCGACCGTCGCTATCCATCCGTTGAACGTTCCCATTTAAATTAAGAAAAGCAGTAAATCAGAAAATACGCAACCAAAAAGGAAATTTGAAAAACACGCCCCCCCAACTTGCTGCCAGGCTGGTGTGTCCAAGGAAACAAGAAAACACGCAACGGGCAGGGGGGACAGCAGCACGTGCGGCGGCGCGCCGGGCATTGTGGAGGGCGGCCGGAAGGACGCCCGGGTCGGGCCAGCCTCCATGCCGTGGCGCAATGCGAACCCGTCCCGGCGGTCGGAAAGTCTCCGCCGCCGCGCCGCACGTGACCTATCACCGCTCCCGGTTTCGGGTATCCCCGGCGCCTGTTCCGGCAGTTTGGCGAGCAAAGCGAAGGTTTCGCCGCAGACAGGGGGGACAGGGGGAGCCGGTGCGCGGGTGGATCGCCAAGCAATCGCCAGGCGTGGAGGAGGCAGGCGGGGGGGAAGTGTGAACGGGGGAGGGAAGGAAAACGTCTTTGGGATTGTGAGGTTGGCAGCAAGCCAGGCGTGTGCCACTGCGGATATGCACTGGCATATCCTCGCCGATTCCTTTTGCAGTTTGCGGGGCATTGATCGGAGAAGCTTCATTAATGGCAGACTTCATGGCGCATTGGCTTGTGTATGTGCGTCTGTCAAGACTTTGGGATGCTCGGATGCTTGAATCGACCGAAGGTTGGGACCGACACATCCCGAAGATTGTCTGTGCAGGTTTTGTTGTTGGGAGAACTGGTGAAGATTGGAGAAACGGAGGCTGTTGAATGACTTGCCTGCGCAATTAAGCCATGTGCGGTTCTGGGATAAGCATCTTGCAAGCAGATAGTTGTTGCCAATTTTATCATCATTGGAGCCTGTAAATTTGCGGAGTCAATCTGGTGGTAGTTTTGAATTAGCATTAGGATTGTGAGGTCCGATTGATTTGAGTTCTATAACGTAAAGGTGGTAAAGGAGACGTAGCAAGTCAAGTGTGTGATTTGGTAAGAGGTATAAATACGTTGTTGAAGAGGTTGTGTGGACCTGTAGATGGGGCAGGCCGATGTGTAGGCATCGGGCATCCGTAGGAAGATGAATGCTGTGGGATTATTAGGCAACTATATTTCACAGGGTGTTTACACGGTCGCCGGTCCATTCCACCCCTTTGGTGGAGCAGTTGACATAATCGTGGTGCAGCAGGAGGATGGCACCTTCAAGAGCTCGCCATGGTATGTCAAATTTGGGAAATTTCAAGGGGTGCTCAAGCGCAGTGAGAAGTTGGTGGCTGTGGCGGTCAACGACATAGATGTTGGTTTTCATATGTATCTGGATGCCACAGGAGAAGCCTATTTTCTGAAGGATGCAGAGTTGGACAAGGAAGAGTTAAGTTTGTCACCACCCAGCGGGATATCATCAGGAGATGAGGCATCTCTTGAGCCGCTGGCACTCGAGGCGGCGAAGTCAGAAAATGGATCCGCGGAGAGGGCAAATTGGCACCAGACATCTAGTGACGATGGCGGGAAAGGCAATAGCAACGAGGAGAAAGCGGAGGATTTGGAGTTGGGGTTCGAGGACACGAAGGCGTCGCTGCTGCCAGTCCAGCAGGTAAATCACGACGTCTTTTTTGTGAAGGAATGCTATGGCCACTGTATTATGCTGTCATGGTTTCCACCTGTAGAAGCAGTGTGACAAGTTTGGTTCACCAACGACATTCTCCTCTCTAATACGAATCCCCTGACGCGTTCTCTACGGGGAGGAATTATCTTTCCAAATTTCCCACCACCGAATGTAACCCAGTTTAAATTCAAGCAAAGCCCTGAAAGTCATGTCGTTGCCAACATTCAGACACCAGAGACATGCCGAGAGTACATATTGACACAGAAACTAGAGATTGATGGCCTTGCTCATATAGTGAGCGGTGAGAGATTGTCAGGGTTTCTGAGAGACAGCAATGCTGTGTAGAAAGCCATTTAAGTTGCCATTACTGTGTTGCATTCCTGGCTTCCTGCCAAAGCACTCACGCCATCTGCGGGACTGGTCTCTGTTTGCTCACAAAGCTAGTTTGAATGAAAAAACTTTTTTTTGTTCACATTTGGTTAAGATTGGAAGAACTTGAAATTTGGTTGATGGTTCTGAGATACATCTGCCAATACCTCTGCAGTGTGTTCGCTTGCAGTTGCAAAATCTGATGGAACTGAGTAGACCGCAACTAAATTATGGCCACTTACAAGCATTTGGACTGCTTACTACGTATATGATACACGACATTTGCCAATTTGTCTTATTTTGACAATGGATAAGCACTTGGGGCATAATTTAGAAAAAGCTCAAGGCAATTCAACCTCTGGTAATTGAGCTACACAAGCATGTAACATGTTGCATTGCCCATCCTGAAGTGAGGATGGTAGGCAGTCCTCTGGCTACCGTATATCCAACACATTTGGCTGTGCCAGTCAAACTGTAGGACCAAAGAGGCTAGAGAGAAAGAGGATGATGGCAGGGTATATAATACAAATTTAATGACCTAAATGCTATGGGGCAAACCTCTTCCTTGTGCAAGTTTGTGAATGCATTTTAGGTGGCCAACAAGTGGGGATGCCAGGTGGGCAATTTTTGAACTTTGTACAAGTTATTAGTAAATGTTTTTCAACTATATTCCCAATCATTGAATGAATGGCAGGTTCAAGCCGTGGAAGATGGAGGTGTCTCTGCCACTGTGCTCACTGCACATTCAGAAGATGGAGTGGTCGCTGACACTGCACACCTTGGAGAGGAGAGGGAGCCTGGCGCCAAAATCAGTGATGCAGAGAAGAAAGCTGATGGTGGAAATGTTGTGAAGGTCATGGAACAGACCGCTGACAATTATCCTTCATCTGCTTTGCAAATTGCAGAGAGACCAGCAGTGGGGGTGAAACGTGCAGAGGGTGGGGCAGCAATTCATGCACTTCTGAATCATATGGTCGGGCTTGATGGGTCAAATGGTTCGGGTTCAGGTGCTCTTGTGGCAAATGCTGCTTTGGCTGCACTTTCAAAAGCTGCCATTAAGCCAGATAATCATACCTCGTTCTCGTCAAGTTCAGTTGAGGTACCTTCCTTTACTGGCAGATTGGAGTCAGCGATGGTTGATGCCAGACCTAGTGAGGGACTTGGAAACCGAAAAGACAACAGTTCAGCAGATGACACAGAGGGCCTTCACTCAGTCAAGGCAGCTAGGGATACCGGGGCACCTTTATGGCGTTGCTCAACCTCTCTGGAATCACACCCCGCAGATGATATGGCAGTAGGGAGCTTTGAAATTCGAAGTTATAACCTTCTGGCAAGCCTTCGACGTGTGAAGAGTGAATCTGCTTTAGGGATTTATGAAAATGGCATGTCATCCCCCTCCACCACAGGCCTGAAGATTGCGAGTGCTGATGGAGTGGTATTTCTCGAGACACCCCCAGGGGTTGTGCGGTCATTCTCATTGGCCAACGGTCAACAACAGGACCACTCCCCCCAGGAGGTTGGATGGTTGCAGGAGGAGGAATCACAGGAACCCCCAAAAAGGGATTCCAAAGTTCTGTTGAAGAAGGGAGGTTGCAAGCTTCTTGAGAGTCCTGTTCATGGACTTGTCCTTGAAGTTTCAAGGGTTATGGAGTTCAAAACTGATACTGAGCAGGAACCATCCAGAGATGAGAAGGTGAAGTCTTACCATGTAAATGATACAATTATCCTCAATAGAAGTGCTTCTGAACTGCAGGGTGACACTAAGCAAGAGATTGGCGGGCTTGCAGATGTTGCTTGCCAAATGGAGGCAGTGGCTGTGGAGGAGTCCTTGGAATTGAAGGCTTCCCCTGGTCTGTTGCCACCAGAAGTTAATGATGAGGATCTCACAGCATCTGAGAAGCAGCTGAAGAATGTAGGACAACTAGATGGTTTCCAGGGAGGGAGAGGCTCAAATTTGAAGGGGACTTGTGCCAATGTGCCCAATGGCAGCATCGGATTTGTTGAGGAAAAGAAGCAGGGAGTCTTGGAGGTGGAAGGGGAGTTGGGAATGTCTTCGGAGCAACAGGATGGGTTAGTTGAGGGTACGGAGGTGTTTGTGACTGCACCCCAGCAAGATTTCTCACATACATCTGTGGTTGAGGTACTGACGAGCCCAAGACTGCAGACTGCAGTGGACACAGAGTCAACCTGGCCATATGCTGTGGGAAGTGCTTCTGATGTCAAGTATGATGGAAGGCCTGGTGGGGTTATAAGTGTGACTCAAAAAACAGTAGTGAATGGGGAGGAGACCTTGGTATTGGAGACTTCCCCTCAGCTACTGCCAGAAGTTGATGGTGACAATCAAGGAACAACCGAGAAAGAGATGAGGTACCAAGGACAAAAGACTGACTCGGTGGAAGGGAAAGGCCCAAATTTAAAGGCAAGGGATATCACACCAATGCAGGAGAGCATCGCCCCCATTGTGGAAAAGAGGCCTGGAGCCTTGGGGATGCAATGGGAGCAGGCAGTGGTTTCGGAAAAACTGAAAACCCTGCAGCAAAAGAATGGGTTGGTGGAAGGTAAGGAGGTGATTGTAGCTTCACCCATGCAAGAAATCTCAGAAGCATCTGTGGCTGCAGTAGTTCCGAGCCTGAGGCTGAAGGATTCACTTGAACGAGAGTTGGCCTGGAGGGATGCTGTCGGAAAGGCAGCTGCTGCTTTAAAGGTTGCACCTCTCTGTGCCAAAAGTAACCAGCTAAGCCAAGGGACCGAACCTGGTGCAGTACAATGCTCTCCAAAGCGATTGGAGTATGCACGAAGTCCGCCTCAGAGTTCAAGTAGCCCTGAAGCTGTGGACAGAAGATCTGGGTTTTCAAATGCCCCTTACATCAAGTCCACTGCATCTAAGTCGGTGCCAGAGCAGGAAGAAAAGAGGTCATGGGGCTGGTGGGGCTGGAGAGGTACCTCTACGTCTCCCTCAAAACCACCTTCAAAACAAGATGGGAAGAAGGAAACTAAAGATGCCAAGCGAGCAGATGGTCGTGTCAAACAGCCTAAATTGCAGGATATTGAGACTGCAAATGTGAAGGGACAAGCTGAGGCTGAATCACCACGTGAGTTATTAGACTACAGCTCAACGAGGGTTAGTGGCGAGAATTTTGCAAAATCAGTGGCAAGTGACGCAGACAGAAGTCCCAGAGAGGGGAATCTACAGAATGTGAGGAGTGTCAAGGAGGATGAAGATGCTGGTAGTCTCGTAGGAACAAACAAGGCTGCTCTTACGTTAAAGAATGGTAGAAGCAAGGATAGGTGGAATGAAAAGAAAACAGTTAGTACCAGCATTTTAGTAGATGAGAAAAAGCAGAATGATGAGCACATTTTGCAGACCGTGTCTTCAAACACCATAAAAGGAAGGGATGCTGCACTTTCTCGTCGGCGATCCATCCTTGGCCGTGTTTTCCAGCCCTATGAAGGAGGGCCACATTCAGCTGCCTCCAGTGTTAAAGCTAGACCGGGTGAGAAAGGTGGCGACAGGCGTCAAGAACTGAGTGGAATTGCGGGTCAGAGCTCATTGGAAAGGGCTGAAATCATATCTGACCTACTAGATAGTTCATGGGGTTATGGCAGAAGAGGAAAGACTGCCCAAAGTTGGTCAACAAATGTCAGTGCTGTGGCAGTGGATGAGAGCTCTCATGCAAAGTCTGATCAGGTGGGAGCTATGGAGGACAGCCAAAAGAATGTGCCAAGTTCAAGAGCAGCTTCAAATATGGAGGAGGTTAATAAATTTGACTTCAGTGGAGCCAAGGAAAACAGTGTCACTGACAAGAGAATTGATCTGGTGCCTAGAACTTTGAATCAGCCAAGTGGAGGCAGCAGTAGGGAAGGTACTTTGGAGGCTGCGGTTGTTAGCTCATCAGCAGAGCTTTCGGTGCATTTTGGGGATGAATCATGTGCTGACGTACTGCGGGGTGTTTGTGATACAATGGCTCATTGTATGCCTAGTCAAAGTGTGGAGATGGCTGCAGGTGATAAGTGGACCGATGATGTCACAAACCAAGTCTTAGTGCAAGAATTAGAAGGGGATAAAGTGCAAGGTGGCAGTAGTAGTTGTGAAGCTGCAGTGGATGTTGATGTTGGATTGGAGTCTTCTGAGGAGGAAAATGTGGAGTTGTCTAGTAACAAATCAGGGGGTGAATTTACAGCGGCACATGGATGTTCAGCAGGGAGAGTTGATGGAGCAGCATCAGGAGGAGTTGGCAATCGTGGTGAAGATGGGTGTACTGGTGACATTCTTCCAGAGGAATCTTCAGTTGATGTTAAGGTGGTGTGTCCAATTGATGGCAAGAAAGAGGTTTCCTTTGTTAACCATGGGCCCTTAGGGGATGGATCCCAAGACAGGTGTAGTTTTCCTTTGGACCTTCCTGTGATGGGGCCTAGTGCCACTTGTGCATCTGTTTTAAGTCCCTCCCCAGAGGTTGTATCAATAGGTGGCAATGGGCTCATTTTGATGGCTCCCATCGATCTGGAGGATGAATTAGGAAGTAACGATGGTGAAGACAAGCTTGAAGATTACAGAGAGGGCACTGCAGATGAAAGCCATTCACAAGGGACTACCCCTCCAAAGTTGCTGCATATGGTGTCTTCTGTTAAGGATGGGGCTTTGCTGGATGGACCGGTGAGTGATTATGATGCAGTATATGAAAGTACACCACAACTCCAAGACAACCAGACCCATGATGATGGTGCGGTGGACTCGGTAGAAATAGTTCCTGTGACAAGTGAGGTGTTGGAAACCATCAGGGGCGAAGTTGAGTACGGAGAGGCCAGGGAGATGAGTGTGGAGGAAAACATGGAACAGGAGGAAAGCCAACTGGAAGATGAGCTTGGAAATGTGGTGTCTAATGATTTAGGTGGAGCAAGCAGAAAGAGCTTGTATTTTGATGCAATCACTAGTGAGGAGGAAGAAGATGAGGGGCAAGCAAGTATCTTGAGTGGCGAGGATGACCGGAAGCAGTTCTGGGACAAGAGTAGCCCAATTGGTATTCCAGTGGGTCTTCAACGCTCAAATTCAAGAAAGATACTTCAAGTGGTCAGGGATGGGAGCACCTTCCGGCCTCTCTCGTTACCGGATGTAAGGTCTCAGTCTTCTGGTGTTCATCTGCTGGAGAGTACCTTGAGTCGCTCAGTTGGTTCAGAGCCACTGTCACATATGCAAACAGAATTGGGAAAGGATTCCTCCTCTGAGGCTTTAGCCAGGAGTCCTGCTGAGAGTCCACAGGGGTCCAGAGAAGGATTCAAACATTCCAACACTGAGGAGGGTACTGGAATTACGGTGGGCTCAGGTAGATCAGTGGACGAATCAGCAGGGGAGGAAGGTGTTGCATTGGATGATGGAGAGGACAGAGTAGTTGAGACTGGTCTTTCTCTGCACTCCACCTTTGTTTAACTCTTGAGCTTCGAGTTGTTCTTTGGCTTCTGTGCTTCTCTAGTGTTTTACTTGTGTCCTTGCAATGCAGAAGTCATGTAGGAACCTGCTGGCTCAGTTGTCAGTGACACTGTTATGCAAAAGTTGATTCAACTGTTTGCTTATGAATGGCCCATGTTGCAGGAATTGAACTTTCTCTATGTGGACATCTTTTGAAGGAGCGCATGGGAAGTGAGGAGGCAGCCGACGCCTTTGCCTCAACAAAGGTATCACTCCACGAATTTCGAAGTGCTGGGGCATCGATTGTTACAAATGATAACCTTGTGGTCCGAGTTGGGGGCCAGTACTACCCCTGGAGTGTGGTGGCTCCGCTTGTTCTTGGAATTCTTGCTTTTGGACAGGTTGTCATGCCTGAAATAGAAGGGGCCATCCCTGTAGAGCGTCCTGCACTCCCTCCCAGCAGTAAAGCTACAGTGGGGCCTTTAGTTCCCACAGCTAGTGGGGGTTGGAAGCTCTGGCCATTCCCACTGCGTCGGCCCAAGACCCCTGAACGGAACATTCTCACTTCATTGGTCTCAAGGGAGGCCTTGTTGGTCACAACACAGGGGGTGGTGCAGAGTCCCCTCATGAATTACTTGGTCTTACAAAATGGTTACTACAAGAGTACACGGAGGAACAAAGTGCGCACGATTGTTCCCAGCTCACAAATGTTAGCCTCAATGAACCTCAAGGAGGGCAGTAACCGAATCACATTTACTTTTTTCACACGGGTGCTGGGAAAGCAGCAGGTCTGTAGCAGAATCAGCACAACTTCAAGCCCACCTTTTGCAATTCATTCTAGATAAATGCACTTATTTCATTCACCTATGCTTACATTTGAAAGAGATTAGGTAGTGTAGTCCTTTTAAAGGTGCAATCATTTTTGGCCTTGACAAAATGCTTTCTCTCCAGGTGGATGCCCGAGTATATCTTTGGAAGTGGAATACACGCATTGTCATTTCGGACGTGGATGGCACTATTACAAAGTAAGTTAAATGATTATTCACTCTATCTTTTGGGAGGATGTTTCTGACAAACTTTTGGTGTTGGAGGGGAAGAGCTCATGTTGTCATCCCTTCGCAATGCTGTAAATAATGCACAGCATTCTATTTTACCTTCGATGAGAGGAGTCTTGTCTATACTGTCCTGCAGTTTATGTGTATCACCGTATGTGGCTCTCCTACGGAGCTAAAAGTGGGAAGTTCGCTGTATTTTATATGTATAGACAGCTTGAGACTGATGTGTTGTTGAGTGGCAGGTCGGATGTCTTGGGCCAGGTGATGCCATTGGTTGGGAGGGACTGGACACAATCAGGGGTGGCTCGCCTTTTCTCTGCAATAAAGGTTATCCTTCTTCTCTGCAATTTTTGTGAAACTTTTTTGTCCTCACAAGGGAGGAAGGTAGGAAGAGTGAGAATTCAAATCCCAAGGGGATTGACAATTGGCAAGCATTGAAAGTGCTGTGAGTTGATTTTATGACTTTTTGGAAAAGGTCATGTCACTGTCTTTTTGTCTCCTGTTTTGGAGAAAATTTGTAAATTATCTTTCTGCTGTCCAAATTTACCCTGCTGTCATAGTCCAGCATTGTTTGGATCGGTATAATGACTGGCTCGAGCATGTTTGGAAGTAACAGCTGATCTCCATTGCACCATGCTGTATAGTTGGACGCGGAAAAGACGTATCAGGAAACATCCATATATGTGAAGTCATTTCAAACTGTAAAATCTCGAAATGAGCTGATTAAGTGCTGTCTGCCCCTGCAGGACAATGGGTACGAGCTGATGTTTTTGAGTGCACGTGCAATCTCACAGGCCTACCTGACCCGCCAGTTTTTGTTCAATATCAAGCAGGTTAATTCCTGCCTCTTTGAGAAGTAAGGTTTTTGCTGAAGGCGGTGTCCAAGTGAAATGGTGCTTACATTTTTCGTGTAATACACATGCCATTCATACAGGAGCTACAGGAGATTCTGCTTAACAGCATATTATGCAAGAGTTCCTGTTTGGTCTTGGATGGGTTCATGGGAATGAGGAGGGCAACTACTCTTTGTTTCCACAAACTGAAAGACAAGAATCTTCTTACTAAACAGGCTAAGATTCATCTGGAAAAGAATGGGCTGCACATGTCATAGAACATATCATGTTAGGCTGATGTACCTTAAGCTAATCAATGATGGTTTCCTACTGCCAGTAAAGGTGACATATGTCACCTTCAGAACAAGTAATACAATGTTTACTGGCCACCAAGCCTCAGTAAACACTAGATTTTTTGACTGGAGCTGGCTCTTTATCAAACCCTATAGCCCCTGGCGTGGTCCTCTATTTGAGCTTAGCCCTGCACTTGTAGGTATGACATTCTGATGAAGATGCAGAAGCTATTCAGAGCAAAGTGAAACGAGGGATCTTTCTAAAGGTTAACAGTTTGGAGCTATGGCCATAAGCTATGATGCTGGCAAGCTGCAATCATTGTATGGTCATTTCCATAGACAAGCTTGAAAGCTGTGAGAAGCAGTATATGCAAAACATTCACTTATCAAATGTATAATAATGAAACCTGCTGGGCACGTCATTCCCTATTAATTTTTGTCTACTTCACTGATGGGACCATATTTACTTCCAAATAATTTAGGATTCAGTTCTGGAAACTTTCCTCTGAAACCCTCCTTGTTGTGTCTGCAGGATGGCGAGGCACTTCCAGATGGCCCAGTAGTCATCTCACCGGATGGGCTCTTTCCCTCCCTCTATCGTGAAGGTGAGTCTTGGTTTCCTGGCATGCAATTCCGTCTGTTCCGGAGTGGAGGATTGTCTTCAAGCTGCAGCCTCTCCGGTCCTTCCTTTGCCTTTTCTCTGAGGAACACCTTCAAACACAGACCTTTTGACTAGCGTTGCCAGATTGCGCCTCTGGTTTAATATTCTTCATATTCACATGTTGCAGGTGGTCCTGCTGCGGTCTCTTGAATTAGTTAGGCAGTTCTCTTATGCACTCTTGATGGTGATTTGGGGGCCTTTTCCTTTGTCCTCACCAGATATTGCAAAACCTGGCTTGTCCTTTGGTTATATGAATCCGAAGGATGGAATTACCCCCATGCTCTTAGCTCCATCGTTACTACTTGACTTTGGTTGTAAATGTAGCTTTGGTACCATTGAAGTGCTACCTGTAATGCTATCACCACAGCATATTGCTCTTTTTGTCTGGTACTTATTTCATCTTCCAAGTGGGGGATTTGAAACAATTTCATTGACAAAACCAAAAATCTTTTAACTGTTTCTTCTCTCAATAATGTGTGCAGTTATCCGCCGAGCTCCTCATGAGTTCAAGATTGCGTGCCTGCAGGTAACCACCTTCAGGCCATAGTCCTCAATAGCTTTACCCTCGTAGTTGTTCTTTCTGATCCCCAAACATATGTGCTGTGATCCTTATTAGGGAGATGGGCAATGTGTAACTCCTATCTAACCAGGGTTTGCGGGCAAGATAGCATGGTCACTGCTTTTGTTAGGAAGAAGGGGGTGGGGATCGCGTCAGGTGCCATTGGGTCTACCATAGCTAGGTGAACCAAGTGAACTATGGTATAGACTGATAGAGAGATGTTGTTCAGCAGCCAGTCTGATGCCGACACTATCAAAACTCTCCAGGATCTCATGAATTGAATTAGATGACATCAAGCTAGCACACAACATGGTTTTAACCATTCTGATGAAAAAGATGTGGGATGTGTCTTGCAGGACATAAGGTCATTATTTCCACAGGAGTACAACCCATTCTATGCAGGCTTTGGAAATCGTGAAACTGATGAGCTCAGCTATATGAAAGTTGGGATTCCAAAAGGCAAAATCTTCATGATTAATCCTAAGGTAACAGCTTCATTGTAGTTTTAAAAGTGATATAGGGAAGGGTGGGAAGCCTGTGAGCGATTGTTCAACCTGATCTTGTTGCATGGAATTAATGTAGTGGTCTTTGGTCTGTGTTATGAGTGACTTGCGAAAGGGTGGCTGCTGAGTCCCTGGTCGACCAAAGGTCTACGACCCGCTGGGGGAGGGTCACTATCCCAGGGGCATTACAGCCATCAAGGGTCTATCATAGCCAACATCTCTAGGGACCAGTCAATCGCACCATCCAAAGAGCAACCGGTATTTAATCACCGGGCTACTGCAACCGAATTCTTTAAGTACATCATGTCGACATCTTATGCCTCTAGCTCTGACCTGTGGTGGAAATCAGGGTGAAGTGGCAGTGAACAACCGGATTGATGTGAAGACTTATACATCTCTTCACAAGCTGGTGGATGACATGTTCCCAGCAATGACCTACACAGAACAGGTATACATATAGACTCGTGCCTCAGCTTCAAACCTATGATCATTAGCTCATCACTATAGTTGCTTCATAGAACAGATGGCCTAACGTTTCTTTAAGAGGTCATTCTATTCTCGATAACAGGTTGTGCTATCATGTTGCAGGAGGATTACAACTCATGGAATTACTGGAAGATTCCACTTCCCAATGTTGATGCTGACTTGAATGGAAAAAGGTTTGCAGCAGCCCCTTCCCTATTGTAATTTCACTCTATGAATGTGTCCAGTGCTGATTTCAAGGACACATGGAAAGTTTTGGGAGTGGGCTTTGTGGGTGGAAGCATAAAGGAGGTGAGAGAGAGAAACACAGAAAGTAAGGGAGAAATCTACTATGTACATGGGAGGCCCAATGAGATATGAACTTGTTAGACCTTACTTTGTGATACCATTTTGCCACATATCCTGTACCTGGTTTTGGAGGGGCAGGGAGACTGGCTATGATGTGCCCTCATGAGTCCCCACAGGATATGACGGGGACTTGGTCCCTATATCATGCTAACCTCTGGGAGAATTTCGGGTTTTTCATCTATCATGGCATGAACCTGAGCCCCTAATCGTGACAGCTTATATGACAATTTGGTGAGCAGACCTCAGTACTAGCAAGCTTGATTTTGATTCAGCAGTGCCAAGGTAGACAGTCTATCTAAGATAGGCTAAGATGAGGACCCTGCTTTTTGTAGCACCCACTATGCTGCACCCAGTTTGGATGGGCATGGAAGGGCTGAGGGGACAGGAAGAGAGCAAAATGGGGGCCTCTACTGTTGCAGAGGGGTAGCTTATTAATGGGGCTATGGTTTAAGTTGAGTTGATTCCAGTCTTCTAATTGCTCTCAAGAAACTGTTAGTAACACCAATTGATGTCATGTCCACCTGAATTACCCTGGAGTATGACCCCTCTCCACATCCATCAATATCCACCTGATTGGGGCTGTGTGACTTGTGGCTGGCCTTGTGGATCATTTTGCAGTGCTGTTGGCTCAAGCTCAAAGAGGATGTAATTATCAGCCTAGACATATCCCAGAGAGTGCAAAGTGCTTTCTGAAGTTCAAGGGGCCAAGCATAGCTGCTCAAGAAAACACTAGGACCAAATTTAGAGAACCAATCATAGGTGACCATGCTGTACAGGTATGACCATGTTGTTGAACCAGCGTGGTCCGGGACTTGTAGAAATTAGAGAGTTAATACATGTGCTTGTAGGGGGTGTCCCATTGAATTGTGATCCTTGGTAGGCATCTCATTCCCTGCTTGGACTCTGGAGATGTTGACCTATTCATTCTTAACATATGGGAAGGTCTTACTCTTGTGGATTGATTCTGCCGAAAGATGTATGTGAGTTGGATGCAAACTCAAGGGAATCCTAAGTTACTGCATACTGGGGGGCTCTTTTAATGGCCGGATTGATGATCTGACCATCCTAAATTGTAAATTTGTAAGCAGGGTTATCATACCCTAACAACCTGTCAACATAATTGGTACATACTGAACTTCCTTTGACCAGGGTACGCTTTTATATGATGTACATATCTGTACACACTCGAGATTGCTGTCTCACAAATGCTTTTGTTTTCACCAGACTGGGCAAGAGACATCCTCAGAAACTGGCGAAAACATCTCCATCACTATGCCACTGGAATTTTTGTATGCATGTATCCTTCTCTTCATGTCTGAGGGAAACTCGACTAGTCTTGTCTGAGAGAGAAACTTGCCAATTTTTGGTCACATGATTTCTTTTGTTTGCACAAGATTTCAGGTTTTCTAGGTCCGGATAGCTTAACTATGCATGGACAAAGTTGCTACTTTCTTCCATGACTGTCACTCATCACCCAACCTGCTTATTATTGTCAAGATAGACCCCCTCACTTCGGTTCTCAGTCTCCAAGACTGTGGAGGAGACGAAGAGCGGACTCCATAGCCAGACTAGCAAAGGCTTACCGAAGGTTACACCGAGCTCTTGATATCCCAACTCTGAACATCGCATGGTAGGGGAGCCCTTGCACTCTTCACAAGCAGATACCCCCTGTTATTACATGCATGAGAAAGAAGGGAAGGAGGCCGGGTCTGTCTTCATTGAATGCTCTACCAAAGCTCCGCAGTGAAAGCAGAATCAACAACACACATAACCCTAGATTGGGTGTGGTCAGCACTCTAGGTTTGACCTACCGCTCTAGTCTCTACGCATTTGGTATGATGCTCACCAAGACAAGCTTCCCATCAGATCTACCCCTGAGAACAATACCAGCATGCGAGGAGAGTGCAGTGAAGAAGCAAGACCTGTCTCATCACTTGGATAGAAGCTGCAGTCTTGTGGTCAAGCGGCGAGGTGGGAAGGAGTCTTTCTTTGATAATTGGAAGGCAAAGATTTGGAGCAGAGTGTAACGATGGTGGGGAATGGTGCTGTTGAGCATCCTTCAACGGAGTTGAGAGATGAGCCGGGAGGGGAAGCGATCAAGAGGGATGACGTGCGTTTGAACGTACAGGAAGCTCGGATTCAACAGGCAGAGGAGGATGCCAATAAAGTGTACCAGCAGGGTTTAAACTCAGCATCCAACACAGTTGTGGTGGTGGCAGCTCTGATCGCGACTGTCACATTTGCGGGTATCATATCACCCCCTGGTGGTTTGCAACCGAGCGGTGATGAGATGGGGGCAGCTGTTCTTGTGCACACCCTCTCGTTTCAAATTTTCTTCATCTTTGATGCTCTGGCGCTCTTCACGTCCCTTGCTGCGGTGTTGTCTCTAGTCAGCTGGGTACCCAGCAGATGGAGAACGTCAACAGACTTGTGGCAGACAAATATGAAAGTCATTTGGGCGGCCTCGATCTTTACCCTGATCGCTTTTCTAGCAGCAGCGTACATAGTTGCGGGACCTTCCTTCAGACACTTAGCTTGGGGCCTGATTGCCGCTGGGATCGCGAGTCTGGTGACAGCGTTTTCTGTCATGTTGACGTGCTGCCTCTATAGACGCAAGACAGACATACAGAAAGCATGGACTGGCTATAAGCGTGGTGTAAAAGGGAGCAAAACACAACTGTTCAGGGCTTTCTGCGTTCCAGGAGCTCTTACGCCGCAGGAATGACAGCCGTGCAAGGACAACTTTAGCGGCAATCCAAGAGATTCTTCCAGAGGTATGGTTGTGGCACTGGAGGTGAGAGAATGCACCCATAAAATGTCATACTTGCCATCACCCAGATGTCGAATCGTGTGAGCACTAAGGAGGTCAAGAGGCATTTCCCACACACGAGAATCGAATGTGGGATGCCTGTTATACTACGATAAAGTCCTAGTGGTACAGTTCGTCTCCTGAAGTCAGGTAATGGGCATCACTGTGGTAATGACTACTCTGATGGTCAGTGAAAAATTAAAAGGAGGTCAGTTTCTTATAGTGAGATGTGAGACACACAGCAGCATTGTAAGACTGCTAGTACATCTTTGGTTTCCTTAGCTGCAGCTTTGATCGTCATTGTTTAATGTTGGCAGCAGCTAATATGAGGCTCCCCTACCAACGATTCCTTTCCATTGATCTGTATTAGTAGTTCCTGTATCCAAAAATGTATCAACCGCTTTGCCTGTTGAAGAGAAAGTCCCTCACTTTCCGGTACAGTTGCTATCTTCAGTTAATCTTACTGTCTCTTCTGAGTGGGACTAATCTTGATCTGACATATTAGTCCGACTCTCGCCACCCCCCTTCCACTTGCAGGCTTGAGCTTCAAATGTGCCATACTCAACACTAGTGAGAGGCAAGGACCGAGATATATCTTCTTTACCGTTGTGAACTAGCTCACTTTGGAGGAGATACTTCAATACCTGAATGTGATTTGTGCCAGTGGATGAATAAACAAGCTTCTTTGGGGCTGCATCTTTGTCCTGTTGGTTTGCCATCAAACTGTAGGAGGACTGTACGACTGATTCCAAAATTCAATGAGTGATGAAAGGAGTTGTATTTGCCATTAATTACCACCCTGGTAAAGAGGTGTGGAGTGTGGGCTTCAAGGGTCGTGTTGTTTGGGATTCAAAGGTTGCGTCTTTTGGATACCGACATTTGCTACCTTGACCCTGTTGCTGTGTGCAGCTCCAGTTCTACTAAAATTCATGACTACACTGGAGCCACAGGGGTGGCCCCAGGGCTGAACTGCTGAAAATCAGAAGGGAAATCTTCATTTCTTATAAACAGACTGGTTGAAAGAGAGACCTTATATGATGGTCCAACTATATGACTTGAAGAAGGAAGGGAAAGCCATTAAGTTAGCAGCAAAGAAGTCTCCAACCAATAGTACCAATAGTACAGTTGTGTCCGGGAAGACATCTCAACTTGAGGGGAGAGAGAAAGCGATCTCTAGGAGTGGAAGTTCGTTGGCCAATAGAAGAAAGCGCAAAAGGTGAAGATCAAGGAGACCGAGAAAGAGGCTTGTGACGAGGAAATGTGGCGCTGGTAGATACCCACCATTACCCAAGTCATATATAGATCTTTTTCAGATCAACTATGTACCACAAATCCTGGTGAAGAAGACAGACTCAAAGGGCTTATACTCGATGTACAAATGCGTTGGAGACACCCCAACATCGCAGAGAAAGCGAGATGCAAAGTGTTGAAAAACCACTGGTGTGTGGTCGGGCTAGGGATTGAACTTAGAACCTCCCCCATTCCGGTGAGGTGCTCTACCACTGAGCTACCCGTCCTGTTCTGCTTTCAAAGTGTTGTGCAAGGGCTATAACCTTGACACTCCAACACTCCCCCTCAAAGCATAGCCCTTATAGCTAATGCCCCATTCTGACCACTGCCCCAACCTTGGCTCTGATACCATGTTGGAAAACCATTGGCGTGTGGTCGGGCTAGGGATTGAACCTCAGACCTCCCCCATTTCGGTGGGGCATTCTACCATTGAGCTACCTGTCCCATTCTATTCTCAAAGTGCCGTGCAAGGGCTATAACCTTGACACTCCAACACAAAGAACATGAGACTCATTCAAATCTTTTGTGAAAGAGGTCTAGTCCATGCAAAGTGTGTTGGAAACTAGACGTGTCCTCTACCTCCTAGAGATATTGACAAATAGCTTCTAGCACAAGCAACAGTACAAAAACTGACAGCCTAAACCAACCAAAGAGTTAGTACTAACAAGAAGTGTCAGTCCTAACAAGAATGCTCCTTACTGCAAAAAGAAAAACTTACAAAAGTAGATGTTGGACTTCTCCTCCTCCTCTCTCTGCAATCTACTAGGATAGCACATCCAAAATGCTAGAAGAAGTGTTGGGCATTGCCTCAGCCTTTCCCTTAAATCCTACATGAGTTCTCTAGAAACTTCTGGTGGCTGGAACCTTCTGGTAGAACTATCCCTAGCCGTCAAAAAACCCTAACAGAACCCTAGCTAACTAAATCTGAGCTGACTTCTAACACTCCCACTCAGCGAGGATTGAGGCTTAACCCAATCAGTTCCATGCATCTAGAATGTTTTTCTTTGGAAGAGCCTTTGTGAGTGCATCAGCTGCCATGTCCTCAGTCCTACAGAAAACCAACTCAATCTCCAAACCAATCATTTCTCTAATGAAATGATGTTTGATATCTATGTGCTTGGTCCGGGCATGATGAACACGATTCTTGCTCAGCTCAATGCTGCTCCTGTTATCAGCATGCACTTTCGTTGGCTGTTCTTGACTGAAGCCAAGTTCACCAAGAAGCCTTCAAATCCAAATGGCTTCTTTAGTTGCATGAGTCAAAGCCATATACTCTGACTCAGTCGAGGATAGAGCAGTGGTGTGCTGTCTTTTGCTGCTCCAGCTCACAGCACCTCCACTCATTACAAAGCAGTAGGCAGATATGGATCTCCGCTCATCTGTGTCTCCTGCCCAATCTGCATCACTGTATCCTTCTAGTGATGCTCCAGTGTCCTGCTTGTTGTAAGTTAGACATGTATCCGCAGTCCCTTTCAAATATCTAATCACCCTCTTGAGTGCTTTCCAATGCTGAGGTCCTGGGTTGTGCATGAACTTACTGAGCATTCCCACTGCATAGGCAATGTCTGGCCTGGTGCCAATCATTGCATACATCAGAGATCCCATGGCTTGCTGATATGGAACCTTAGCCATTTCCTCAATCTCACTTGGAGATTTTGGCTCCATTTCCTTACTCAGCTTGCAGCCGGTTTCCAATGGTGTTGGTGCTGGTTTGCAGTCCTGCATACCAAACTTCGCAACAACATTCCTGACATACCTCTCTTGGCTCAACTTTATAGTTCTCGCCTTCCTGTCCCTCAGAATCTGAATTCCAAGTAGGTAGTTCACGGCTCCAAGATCAACCATCTCAAAGGTTTCACTCAAATCATGCTTCTGCCTGCGCATGGTATCCTTGTTGTCGCTGATCAGTAGCAGGTCATCCACATAGAGTGCTATTATCATGACACCTGATGTCATGTAGTAAATGCTCTGATCAGCTGTACTCCTTACAAAACCTTGGCCTGTCAAGTAGCTATTGATCTTCTCATACCATGTCCTCCATGCCTGTTTGAGTCCATATAACGATTTCTTGAGCCGACACACCTTATCACCTTCTTGGAAGCCTTCTGGTTGTTTCATGTAGATCTCCTCCTGGAGATCCCCATTCAAGAATGCAGTCTTCACGTCCATGTGTTCTATCTCCCAGTCATGCTTTGCTGCCAATGCCAGTAAACATCGGATGGAGGTGAACTTTGCCACCGGGGCAAAAGTTTCATTGCAGTCAAGCCCTGCAGTCTGTGTGAAGCCTTTGGCCACAAGTCTGGCCTTGTACTTCAATATCTCATTGTTGGGTCCTCTTTTCACTTTGAAAACCCACTTGCAATCTACCGCCTTTCTACCACCATGCAGTGTTACTAGCTCCCAAGTCTAGTTTTTTTTCAGAGATTTCATCTCTTCTAGTACAGCTCCCTCCCACTCATTGGCATCATCCCTTGCCAAAGCGTCATTGAGGGTGGCTGGCTCCTCTGCATCATCAAGGGCATGGAAACAACTTTCCATCTGCCCTATGTCATCCATAGTCAGACCAGTCAGTCCTTCTGCCACATGCTCCAAACCTTTCTGAGGGTTTGTTGATCCTTCCTAACCTTCTAGGCCCCCCATCCTTGTCAATAGGATCCCAATCTTCAGAATCTTCATCCTCTTCTGGTTTCTTCGCCACCTTCTCCCTTCGAGTGTAAACCTTTACTACTGGTTGTTCCCTTTTTTTTTCTCCCACATCAGGGATTATCACAGGAACGGACAGGTCCTTGGGCTTTGTCTCCTTCCCAAAACTATCCTCATCAAACATGACATCTCTACTCCTGATTGACCTCTTGGTTCTAGGATTGTAGACCTTGTACCCCTTGCATCCCAGATCATACCCAATGAAGATACATCTTTCTGACTTGGCATCCAACTTGCTCCTTTGCTCGTCAGGTATCAATGCATAAGCAGCACAACCAAAAACTCTTAGATGCTTCAGGTTTGGCTTCTTCCCACTCCACGCCTCCTCTGGAGTCATGTCTTTCAAAGCTCGCATGGGACTCAAATTTTTCAGATAGGTGGCAGTGCTGATCGCCTCTCCCCAAAACTCTGGTCCAAGGCCTAAGGTTTGTAGCATACATCTAGCCTTCTCAACCAGTGCTTTGTTTAATCTCTCTGCCCTTTTGAATTCCTGATTTAGGAATTCCCCCCCACCATCGCTCCTCAGAACCTTGACTTCGAGGTCTAGTTGGTTTTCTACTTCATGCACAAATTGCTTAAAGACCTGCAGCACTTGACCTTTCTTTCTCAAGGGATATAAGAAAGTCTTTCTACTCATGTCATCAGTGAAGGTGACAAAGTACCTAGATCCTCCCAGCGATGTTGTCTTCATGGGGCCACACACATCTATGTGTATCAACTCCAGCCTCTCCTTGGCTCTTGTGGCAGATTCCTTGGGCATTGATGACTTGTGTTGTTTCCCTTTAGCACATCCTTCACAGAACTGTAGCTCATGTGACCAGTCCACATTCAGTCCCAACTATTGAAGATCCTTGATCGCTTGTGTCCCCAAGTGACCCAACCTTCTATGCCACAATGGTGCAGTGTCCATTGTGTCCCCAACATTGGCCTCCTCCTGAGTTCCAGATGTACTCAAAAGCTTGTAGAGTCTCTGCTCCTTCACTCCATAGCAGAGTTCCTCGTTGCCCTTCTGGATGCTGCAAGCATTGTTTCTGAAAATGACATCATACCCAAGCTCATCCAAGGTACTAACAGAGATCAGATTTTTTGCCAAGTCTGGCACATATAGGACTTTCTGAAGGGTACAACGGGTAACCTTACTCTCTTTTCTGATAAAGTTGACAGGGATTTCTCCCATCATCGTACTTACAGAAAACGTATTGTTGCCCATCTTTACGCTCCTAGGCTGAATGGATTTCAAGTTGTGAAACAACTCCTTCCTCCCACACATGTGGTTAGTAGCTCCAGAGTCCAAATACCGCTCATCTCCATAGTGTTCTCCTTCAGTAGTCAGCAGGTAGTCTTCATCACGACTGTAAGTTGCATCTGCCATAAACAGGTGAACTTCACTGTCGTTGCCCATGTCAGCGACATGTGCATATACAGACTTCCCTTTCCTTGGTCTCCACTTGTCCTTCTTGGACTTGTCAATCTTCACCTTGCAGTCCTTCTGGAAATGCCCAAATTTGCCGCATCGGAAACATGCTCCATCTTTCTTGATGGAAGTAGCCGTCAGGGCATTGTCCATACTTGAGCTACCCCTAGTCAGCTTGCTTTCTTCCATGATGAGTTGTGAAGTGACATACTTCCAACTCAGTCTACTCTTACCATGAGTAGCCAATGTGGTTTCCACCATGTCATAACTCTTTGGCAAGGTGCCAAACAAGGTCATGATTTGAAGTGATTCAGTCATGGGTTCTCCCGCATCAATTATCTCCAGACACATGGCTTTAACAGTGGCAATGTGAATGGCTACACTCTCACCTTCTCTCATTCTCAAGTCCATGAGTTGTTTCCATAGGACATATGCTTTCCCCATCGCATCTGCCTCATACACCTCACTTAAGGTCTGCCAGACCTCATGAGCAATTGTAAGATTCCTTACCAAAACTACCAGCTTTGATCTCATGTTTGTGACCAGAGCTGCCATTGCAAGCTCATTCTTTTGGATCCATCTCTCCTCCTTCAGGTTATCCTCTGAAGGCTTTTTAGCCACTACTGACTATAGGCTCTTTGAAGAGAGCAGGAGATGCATCGTGTAGATCCAACTCTTATAGTTGTTGCCATTCAGTGGCTCAACTGTCCAAGTAGTTGTAACGTCTTGTGGGCCCATAACCTGTTGGAAACTAGACGTGTCCTCTACCTCCTAGAGATATTGACAGATAGCTTCTAGCACAAGCAATAGTACAAAAATTGACAGCCTAAACCAACCAAAGAGTTAGTACTAACAAGAAGTGTCAGTCCTAACAAGAATGCTCCTTACTGCAAAAAGAAAAACTTACAAAAGTAGATGTTGGACTTCTCCTCCTCCTCTCTCTGCAATCTACTAGGATAGCACATCCAAAATGCTAGAAGAAGTGTTGGGCATTGCCTCAGCCTTTCCCTTAAATCCTACATGAGTTCTCTAGAAACTTCTGGTGGCTGGAACCTTCTGGTAGAACTATCCCTAGCCGTCAAAAAACCCTAACAGAACCCTAGCTAACTAAATCTGAGCTGACTTCTAACAAAGTGGACATTGCTTTATCGAGATGAGGGAGGAGCCCTGGTAGACAAAAAAACGAGGGAAGATACCTCCTGCCGAAGACTGCGCAAGTTACTATTGGACAAAGTTTCGACTCACGTAATAAAACATGTTGCTGGTGTCTCTGATGATCGCACCCAAGGAAGAAGTAGGTCTGAAGCCCACAAAGCTCGAAGTGTATGATCGGATGTTTTCATGCCACCCCGACCTGTGCTTCCAATTTGTGTGTAAACCACTTCTAAATGATATGCCAAGTTCCCTGGGGAAGCTCGGCTGGCACATTGGCGATCCACTTCACTGTGCACCATCCAAACAGCGTCTACACAGGAAGACTGACCAATCGAAAAGTTGTCAAAGTGTGAACCACCGCAATCTGGACGTCTCACGAAGGACATCAGCAAGGTTGGCTTTTTATCTGTCCATTTGTTATTGAGTATCTAATGCTTCTCTCATAGTATACTTTAGGGAGATGCCGATTGTGTCCAATTGCAATGTTTCTGTCGGAGGAGGTGGGTCCCATGAAGACAAAACCTCCGATGAAGCATAGCTCAGCAAATCTTAGGTGCAGTTACGGGCAATATCAGCAACTTTTCTACTGCTGCACGGAGCTGATCGCTCACAGGAGGAGGAAGAGGGAAACTTAATCACAGCGAGAACAATTTCACGTGGGAAAGGCCCAAAGCTCTTAAAGCTTTTTCACACTGAGATGGTCTCGAGGGAGTGGGAACTGGACGCACGAGGACAACCTTTTAAAGGTGGGCTGCACTGCGGAGAATGCAAAGCTGGATTACATGAGGCTGGTGTTGATACCATCATACACAGGTATCGATGAGCTGAAAGGAGACTTTTAGGCTTGTACTACACTCGCAGATGAGCGGCAGGCGTACACAAAGCTCCTCGCGATCGCAATCACTTTTTGGGGTGCTTGCAATGCTCCTTGAGCGTCTGTCCTTCCCCCTGCCAATATTCCTTCGTAAGGACGCTGAAGACGGGGGTATGCATCTCCACTTGTAACTCCTCAGTTTCGTACTACGGGGCCGTGAAGGCAGGGCCACCGCGCTCAATGCAGGCTTCATCCAGAATGGTCTTGGTTGCATTTCATGGCGACTGGTCGCCTCATGATCGTGTTTCCAGGGCTTCGTGCAGCCTCCCTGCTGCACATGATTGCTGCTAACCGTCTCTCGAGGGGGGAGCCTAGTCTGAAGTGCAGTGGCAGATTTTCTGTCCGATTCTCACCTTCGTTTCGGAACACAGTGTAACGATGGTGGGAAATGGAGCTCTCGAGCGACCCTCATCGGGGTTAAGAGATGATTCAGGAGTGGAAGCGGTCAAGACGGAGATGAGTGGTGTTGAAGTGCGTTTGGACATAGCCGAACATCGGATTGATCACGTAGAGGAGGGTGCCGATGAAGCAAAAGCTCGGATTCATGGCGTAGAGAAGGAAACCAAAGCTCGGATGGATCAGGTAGAGGAGGATGCAGTGTTCCAGCAGGGTTTAAACTCAGCATCCACCACAGTGGTGGTGGTGGCAGCTCTGATCGCGACTGTCACATTTGCGGGTCTCATAGCACCCCCTGGTGGTTTGCAATCGAGCGGTGATGAGGTGGGGGCAGCTGTTCTCGTGCACACCATCGCCTTCCAAATTTACTACATCTTTGACGCTATGGGGCTCTTCATGTCCCTTGCTGCGGTATTGTCTTTTGTCAGCTGGGTACCCGGCAGAAGGAGCACTTCAATACAGCTGTGGCAGACAAACATGCTGGTCATTTGGGCGGCTTCCATCTTCACCCTCATCGCTTTTCTAGCCGCAGCGTACATGGTTGCGGGACCTTCCTTCAGACAGTTAGCTTGGGGGGTGATTTTCGCTGGGATTGCGAGTCTGGGGACAGTGTTTTGTTTCTTGTGGACCTTCTGCCTCTACAGACGCCAGAAACACATCAATGAAGTCTGTGCTCGCATCAGACGTGGTGACCCTGGCAGCACACGACAACTTCTCGAGGCCATTTTCAAGCCCGGCAAATTAGAAACCCCCAATCGTTCGAACAATGAAATCAAACCTCTGAAGTTGACATGTTCGGGGGAGGCAGGTACATGTGGGGGTTTGGTTAGGTAGCGTTTGTAAGGGGATATTGCTATTTTCTTAGAGTCTACCATGAAGACACTATCGACTGGGATGTGCTCACATCAAAAGGGGAACTTTTGCTGAGCGGGTGAGTGGCCAAAATTCTTTAGAGTCAGACATGAAAACCTACAGTATTGGCAAATTTTAGAGGTTTGGCAACAACAAGGTGGCTTCGGATCTAGATTTTAGTTATAAGTAGGCTCGGGCTTGGCAAACCACGCATAAGTAGTGGAATGTGTGGATCGTTGCAGAACTAGATGCCACTGCCGAACTTAATTTTGATCCATACTCCAAACCAACAGACATACAAAATTATAAGTCCATATGTATGAATTAATGTGAGCACATTCTTAGATTTTTGAAAATTTGACGAAACTTCATTGGCAAGTAATAGAAGATTCCTTTTCTTGTATAACTAACATTAAATTCAGGGTATCAGCAACGTAGCAGCACGCAGTCCAGTGGTGCGATCTCTCGCTCCTGAACGCTGGAAGTCTCAGGGTCGAACATGAACAGTTCTGCAACTGAGGCTTATTGCGCTGCTACTTCAAAAAAGTTCTAAGTCCTGAGTCGATGCCCATCTTCACGCATAGTCATACATGAGAAATACATGGTCATGCATGTGTCAAATAATACTAGAGTTTTTGTTTGATTTTGCAACTTCAAAAAAGTTCCAAGTTCAAATGCTCATCTTGCATAGTCGTACATGAGAAATAAATGGTCATGCATGGAAATACATCAGTTGTCTTCAGACAGAAGTCTTGCATGGACACACTTCACATCGTATGTCTGTATGTATGTATGACAATGCAACTGATTTCTTATGTGTGACTGTGCATGAAAATAATACCAGATGTCATGTATGACACATGCAATTTTATTTTTCAAGTAATAAGAATAAAATAATTCTATTAGTAGAGATATTAAGATTCATACTCATCATCTCATTCATTGTTATATGAACCCATTCAAATCATGCATGACTTTGCAACGATTGAAAATAAAAAGAATGATATTAGTATAGATATGAAGATTCATAGTCACCATCTCATCCATTGTAAATTGAACCCGTGAGTTCATGATTTTTATGCATAGAGATAAAGTATTGATACTGCATGGAAATACATGGTTTGAAGTATGATATACTTGTCATACATAATTATAATATATACCATTCAAGACTTGTGCTCATGTATTCATGCCTGACCATACATTTTCTCTTGTATGACTATTTTCGAAGATGGTCATCCAAGTATAGTCACCATGTAACTACTTTCGCAGGGACTTACAATTTTTTTGAAGTAGCAAAATTACAAAGATTGAGAGCTTATCGGGAACATGCATGTCCATATATTTCTCATGTATTTGCATAATACATCGCATTGAATTGGCTACTGACACGCCAATCTTTCGGAGACCCTATAGATACAGTGACATGAAGAGGTCCTTGATTCAGATGAGAACTCAAGACCTTTGGGAGGCTGGTTTGGTGGAGCTATTTGGGGGAGTGTATGCTTCAGCCACAGTGATGCCGGCCAAGAAGGATGTCTATGGCAATGGACGGAGAGACGTATGTGCGGTGATTACCGGCCTATAAATCGTCAGACCAAGTCCGATAGGTATGCCATGCCAACACCAGATGAGATCTTTGATGTCATTGGGCATGCCAAGGTCTTTAACACTTTGGATTTACGATCCGGATATCACCAGTTGCCGATCAAGGAGGCAGATAAGCAAAAGACGGCATTCTGGGGGATCAATGAGCACGGGAAGGATTGCTTATACCAGTGGCGGTTCTTATCATTTGGGCTTAAGAACGCTCCTGCAGAGTTTCAGAGAGTCATGGACAGGATTCTAGCAGGGGTGGAGTTTGCTCGGTGCTACATAGATGACATCATCATCTTTAGTGTTACGGTGGAGGAGCATGAGAAACACCTTCAGGTGGTATTTGAGCGCTTGAGGGCGCACGGATTAAAGTTACATCCGGGGAAGTGTAAGTTTTTCCACAACCAGATTGAGTATCTGGGTCACATGATATGTCCTAGAGGATTGGGGATACAACAGACTAAGGTAGAGGCCATTGCACAGATTCCACGCCCCACGGATGTGAGCCGAGTTTGAGCTTTCATGGGGTTGGCAAACTATTATTGACCCAAACCTGGCAGTGGTACCTACAAGTTTGAGGTGCATGTTGTGTGGGTTTGCTAGAGGGGCAACCACCATGCTGGTGTGTGATCGATGCTCTAGAGGTTAGCATATGGGATGTTTGACTCCACCTCTTGAGATGGTTCCTGATGGGGATTGGTTATGTCCGCATTGCATTGGATAGTGGGAGTGGATACAACCATGGAAGACTAACAAGAAATGCAAGGCCAAGCTACTAGGAGACCTTGAACACACGAGATCCTGGCTCAAGTTCACAGATTGCAAGACGGCGACTAACGATGGGGCTACTCTTGTACCTGGCCTCTTGGTCTATAGAGTTTGAGTACAATAGGGACAGTGATAGAGGACTTAGTACGGCTATGGCTATTACATCTTGTAGCTATCTGGAGTTAGAGGGACCTATCCACCAGCTAGGGGGGCGATTGTGGCAGACTACTTTATTGTCCATATATGTGTGGTGTAGTTTAGACAGCGATATAGTTGTGTAGCAATACGTATGCGCACGACAGCTGTCAAGTTAAATAAACACAGTGTGAAACTAACTAGAAAAAAGCTAGTTATTTGTATTTAACACTTGGATTTAGTTCAAGTGTTAAGTCAGGTGTCAAGTTTAGCTTGACACCTGAACCATTTTATCTTCACGAGAGCGTCAGTCGTGCGGCTCATCTCTCTCGAGTTGAGCATGCACGACCGAGCTCCTTCACTGCTGAGAATCTGACATCTTGCATATTACCACTTAACTTGACAAACAAGATTGATATATACGTTTACACACGCGCGGTTATTAAACTCACCAACAGTACGAGCTAAAAATAATTTGGTGGTTTGTTTTGGACTCCCATTGAATATCAAGTACTTTGTAGACGTTTAAAGATGTTTGATTGTTGTCCAAAGTCCGAGCTGGTTAGTCATGAATTAGCTCAAGTACTTTTTATTGGGTAATTAAACAAGGTATGGCCTTGTCAAAACCATGACCCATATTAAACTTCAACTCGCACTTTGATATGAGACGTCTTCCATATAACTATTACTTAATCGCACAACTAGGATTGATAGATGTAGACACATAGTGTATTAAACTGATCACCAACAACACAAGCTAAAAGTGATTTGAAGTTTTGTTTTGTGAGTAGAGTCATTTTTTGAACTTACTTGGTCGTACGTGTCATTATCATTGTCTTCTCTCTTAAAATGTCAAGACAAACAAAACAAAACAAAAACAAAAACAAACAAACTACATTGCTTAATATACAAATATATACATACGTAAAATTGTTAAAATAAAGTGTGGCACTTGGTAGGACTTGGTGTTTTTTAAGCCAGAAATAATTTCATTTCTAATTAATATCCTGTTTATAATTTACTTAATCATTTAATTAAAATCCGGTACCTACCCGGACTTGGTCCCCCAAACAATTCCGAACCCGAAATCAGCGGGTTCTTTAAAAATGCACTACTCGCACAACACTGGTTTGAACTTCAAATATAGTTACAATATTTTTATAATTTATATGATAACATAATTTTTATGATAAATTGGACATTCTTAGAAAAAATAACTAAGTGGAAACTTACTTAGAATTACTGAAAGGAAACAAATTAAAATCCTCAACATACCAAATAATAATAATAATAATAATAATAATAATAGCTTTTTTTATTTTTTATTTTTTTTGAGAGAAAGGGGAGGAAGCCCTATAGAGCTTTATTAATAATTATTGGAAGGGAAAAAAAATTAAAACCCTTGGGTGCCCGAAGGCTGCCATAAGGCGTAACACACGGGGTCGTGTTTGATACCAGAAGAACCGAGTTCCTCTTGTTTGATCGAATCAAGTCATGCAAGCTCTTGGTAGAACTTCATTGCTATCTGCATTAGCTAATGCATCTGCCTTCTGCTAATTGCAATTTTGAACTAGCCAGCCTACTGTGACTTATGACTGAGGCGAAACCCCCAGGCTGTGAGATAGAGTACTGTGTACATTGGACCCTACAAACGAACTGCCAAAAGTATGGCCCTGCAGGAGAACTGAGCAAGAAAGCGAAGGGAGTTCAAACATAGAGAGTGGGAGGGAAGGGTGAAGAAAGCATTAAGAGTGAAAGGACAGTAGCGGCATGAGGACTATATGTGGAAATGGAGAGTGGTGGCCTTGGAGGTTCTGATGTGTTTCCAATTAACCTCTGAACTTTCGTATTCAGGAGATGCCGAAGAGGTTAGCACGGTGTCCCTGCCAGCAGTCTGTGAGTCTGTCCGTCCATACACAGGTGAGATCATTAGTGCAGCGACAAATGATCCCATGTTGTCCCCCAGGTTGCTCTGAAGGCAGAGAGGAGGTTCGGCTGGTGTTGTGGTTTCCCGATAGCCTCTGCACACAAATTATCAATCTATAATATTATAAAAGAGAGCATTTTGCCACTCAAGAGTGCATCATAAAGACCACTCAAAAACCAACTAAAACCAAACCAACAAATATGAGATAGCTAACTAAAAATAATAATATAATAAGATAAAACTCGATTTTGTCCACGAAAGTGAATAACTTGAGATAATGATAGTTGTAATATACCCATAAAACCCAAGGCGGCAAGTAATAGAAGAGGCCCAGGAGTTGAATGCGCCCGGCCCGGTAAGCGTACGTGGCCCGCCGCCCACCCGCAGCCGCGCCCCCCTAGTCTGGCGCCTCAGATCCACGCGATCACCGCGATGACGCCCATGTCGTAGGCCCCACGCAGTCTAGAGTCCCTTTTTCTGTATAACTAACATTAAATTCGCGATTCTTGTATTATAGTAGCACACAGCCCAGTGGTGCGATCGCTCCTTCCGAAAAGGGGAGGACTCAGGGTCGAACTTCAGCAGTTCTGCAACTGAGGCATTTTGCGCTGCTACTTCAAGAAAATTCTAAGTCCTGAGTCGATGCCCATCTTCACGCATAGTCACACATGTATGGAAATACATGAGAAATATAGGGTTGTGGGCCCGGTCTCAGGTTGACATACTTTCAAATTGCAAAGCAGTTCCTGTAAGCCCTCAAGAACCGCCGTATACGTCGTCTTTCTCCTCCGGTGACTATAGGTCAAACATCAGGCTCCCAGTTGTCCTCCGTGACTGCAACCTTGAGTCCAACAGGCTTAGAGGTAGAAGACGCGTCCCGTGGTGCTATGCTGCAACCTCTTGAGCAGTGACCACTGCCTCCTCTGTCAGTGACAATGTCTCATCCTGCCCCATCATCCCATCCTTGAGGACCTCCTCAACCCGAGAAAAATCCCCAATCTCATCCATCACCGCCGCCTTGGCTGCCAACTCCTTCTGAACCTCGAGCACCTCCCACGTGTGCCATGGATGCGGCCTGCACCTCGTGGTCTTCACCTGTTCGCCCCCACTCGCTGCCTATACTGTCTCGGTAGGCAGGGAGACCCTCAAGGGAAGTGTATTCCGTACTGTGCGTTGCTCAGCCATAGCTAAGCTGATAATCCAGGTCAAAGCAATTGAGATCCATGGCTTGCCCCACAGTGGTAAAACCCATTGCCTGCTCGTGCTCGTCAGCATTGGGCTCCACTAACTGCTGCAACTGGCTATCCCATAAGAGGCCAGGTCCACCATCCCGGAAAGCATGAGATCCTGGAAAACTGAGCAGTGTAGACAATGCTGCTCGTGGGGGGCCCACCTTATTGACCACTGCCAAAGGTGATCGGTCATCATGTCTCACACGCTGAGACTGCCTCCCTATGTCCAAAATGCTATCCACCGTCAGGTTTGGTGGCCGCTGCACCCCATCAAATGCACGCTTGAGCAATGCAGGTGGCATCAAGTTGGTCCACCATAGTCGTGGGCGACGAGCCCGTGACCCCACTACAGCTGCATCCAGCAACACTGCTGACCCAAGCCAAGACCGCACTTGATGTACACTGGCCATCACCTTGGCCCGAGAATCACCCATCAATGGCACATTCTCCAAGATATATGCCGGAGAGTCTGTCTGCTGAAGCTGTAAATAGCGCATGACCCTCAACATCTCCCAAAACAGGCGTGACCTTGAGTCTTGTAACCCATTGCCATACCCAGCTGATGAAAGCTCTTGGCAGGGCCAACCTGCCAGTACTAAGTGAATAGGGCCAACCCGCTCCAAATCATGCGTCCCCAACAAGGAGTTGTCTGCTGGGAAGGCTTGTTGTATCCACGAACTGCAGACACTGACAACAAACAGAGTAGTACTGCTGCACCAACTGAGCAACATGGCGCAGTGAGACGCATCGTGCAGTCTCATCCCTCTCCACATATAGGTAACGTCGAACTCGTACACCTGCCTGCAGCACTGCAGCCAATCCAATGCTAATCCCGCCAAACAAGTCCAAAAGACATATGTCTTCATCCGGGCACTGCCACACAAGAGGTGTGGTGTCCAATGGCGACAACTGAGGTGGTCCTGGTGCAATCACCGCACTCTCCTCCTCTCCTGACGGTACAAAGGCCTCTACCCAGGCTTGTTGCACCCGTCTATCAGCAGCCTGCTGCAAATCCTTGTTCGTACCCCACAATGGAGTGTGAGCAACCATGTCAGGCAACTCCGCGTACCATGCATGTCATCTTGCTTTGCTGGAGGTGGCACATCCTCTGATGGGCATTGCCCTCCAGCAACTCTCGAGGCCAACTAACTGCAGCTGTAAAGGCTGCTAGGGGGCATCGCCTCGTGGCAGCAGCAACACCCCCAATGAATGTCACAGGGAGTTGTACACGACAACCATTCCCTGACTACCATCCAGGCCTGTAGGATGTTGACTCCTCCCAAAAATCCAGGGTGAAGCCCATGGGATATACACATTGCCCCACCAACGATGACATCATAAGAGACTGCATCTGTCACAATGGCCTTGGCTCGCATTACTGAGCCATCGATAGGATAATCCGGCTGTAGTCTAATGACCAACTCACGTCGTGTCATGCCCGGAGCCTGCTCTGATCCTCCCAGAGATGTCTATATCTGGAAATGACAAGGCTCCATATCCGCCTCCATGAGGCCCAAACCTGCAATAGCAGCTCTGCCCAAACATCAGTGGCTGAGCTCCCGAGTCCAACAAGACCCGCAGTGGCCGGTACCTTTGCCTGCCGGTTCCACTCAAAGAGAAAATGCCCTCCTGGTTGTCTAACAAGAAACTCCAGGTGTCACCATGGCGCGCTCAAAGGCTGGCCTAGCTGGCAAGCTCCGTCACCCTGGCAGCTGTAGTGTAGCTTGCCATGGCACAGCCGTGGCAGTGTTGACCCTCAAATCGGAGGATCCATCTGCCACTACACCCTCCACTAACTCCGCAGAAGATGAGGTGACATCCCCACCCTCGTAGAGTGTTGCTGCTAGTCTGAAAACTACAGCTGGTCTTACCCCCGGCGTCGCAATCATGGTTGCAGAGAACAGTGCGGCTTGACACACAGAGGGTGGCTTGCCCCCAACAACACATGGCTGCACTAGCCTTGGCAGCAGGTGTCAGTGCTGCACGGTGTAGCTCTTCCAAATGGCACAATAATGGCCTCTGTATCGGTCGGACGAGAACTAGGTGCCATGGATGTCGTCGACACTGTCTCCCCCAAGATGAATGATTAAGGCAACCTAGCCTGACGGCTTGCCTCCCCACGCTATGGATCTAACTCCACCTCTGCACCTCGTGGCTCAGGAAATCGTGCTGCTCCTTGAGTGACGGCAGCAGACTCCACCTGCACTAGTGGTAGTGCTGCCCCACACATAAATCCCATGCCTCCCATGTCTCCTCCGTCAGGGATGACGCTGATGAGGAGGAACATGAGGTGGACCCTCAGGTCTGGAGCTGGTACCACCTGAGCTGTGGCCATGGCAGCAAGCCTTTGCTCTAGTTGCTGAAGCCGGTTGGCCATGCCTTGGTCAACGCCTTGACCTCCACATCCTTAGCCATACCATGCTTGCCCTCATCTTACACCTCGTGCCTGACCATCTCGTCCTCTCTGAGGTGCTCCAGCTTGCCCTCGGCCACCATTGTTCCCTTGGAACTGGCCTTGCCGCAACTCAGGGTGCAAGTCATAACACTGGGCATCTCCATGCCCATACTTGCCACAATGCCCACACTGCAACTGTGCAGGCTGTGCTTGTGCCGGCCCTTTTGCCACTCTCTGGGCAATCTTTCTTGACATGGGGTCCTCCACATGTCCAAAACATATCACCCCTGGTTGTTGTTGGCTTGCAAAAAGATGCTACTGGCCTCATGCACCTGAGGTTCCCCTGCAAGCTCTATGGAATTTGGGTTGGGAACCTTGCCCCCCTGACCACGTATGAGGGCAGTCCCTTGTGCCTGTTGGCTGGCAACTGTGCCCGTGCAGGCATGTCCTTGCCAAATCCAATGGTAACAACTCGCTCCTCCACCATGTTGAGGTCAATCGCTCAGCCAGCATAACATATCTGCTAATGTGGGTTGGGCTGCTTGTAACAGGGTTGCATCCCGCACCCTTCTCCTGAGCTCCTTGTCCAAAATTCCATACCAGAACTGGATTGTCTGAGCTTCAGTAATCCCTTGGGTCACACTTATCAAGCGCCTCATACGAGTGTAGGCCTCTTGCAAGCTCTCACTGGATTTGCGCTGGAAGTCTTGCAAACTTCGCAGCTTCTCTATCCGTACGCCTTGGTAGTTCGTCCGCAACTCCTGGAAGAAACTCCACCACCGGGTTGAATCTAGGCACATGTGTTGTAGTCGTGGCAGGAGAAGTAGTAGGCACCTTTTGATGGTACCACCTGCAAAAGTACGGCACTACTTGTTCCACTACTAGTGCTGCAGTGGGAGATATTGGTGCTGATGCAGCTACTGGTCGCGTGTGCCTCGAGTAATGGAGACGTAGTCAGGGACCAATACATCCTTCACTCCTCAATCTCTGCTTCATGTCCTCGCCTGAACTCGTGGTAATCGTCCATAGGCGGGCCTTCCAAATGCTGGAACAGTCCCTTCCACGCCATGAATGGGGTGGTGAACAGCTGTGGATTGCGCATCTGCTGCAAATCACACCAGCTGTCAAACTCTTGGATAAAGTCATCCAGCGATCGTGCCCTAGCTCCAGATACCTACGAGGCCCCTTGGTTAGCTCCATACATCTCCTCCATGTCGTCCCACAACAATGGCGGGAATGAAACTGCCACAATTGTTGATGAAGCCTCCGAGTCTGTGTCTGGACTCTGCACTAATGAGGGATGGAGGTGAAGGTGGTCTGAAACGACAACCTCCGTCTGGTGAACCCACTCTCACTGCTAATGCCTGTAGCCGTACTCCCCTCAAAACCTTGGGAAATCCGTGATGACACTCACAACCCGCACCTCCCGCATGTGACACTATAAGGCTCTAGTACTAATTCTAATAGTTGACAGGGTGAGCACCTGTTGCGATTAAGGGTCATATCCCACTGGCTAAGGGCACCTGCACCGCATCCACCGCAAGAACTCCTATGGTTGGCTGGTCATCAAACCCAGCTCACCATAGAAGGAACACTGGTGGTCTACTGGTCACCACTCAAGCCTCACCCCGACAGCATACGCTAGGATTGACCGGTGAGCAAATCCGGCCTAATCCCTATGAAGCAAGTGCCAACACAAAACCAAACATGGGCACAGTCAAGCATGCAGGTGTGGAAGGGGATCCAAACACCGAAACCAAAACATCAAACACCCCCACACCAAATCCCTCCACCGTGCTGCTCCTGCAGAATATCCCAGCCCAAAAAACCCGGACTGACGGCCTCCACCAAAAGAGGCTTTGGCAACTACAAGTACAAGTAATGAAAATAGTAAAGAGAGGAAGGAAAGAATAGAGGTCGACCAAGCAAGATTTAATTTGATCTATGCTACAACTGCCAGACTCTCTTAAAGTGCCTCATCTGGCATGATGGTAAGGTTTAGAGGTAATCTTATTCAGAAACTGCCACAACCTTATCCAAGCTATAGTTAGCTCGCTCTAACCAACCATCCTCCTCTCTCTGCCAGGTTAGAGACAAAACAATACTCCCCTATCTCCCGCTCACTGAATACTAAAGAAAATAAATGTAGGGTCTGACAGTTCTCAACTCGAAGCTTTGAGCGGTGCGGGTGTCCTCGTTGCGATATGACTGCATCTACTTCAGCAGAACAAGTGTTTGTCTAAGAACCCCCCGTTGTGGTGCCTCGTTGTAGAACGTGTTCGGCTGCAACCACGTTGATTGCAAAACTTGTGCAGCTCATGCTCCTTGCTCCAGTACACCACGACCTTGTGGATGAACACCTTGGTCCCGGGGCTGTCTTGGCTGTGTTCCAAGCCTAGCTTTCACCCACTTTGGATTTAGCTACAGCTGCAGAACTGCTGCTCCAACAGAGTTTTGACCTGTCCCAAGGTAATATTGAGGCCCCAACGCCAACTACAACAGTTTGTTGTCTATTGCTAATGTCGACTCCCAGTATGCAATCAAAACTCGTCCAACTGCTCTCCACTCAAATCAGTCTGAGTTCCTTGAGAAACAAATCTTGTCCCCTTGTGTGCACAGGTAGGAGAAGAGACCTGCCCTTCAATTACGTCCTCATTTCCCCCAGCCATACAAGGAGGACATCCACATATTTGTCTCTCATATAGACCACAACAGGTTCTAGAAACAGAATTGTGGATCTTTCATAGCACACTCACACTCACACTCAAAAAATTCCATAGATTTTTAGCAGAGTCCAAAAAGTTTAGATAGGTAGATTTCCCCTTTCTACAGCTATCCCCCCAAAAACTGAGTCAAACGGAGTCCATTTGACAAAGATATGACCAATTAGGCTCTAAATCATTTAAATTAGATCAAAAGGGTTTTTTTTTTTTTTTTTGGTTTTCAAATTTAAAATTCAAAGTTACACCCAAAATATCTGGTAACTGTCCCCCGGTTCCCTAAGTTCTATATGGTTTCCTAGGTTCCCTGGCCACGTGCCTGCCGTTCCCCTCCATTTCATTTGAGTTCAACAGCTCACCATGCTTTGGAATCCCAACCGTCTTCTACCACAAACCGTTTTGACGATGGAGGTCGTGGAGCTCATTTCCCCTTAGCAACACCTCACCTTGGCACCCTCACAATTTTCATTGAAGTAAAGCTGGCAAGCAAGTTCCTGCAAAGCCTGCCCCGCACACCAACTTATCAATGTCCAAATTGAGTGATCCCCAGCTGGAACCTTTCTTCAAGCCCGTCGACTATGTGGAAACCCTGCTGCAGTGCACGGAAGTATGAGTGCCTCGACCACTCTGCAAGGTGCCTGGTGGTGTGGCAGATCTGCCCTCTGATCCTTGCTTACTTGCTAGCTAAGGCAGGCGCCATGGCGCGAGCTCCTACTCGTCGCGCTGATGTGCAGCTGCCATGGTACCCCTCTTTCCTCTACCTGCTCAGCAAGTTCAACCTCCTTTCAAAGCTTCATTTAAGCTATCTTTCCATAGTCTGCTCTTGTTGTTTCTTTACCTTTCAATGATCATTCACAGCCGGCTACCCATCCGCTTGCACGCTCAAGCTGCGTCCCTGGAGTTCTCACAGGGCACTGTCTCAACTCAGCAACGCATGTATGAACATGGTAGAGAGAAATATAAGCCAGAACACACAGCTCCATGCCATGTGGCCCCCCGTCTGCTCAACTGGTCGAATATGGCTCATCACACGGCACACACACCGACACCTTTGCCCCACTCACGGATCCTGCATTTGCTTGACGTTCCCCAGCTCGAGGTTTTGCACAAATCGCCCACTGTTTGTAGGCACGCCAACGCTGAAGAAGCTTCCATTTGGACTCTACCAAGGCCCTACTGCTTGTCGAAGTTGCCTTATGCAGTAGCTGATTGTCTGCGAAACACAGGATGTCCACGAGTGCGCCAACGGCATCACACTCCCTAAGTGTATGTCAAGCTAACTACAAGTCTGATCACGGGCCTGTCCCCCAAGCGTCACGCCCTGATGCTTTCCTCTCTGCACGGTACTTTATTATTGTGCAAATGCTCGAACTGCTCAGCATTTTTAACATGGCTCCAGCCTCCGAGCTACCTCTCGCCGTTCTCCAGCTCTCAGCTTACTTATATGTGCAATTTGGACGCTGTTCCCAGCTATGCCCGCCCTATGCTTCGCAAGTAGTTATCAGAGAAAGACTTCACACGGTTTTCGCTACAGCCCCCCCTCTCTTCTCATAATGGGGACTGCCTTCAACATGTGTACTCCACGATCATTATGCTCCACAATCCACCTCGAGGTCCAAAGCCTCGGGCAAAACAGAACAAGTCTTACCCAAGAAAAGAAGTTTACCGTCAACAACTACGAGTTGATTTGTCCGCACAACTGCAGCTCCTTCTTTGTATATACAGAGCCTACGAGGCTGTCCAAGCCTCCATCTCGCCTCTTATTTGGCATCCTGCGTGCCTCCCGTGCACAACATCGTACCGGACTACAAACGAAACGAGCAACAATGACTTCTATCTTAACCACTCATTACGAGTTGTGCTTTCCCTACTTCAAATATCATCGACATAGTGCTAACATAAAATAAATCTATCTAGCTTAGCACTACCAAAACTAGACAGCTCATCTCTCTCGAGTGATTGGAAACTAGAGTCACACTGTTGACACAAGGACATGAAATACAACACCATCACTCGTTAAACTAAGAGTCGAGCCAGGGGCACCCCAAGCTATGGGGACTCCACCCCACAACATCCTATTCTCCCTTCATAAGCACACTAAGATTCTAAGCAGTGAAGGAGCTCGGTCGTGCAGGCTCAACTTGAGAGAGATGAGCCGCACGACTGACGCTCTCGTGAAGATAAGATGGTTCAGGTGTCAAGCTAAACTTGACACCTGACTTAACACTTGAACTAAATCCAAGTGTTAAATACAAATAACTAGCTTTATTCTAGTTAGTTTCACACTGTGTTTATTTAACTTGACACGTAACATGACATGAATATTCCAAAATATTCAAAGAATAATGACGTAAAATGATGCAAAGACGTGCAGTCATGACGTGATGCCGATGTGTTTAGTCCCTAGAGAGTCATTTTATGCAACCTTGATTGAGTCAGTTTGTGACCAACCCCAGACTTTAGATAGTGATCAAGTATACAACTATCTATAGAGTACACTTGATTTTGATGGCATCACGCAAGTTCATCTTTCATTCTATATTGTTGCCCAAAACTTGCCCATAAAGCACTGTACGTGCAATTCCACCTGCAAGAGCAAACCACTCCCCAATTTAGGACACCTCTAACTTGCTAAAGCGTGTTACGGCCCAGCACATTTCTCCAGCTCCTCTAGCTCAAAGAGGGGCATGTCAAGGATGTCATGACACTTTCGTTGAAGTTTAAAGAGTTGCTTCTGTGCACTGCCAAAAACCAACTGCAATTTACCGGACAGCCCAGAGGGATGTTTGGAATACAATCCTCCACAACGTATGTTTCCATGTTGACTTCCTTTTGCAGCACTTTCAAGGCATCTAGGCTCCGGTGTGTTATGTGAATTAAATACAATGATATACATATTGATGCAAACTGGGCAGACGAACGGGATGACCAACGATCCACCTCGAGAATGTGCGATAATTACTAGTAGCAAGCAACGGACAGTTGTTGATAATTGTTTAATCGATCGTAGAGGCTGAGACATTGTTACAGGCAACATTGAGTTAACATGTAATTTGGCTACGAAATTGGCTTTCCCTAAGTTACACCCATGGGTCACTCCATTGTTCATTGACATCAAAGCCATATACACCAAAAAAAGATCTAGTTCATTGTACTCACACAAAACATATTGACAATCATTATCGCTTCATTGAGGAGAGTGTAGTATAAGAAAGAGAAGTTTTAAGCTATTGGATCGGTATTACAGGAAGAAATCCCCTGTCAAGTTATTTTACCACTAGTGTGAAACTAGCTAGGAAATAGCTAGCTTTTACATATTGACATTTGGGATTGGCCCAAGTGTCAATCCAGGGGTCAAGGCAGATTTAGGCCCTGGAGTGGTTATCTTCACGGCGAGCGCGGGAGGCTCATCTTTCTCGAGTTGAGCCTCACCGCGCCTAGCTATGGCGCCGTAGTGTGGATTCCCCATGGCGTGGGGTGCACTTGGCTTGACTTGTATTTGAGTGATGAGGTTATATATGCATGAGTTTATGCTTCAGCTTTGTGAGCTCGCATGAGCTTGTGCTTGTATTCTTCTTCTTTATCACTCGAGAAAGATGAGCTCGTATCTGTGAGTGCCAGATACGAGTTAGTTGTAGCACTTGTGGTTTTTGCTTAAGAATGAGAGAAACCAAGTTGTTATGCAAGGAGCACCGTGGAGCTCTTGGTTGTTAGAAGCGGAGGCGATGTGGGTTACGAGGTGGTAGACCTTGGCATTCGATCTTCAGCTTCAGAGATGAAAGCACCATGCTGCAGGTAATTCCAGAGCACCTTGATGGTTTCAGATTGTGTACATGCATGAGCAAGCACGATTGGGAAGAGGACCAGTCAAGAGCAGGTTATAGTGGCTTTGGTGGCAAAGCTGAGAACTGGACTTGGGAATGCGAGCTTTCATTGTGTGAAGGATTGCAAGACCAAGCGAAAGGGCTGATTTGGCTTGGGGCAAATCAGTGCACTTTGTGGAGTATGGTGAGATTGGGTTTCAATCTCGAGCTTCAGCATTGAGAGGGCTCTTGTCATGGCAAGAGCAGGGCTGGAACAGGAGCTAAGAGGTGCGGCAAGGCCATGGAATGTGCACCTAGGGTTTCAGAGCTTGGAAGAAGAGCTCTTGCACCACAAGAAGTGTCTTGTGGCTGGAAATGTAAGCCTTAGGGTTTCAGGAGTTGGCAAAGGCTGTGGAGTGCTTAGTCTTGTCTTAGAGAGCATCAAGGAGCCAAGGAGCCAAGATAGGGGGCTGATATCTCTTGTGTGAAGAGGTTGCATGTGTGGAGCATGTATTCAGCTCATTGAAGCTTCCATCTTCAAGCTTGGAGGGCAAGCAAGGAAGAGGGAAGGGCTGATTTCCATTATGTGAGGGCAATGCATGTGTGGAGAATGCTATCAGCCTGGTGAAGGCTTGCACTTTCAGGTGTGGGAGTGCAAGAAAGGAAGGAAGGGGCTGGTTTCCCTATAGGGCATGTGAGCATGCTTTCAGCCTGCTGAAGCTTGTATTTTCAGGTTTGTGGGTGCAAGAAATGAAGCAAATGAGCTGATTCTCTTATGGTGAGAGTGTGGGGCATGTGTGGAGCATGCCTTCAGCCCATTGAGGCTCTTGTTTTCAAGCTTTAGAGAGCTAGAACGGAAGGTCTAGGGCTGGTTTCCACTTGGAGTGAAAGAAAAGCACTTGTAGGGCCTATGTGAGTTGGGGTTTCAACTTCAAGCTTGAAGGGAGCGCAACTCTTGAAGCAGCAGGTGTAGGGGGCTGGAATAGGCTCTAAAACAGATGCTATGGCCAAGGAGAGTGCTTGAATGAGTGCTCACAAGGGCTGGGAACCAGCAGGGCTTGGTTGTTTGCCATTGAGTTTAGTGGCGTGTTTGGGGAGGCTAAGTGAGAAAGAAGGCTTGGTTTGTGGCAACCACCTCATGGCTTAGGGCTACTATGGTGGTGTGTGGGAGCCGAAAGAGCAAGAATACCTTGCTGATTTCTTCACAGCCGCCATAGCTCGGTGGAAAGAAGCCTAGAGTCCAAGAGACACAAACCCTAGCTTGGCGTGGCTAAACCCCTTGGAGAAATGGCTAAACTGCCAGAGCGGCCATGTGAGGGCTGTGACGGAGGCCTTTGGGGCTGTGAGGGGCTGTGAGGGGCTGTGACAGGCCGTGCCTGAGGCCTTTGGGGCTGTGACGGGCGGGCTGTGTCAGGCCGTGCCTGAACGGGCTGTGAGGGGCTGGGCTGTGCCCGTGGCTTGGGCTGTGAGGGGCTATGACAGGCTGTGGCCTGTGGGGCTGTGACGGCTGTGCGGGGCTGTGATGTGCCTGTGGCCTGTGGGGCTGTGACGGGCTGTGACAGGCTGTGGCCTGTGACATGTTGGCCTGTGGGACAGGTGCCGTGGCCTGTGGGGCTGTGAGGGGCTGTGACAGGCCGTGCCTGAGGCCTTTGGGCTGTGACGGGCTGTGGGCCCGTGCCTGAGGCTGTGGGGCTGTGAACAGCTGTGGTGACGGACAGGTGGTGACGGGCTTGTGTGTGCTGTGGGGCTGTGACGGGCTGTCACAGGCTGTGGCCTGTGACGGGCTATGAGGGGCTGTGGCCCAGTGGCCTGTGGGACTGTGACGGCTGTGACCAGTGAGCTGTGTGGGCCTGTGCTGGTCTGTGGTGGCCCGTGTTGACCTGTGGACCTGTGCTGACTCGTGGAGGCACTGGTGGACTGCCTAAGGACTGGCATGTGGTCTGGAAGGCCGAATTTTGAAGCTCGTGGAGGGCGGTTGAGGAGTATCTTCATGATATCCCATGGTCATGCAAGTGAGGGAAGAGAGGAGAGGAAGAGTGTTGGGATGAGGGCATGCTGGGGTTAGGCATTGCTTTAGCTTCTCTTCCTCGTAGTTTTCCACCCTCTCATTAGGCCAAGACCTTTCCGTAGGTGGAGGCAAGAGTCAGTCCGGGTTTGGGCTGGGGTGTCCTTGCAGGAGCAACACCGTGGAGTTGTTTTTGGTGTGGGGGAGTTGTCGTTCTGATTTCTTGTGTTTGGATCCCCTCCATACCTGCATGCTTGACTGTGCGCCATGCTAGTTTTGTGTGGGCGCTTGTTTTTATAGGTGATTGGTCCGGATTTGATCACCGGCCAGTCCTAGAGCATGCTGTCGATGGTGAGGCTGGGGTGATGACCAGCCAGACCATCATTGTTTCTCATGTGGTGAGGTTGGAGGTGATGACCAGCCAACCATAGGAGTGCTTGCGGTGGATGCAGGTACAGGTGTAGGCTATGTTAAACTTAGTATTCCAAACCATAAGCCGCAACAGGTTCTCTACCCGGTTACCTTGTGGAGAGGGGGTTAGGGACATGTTCATGACCGGTTGAGTGTCAACACGGAGGTGCCACTAGTTGCTGGGGACAGTGCCGGTTCGAGCACTAGCGATACTAGTGGGTACACGAGACAGGTGTGCGGTTTAGGCCACCTTCACCTCCTGTGTCTTCTACGGAAGGTTCTGATTCGGATTGTGAATCAGGAGGACTCATACCGGCGGTGCAAGTTGTTTCTTTGCCATTGTTGTGGGACACAATGGAGGAGATGTATGGAGCTACCAAGGGGCCACGAAGGTACTCTGGGGCGGTGGGCACCATCGAGTTGGATGATTTTATCCAAGAGTTTGATAGTTGGTGTGATTTGCAGCAAATGCGCAATCCACAACTATTTACGCCTTTCATGGCATGGAAGGGCTGTTTCAGCACCTTGAGGGGCCGCCTATGGATGATTACCATGAGTTCAGGCGGGGCATGAGGTTGAGATCGAGGAGTGGAGGATGTACTGGTCACCCGACTATGTCTCCATCACTAGGGGCACTAGAGCCACGAGGGCAGTGGCTACACCTGCCGCTGCACCGGCAGCTTCAGCAAGTAGCAGTGGGACTGTGGTACAGTAGCTACGACGTCCACCCAAGCCACTACCGCACCAGCACTAGCACCCGTGCCTGCCTTCAACCCTGTTGTGGAGTTCTTCGAAGAGTTGAGAGGGAACTACCAAGGGGTGAGGACAGAGAAGTTGCGGAGCTTGCAAGAGTTCCAACGGAAGCCGACCGAGAGCTTGAGGGAGGCTTTCACTCGCATGAGGCGCTTGATAAATGTAACCCAAGGGGTTACGGAAGCTCAGGCAGTCCAATTCTGGTATGGGATATTGGACAAGGAGCTGAGGAGAAGGGTGCGGGATGCAACTCTCCTACAAGCGGCCCAACCCACCTTAGCAAATGTGTTTTTGCTGGCAGAGCGGATAGAGCTCAACATGGTGGAGGAACGAGTGGTCATGGTGGGATTTGCTAAGGAGACACCACGGGGTAGTGGTGCTCCTAGCCAACCACTACCTCAACGTGCTCAAGGCAACAAGGGGGCTCAGGTGAAGCTCAGGGAAGGGCAGAGAGGACCTCAGATGCAGGGGTCTCTCCCTTCATTTGCTGGCCAACAACGGGCGGATGTGGTGTGCTGGACATGTGGAGGACCCCATGTCAAGAAGGATTGCCCAGAGGGAGGCAAAGGGCGGCACATGCACAGCCTGCACAGTTGCAGTGTGGGCATTGTGGCAAGCACGGGCATGGAGAGGCCCAGTGTTATGGTTTGCATCCTGAGTTGCGCCCAGGCCAGTTCCAAGGGAACAATGGTGGCCGGGGGCGAGGTGGCAGCCCAGAGAGGACGAGGTGGCCAGCCACGAGGTGCAGGCCAAGGGCAAGCTCAACATGGCCAAGGACGCGGAGGTCAGGTGTTGACCAAGGCATGGCCAACCGGCTTCAGCAGCTAGAGCAGAGGCTCGCTGCCATGGCTACAGCTCAGGTGGTACCGGCTCTAAGGCCGGATGGTCCACCTCCTGCTCCTGAGGGAGGAGATATGGGAGGCATGGGATTCATGTGTGGAGCAGCACTACCACTAGTGCAGGTGGAGTCTGCTGCAGCCGTGACTCGAGGAGCAGCACGAGTTCCTGAGCCACGAGGTGCAGAGGTGGAGTTGGATCCACAGCGTGGGGAGGCAAGCCGTCAGGCTAGGCTTCCTCAGTCATTCACATTGGCGGAGACAGTGTCGACGCCATCCATGGCACCTAGTTCTCGCCCGACTGTTACCGAGGCGGAGGTTACTATGCCATTGGGGAGAGCTACACGGGTAGCACCACTACCTAGTGTTGCCAAGGCTACGGCAGCTAGTGTGCTGCTAGGAGCGGCCACATCTGTGTGCCAGGCTCCATTGTTCTCGGCTACCATGATTGCGACGCCGGGGGTAAGACCAGCTGAGGTGTTCAGGCTGGCAGCTACACTCTGTGAGAGTGGGGAGGTTACTTCATCTTCTGCGGAGATAGTGGGAGGTGTAGTGCCGGAGGGATCCTCGGATTTGAGGGTCAAGACTGCCACGGCGGCGCCATGGCAAGCTGCAGCTGCCAGGTTGATGGAGCTGCCAGCTAGGCCAGCCATTGAGCGCGCCATGGTGACACCTGGAGTTGTCATGTTAGACAACCAGGATGGCATTTTCTGTTTGAGTGGACCGGCAGGCAAGAGGTACCGGCCACTGCGGGTCTTGTTGGACTCGGGAGCTCAGCCATTGATGCTGGGCAGAGCTGCTATTGCAGGCTTGGGCCTCACGGAGGCGGATATGGAGCCTTGTCCTTTCCAGATACAGACGTCTCTGGGAGGATCGGAGCAGGCTCGGGGCATGACACGGCGTGAGTTGGCTATCAGACTACGGCCGGATCACCCTACAGATGGCTCAGTGATGCGAGCCAAGGCCATTGTGACAGACGCGTCTCATACGATGTCCTGGTTGGTGGGGCAGTGTTGTACCCCATGGGCTTCACCCTGGATTTTTGGGAGGAGTCAGCTTCCTATAGGCCTGCATGGCAGTCAGGGGAGGGCCGGCGTGTGCAGCTCCCTGTGACGTTCATAGGAGGAGTTGCGGTTGCCCAGCGAGGCAAGATGCCGACACTAGCAGCATTCACAGCGGCAGTGAGTTGGCCTAGAGAGTTGCTTGAGGGCAATGCTCATTCAGAGGATGTACCACCTCCGGAGAGCATGACATGTATGGTATGGCGGAGTTGCCTACCATGGTTGCTCAGACTCCATTGTGGGGCACGAGCAAGGATTTGCAGCGGGATGCTGATCGACGGGTGCAACAAGCCTGGGTGGAGGCTTTTGTACCGTCAGGAGAGGAGGAGAGTGTGGGGATTGCACCAGGACCACCTCAATTGTCTCCATTGGACACCACACCTATTGTGTGGCAGTATCCGGATGAAGGCATTTGTCTTCTGGACTTGTTTGGCGGGATCAGCACGGATTGGCTGCTGTGTTACAGCAGGTGTACGAGTTCGGCGTTACCTGTATGTGGAGAGGGATGAGACTGCACGACGCGTTTCACTTCGCCATGTTGCTCAGTTGGTGCAGCGGTACCCTGAGTTGTTGTCGGTGTCTGCAATTCGTGGATATCAGCAGGCCTTGCCAGCAGACATTTCGTTGCTGGGGGCAGATTTGGAGCGGGTTGGCTCCATTGATCTGGTAGTGGCAGGTTGGCCCTGCCAAGGGCATTCATCAGCCGGGCATGGCAATGGATTGCGAGACTCGAGGTCGGGTCTGTTTTGGGAGATGGTGCGGGTTTTGCGCCACTTGCAGCTTCATCAAGCTGTATCTCCAGCATACATCTTGGAGAATGTGCCACTGATGGGCGATTCTCGGGCCAGGGTGATGGCCAGTGTGCATCAAGTCCGGTCGTGGCTTGGGTCAGCAGTGTTGCTAGATGCAGCTACAGTGGGGTCACGGGCTCATCGTCCACGGCTATGGTGGACTAACTTGATGCCACCCGCACTGCTCAAGCGTGCATTTGATGGGGTGCAGCGGCCAGCACATCTCACAGTGGATAATTCTGGACACAGGGAGGCAGTCTCAGCGTGTGAGACACGATGACCGTTCGCCTTTGGCAGTGGTCAACAAGGTGGGTCAACCACGAGCAGCATTACCTACACTGCTCAGCTTCCCAGGATCGCATGCTTTCCGGATAGTGGACCTGGCCTCCTGTGGGATGCTCAGTTGCAGCAGTTAGTGGAGCCTAATGCTGACGAGCGTGAGCGGGCAATGGTTTTACCACTGGTACCACGCGGTGTCGTCTCTTTCTGAGGCATCACGTCGTCAAGTGTTGGGGCAAGCAATGGATCTCAATTGCTTGACCTGGATTATCAGCTTGGCTCTGGCTGAGCAACGCAGAGTGCGGAGTACACTTCCCTCAATGGTCTCTCTGCCTACCGAGACGGTACAGGCAGTGAGTGGGGGCGAGCATGTGAGGACCACGGGGTGCATGCATCCATGGCACACGTGGGAGGTGCTCGAGGTTCAGAGGGAGTTGGCAGCCAAGGCGGCTGTGATGGATGAGGTTGGGGATTCTTCTCGGGTTGAGGAGGTCCTCAAGGATGAGATGATGGGCAGGATGAGGCCTTGTCATTGACTGAGCAGGCAGGGAGTACTGCTCAAGAGGTTGCAACATAGCAACCACTGGACGCGTCCTCTACCTCTAAGCCCACTGGACTTAAGGTTGCAGTTACGGAGGACAATTGGGAGCCTGACATTGGACCCATTGTCACCGGAGGAGAGACGACGTATACGGCGGTTCCTGAGGGCTTACAGGAATTGCTTTTGCCTTCAGTTTGAAGGACTTGGGAGCACTGAAGGGTCAAGAGATCCGTATTGAGTTGGCCACTGACACGCCAATCTTTCGGAGACCCTATATATACAGTGACATGGAGAGGTCTTTGATTCAGATGAGGACTCAAGATCTCTGGGAGGCAGGTTTGGTGGAGCTCTCTGGTGGAGAGTATGCTTCAGCCACAGTGATGCCAGCCAAGAAGGATGTCTATGGCAATTGGACGGAGAGACGTATGTGCGGTGATTACCGGCCTGTAAATCGTCAGACCAAGTCCGATAAGTATGCCATGCCAACACCAGAGGAGATCTTTGATGCCATCGGGCATGCTAAGGCCTTTAGCACTTTGGATTTACGATCCGGATATCACCAGTTGCCAATCAAGGAGGCGGACAAGCAGAAGACGGCATTCTGGGGGATCAATGAGCACGGCAAGGATTGCCTATATCAGTGGCGGTTCTTACCATTTGGGCTTAAGAATGCTCCTGCAGAGTTTCAGAGAGTCATGGATAGGATTCTAGCAGGGGGACTTTGCTCGGTGCTACATAGATGACATCATCATCTTTAGTGTTACGATGGAGGAGCATGAGAGACACCTTCAGGTGGTATTGGAGCGCTTGAGAGCGCACGGATTGAAGTTGCATCCGGGGAAGTGCAAGTTTTTCCACAACCAGATTGAGTATCTGGGTCACATGATATATCCTGGAGGATTGGGGGTACAGCAGACTAAGGTAGAGGCCATTGCACAAATTCCACGCCCCACGGATGTGAGCCGAGTTCGAGCTTTCATGGGGTTGGCAAACTATTATAGACGGTTTGTCAAGGGATTTAGTACCATTGCAAAGGCTCTAACCAAGCTGACCAAGGTGGACCAGGAGTGGCAGTGGGAAGATGAGCAGAACGAGCTTTTCAAGAGCTCAAGGCGAGGTTGACCTCGGCGCCTATCTTGAGACGACCTATCAGGGGGCGTCCCTTTCAGCTGCATACGGATTGGAGCATGCTGGGCTTGGAGCGGTGCTCACACAGGTGGATGATGAGGGAAGAGAGTTCGTAGTGGCTTACGCTAGCCGCTCGAACAACGCTGCAGGCTAAGTACAGCTCATATGAGGGAGAGTGCTTAGCTGCAGTGTGGGCCGTGGCACACTTCAGGTGCTATCTATACGGCAATCTTTTCACCCTTGTCACGGATCACCAGCCACTCAAGTGGTTGATGGAGTCAGACAAGCTTACGGGGAAGCTTGCACGGTGGGCACTTATACTCCAGGAGTATGACTTTCAGGTTGTGCATCGACCGGGTTTGGTCAATCGGGATGCGGATGGATTGAGTCGCAATCCATGCATGAGCCAGCAGGATGACACTGGAGCTCGGTGGCATGGTGAGACGGACGAGGAGATGGTGCCGGGATGGCACGCATCTGCATTTTTGTATCTTGGCATCGGAGGTCAGGTTGGACCTACAACAGGGATGACTGTAGACGGAGTGTCTGAGGACCCTGAGGCTAGTGATGAGCCAGGTGGTGCCAGAGATATACATGAGGATTCGGCTGTGTTGGACTACCTCCGCACGGGAGACACGGCAGCCATGTGACTGCCAGGGAGAGGGATCGGATCCTGCAACGAGCCAAGAGGTTCAAGTGGGAGGGGATACACCTACTTCGAGTGTGGGAGGATGGTCGGGTGAGGATTGTGCCTCACCCCACACAGCGTGCACGGTTAGTGCGGCATGCCCATGAGGAGTTGGGGCATTTTGGAGTGCGACGCACTCACAGTTTACTGCAGGGGCAGTATTGGTGGCGTGGTATGCATACAGAGGTGCAACAGTTCGTGGCTAGGTGCATGGTGTGTGACAGGGTGCGTGCTTCATTCAACGCCCCTACACCACAGTTGCATCCTTTACCAATCATGGGATTGGGCTACAGGTGGAGTCTTGACTTCGCAGGACCGTTGCCACTGACTATGCGCCACCACAGATATGTGTTGGTGATGGTGGAGCACTTCTCCAAGTGGATTGAGTTGGTTCCATTGCCTGACAAGGCTAGTGAGGGGGCTGCGTATGCATTCTTGGATCGTGTGCTTAGCCGATTTGGTGCTCCAGCTGAGGTACTCACGGACCAAGGGAGAGAGTTCTTGGGGAGTTTCAGGCTTTGTGTGATAAAGCCTTGATAGACCACGCACCACTTCTCGGATCATCCTGAGGCCGATGGCTTAGCAGAGAGAGTTGTTCAGACGGTGAAGAGGGGTTTGCGCAAGTATGGCTTGCAGAAGGGACACCTAGGAGATTGGGATCTTCAGGTTCCTTGGTTAGCCATGGGCTACAGGTTCAGCAAACAAGCATCACTTGCCTCCTTCTCACCATATTTCCTTCTCTTTGGCCGAGAGCCGGATTTGCCTGCAGCCATTCGTAGGGACACTGCTCAAGTCCTTAACCTTGACGATCCGGACGTGTGGGTACGTGCATGTGATCAGCGTGCAGAGTTGTTCAAGAAAGTCATGCCCATGGCTTTTGAGAACCTTGCCATTGCACAGCACCGTGATACGTTGAGGTATGCCACTATACGTGGTGGAGGATATCGTCCTGGGGTTCGGAGGTTTAGCCCTGGTGACTATGTTTATTTGCAGCAGACTGCTCCTACGACTCTGGATGTTACTGCAGGGCGTGTTATTCTGAGGGTTCGAGAGGTGTTGCCCTCAGGGGTCCTGATCTTGGAGGGTCGGGATGGCATGACTTGGAAGGACCATGTGCGTAATTGTGCGCCATGTCACCTTCCCAATGTCGATGGCAGAGTTGACCCAAACTTGGCAGTGGTACCTGCAGGTTTTGAGGTGCATGCTCTGTGGGTCTGCCAAAGGGGCAGCCACCATGCTGGTGTGTGATCGATGCTCAAGGGTTGGCATATGGGATGCTTGACACCACCTCTTGAGAAGGTTCCTGACGGAGATTGGTTGTGTCCACACTGCTTGGGATAGTGGCAGTGGACATGACTGGAGGCAGCTAACAAGACATGGGAGGCCAAGCTCATAGGAGTCAATACATGAGATCCCAAGCTCAAGTTCACAGGTTGCAAGACGGCGACTAACGATGGGGCAACTCTTGCACCCGGCCTCTTGATCTATCGAGTTTGAGTGTAGTAGGGATAGTGGTGGAGGACTTAGTGAGGCTATGGTCACTATCACATCTTGTGGCTACCTGGACTTAGAGGGACCTAAGCACCAGCTAGGGGGCGATTGTGTGGACTAGTGACTGCCATAGTGGGCAGCATAGTGGCCTAGTGACTGACTAGTTGTAGCCTAGTGGTTGGACTAGTGGCTGGACTAGTGGTACTAGTGGTATACTAGTGTTGGTGTGCACATGTTTGTGTGGTTTTGGACAGCGATGTAGTTGTGTAGCGATATGTATGCGCACGACAGCTGTCAAGTTATTTTACCACTAGTGTGAAACTAGCTAGGAAATAGCTAGCTTTTACATATTGACATTTGGGATTGGCCCAAGTGTCAATCCAGGGGTCAAGGCAGATTTAGGCCCTGGAGTGGTTATCTTCACGGCAAGCGCGGGAGGCTCATCTTTCTCGAGTTGAGCCTCACCGCGCCTAGCTATGGCGCCGTAGTGTGGATTCCCCATGGCGTGGGGTGCACTTGGCTTGACTTGTATTTGAGTGATGAGGTTATATATGCATGAGTTTATGCTTCAGCTTTGTGAGCTCGCATGAGCTTGTGCTTGTATTCTTCTTCTTTATCATTGTGTGGACTAGTGACTGCCATAGTGGCAGCATAGTGCAGCCTAGTGACTGACTAGTTGTAGCCTAGTGGTTGACTAGTGGCTGGACTAGTGGTGGACTAGTGGTATACTAGTCTGTGGTGTGCACATGTGTTGTGTGGTTTTGGACAGCGATGTAGTTGTGTAGCGATATGTATGCGCACGACACCCCCCCCCCCAAAAAAATAGCTCATGAAAAATGTAACCTCATTGGAACAGAAATTCGAAGGATTAAATCGATGCTCATGAAGAGAACATGTTAGAGGTTTGCTATTGTTCACGTGAATCTTGAATTTGAATCTTGAAGTAATAATGTTCAGCAGTGCTGAGCCTATTGAGAGCCACTCAATTTCTACGCGTGACCCATTCTTCCTTAGTCTTAGGATGCGCTGCATTGTTCCTATCTACAAGATTTCTGTACGCGACAACAGTTTCAATATGAAGTAGGCACAACCACACCAAAACGAGGTGAGGCCGGCAGTCCATGATGTTCTTTGTGGTCTCAAAGAGCTGCACAAGAACAACTTCACACACCGTGATCTTCGGTGGCAAAATATTGTGAAAGTGCATGGCCCTGAGGCGGGACGAGGTGGGTCATTATTGATATGGAAAGTGCTGGACGTGATCAGGAGGCTCCAAGAATCATGCATCAGAATTGGGATGAGACTACCTTAGAAGAGGGTGGTTTATATACCAAGGCGTCAGATATGTATCATCTTGGAAAGCTCTTGCAGCAGATGCAGGAGATTCAGGAAATTGAGATGGCGGAGGACTTCACACAAGAAAACCTCCACAAGTAGACTCAGCACTGAAGACGTATTATCCGCGAGTGCCTGAAAAGTTTTATCAAAGATTTCCTTCTGTAAGTACCTACGCACGATGCTTTGAGGGATTCTCAAGCTAGGAAAGCCATGTTCATTGGCCATATCATGACATCAATGGAATACCCAAGCCGGAGAACTAACCTGGAGAACTAGAGTGAGCAACAAGGACTTCTACATGACAAGGGCCTGGAGAACAAGAAGGATAAAAGAAGGAGGCAATCTATCTAGGCCTAAACATGAAGCACCGAGATTACTTATAGACTCAAAATTTGTACCTAACATGCCAACAACATTTTCTACAAATATACATCATCCATACTATTTCCAATGACCAGCATGTTGTTACAAATTCCTCACATAGCAGTGAAATACAAATACCCACACTCTACACCTCAGCTTTTCAAGTCATGCCAGATAAATGCCCAGGTTTTTGAATTTTCTACAATTCTATTTTACTTCATTACCTTCCTACTCAAAATTTAGTTTTAGTCTCGTCCACAACCTCATCTAGGTTTGTGTCATCTTCCAACATTGTAAGTCTTAGCAAAAGGAAAAATCTCGGACTGCGTTTGTAACTACACTGCATCATACATAAATACCACCCACTCATACACTACTCTCTCTACTCTATAGGTGGTCCTGAATTCTTCCATTTTGTCCATCTTGAGAGAGAGAGAGAGAGAGAGAGAGAGAGAGAGAGAGAGAGAGAGAGAGAGAGAGAGAGAGAGAGAGAGAGAGAGGACTCCGGCCAAAGCCGGCGTAACTAAGAGCCACTTCGCCTCACGGCTACTGCCCCCTCTCGGGGGTGGGCATCTTTGTCCATCTTTACTTATATAGCCGAACTATGATTAGCCTCAGCCATTACCCAACCTAGGTGAGATAATCCATCGGGGGTCATCTTTGACAATGAGCAATTAATTCACAACAGTACTTCATTGGCCTACCACGTCATCTAAGAAATACTGCTATGATGCCCACATGGATCTCTCATCCAATATATCCCTACAAAATGTATGTGTTGACATTGCAACAAATGTGGACCGTCTATTTTCACTGCAAGCCATACTTGTGATTAGTTGTCGCGATGGAGATAACTTAGAAGTAGTGACGTAGAGTGATTAGGTAGATGAGATGACCTTAGGTGGTTACTCCTTATGTGAGCCAAACCACATATCTAAGGTCAAGATATAGTTACTAATATTCCCCAATACAAATGTGTTCTTTTAGCAAGTCTATATCCGGCCTTTATCTCTTTCTCTACACACCGTATGTCTAATCTACTCTCTGCCCATTGCGTTACACTTACTTCTCGCAAGTATAGGACAATGTAATGCATCAGCTAACTTAAAGTGTATTCTTCTTAGATTGTGTGATGGATATAAGTTATATGCACATTTTATGAAAAATGCACCGTGAGGAAGAGGGAGGCAGGGAAGAGGGAGGAAGGAAGGGGAGAGAGGGTTTCGGACGTTCGGGAGTCACCATGCCAATTGTCGTGACAAGGCATCAAAGCCGTCAAAAGTACAACGGTTCGTCACTAGTACAAAGATTTGGCCTTAACAAAAACTTATAGACTCAAAATTTGTACCTAATGCCAACAATCTTTTCTACAAATATACATCATCCATAATATTTCCAATGACCAGCATTGTTACAAATTCCTCACATAGCAAAGAAACACAAATACCCACATTCTACACCTCAGCTTTTCAAGTCATCCCAGATCTACAATTCTATTTTACTTCATTATCTTCCTACTCAAAATTAGTTTTAGTCTCGTCCACAACCTCATCCTCATTTGTGTCATCTTCCAACATTGTAAGTAAAATCTCGGACTGTGTTTGTAACTACACTGCATATATATAAATACCACCCACTCATACACTACTCATGTTCTCTCTACTCTAGAGGTGGTCGTGAATTCTTCCATTTTGTCCATTTTTACTTACATAGCCGAACTATGATCAGCCTCAGCCATCACCCAACCTAGGTGTTCATTAGGGGCCATCTTTGACAAGGAGCAATTAATTCACAACAGTACTTCATTGGCCTACCACGTCATCTAAGAAATACCGCTATGATCCCCACATGACCAGGCCTCAAAGCCGTTGCAAACACGTTCATGCGTCGCTAATACATTTGTGGCCGCAGTATTCAGTCTACAATTCTTGGACGTAGCAACAAATACCTGGGACCGTTCAATTTTCCAGAAAACACACCCAGGTTTTTCCCATTCAAACCAAAAAGGTGGAAAGCTATTGGAAATGTAGTGCGTGGATCCCCTCCCCGATCACTACAAAATATAACCGAATCCTGTCCGAAAACTTTGAGAAATTAGGAGAAGGTACATTGCGAGGCATGCCCCTTTGATCAATTGGCCCAACCATTTAGGAGTTTCGATAAAATTGGTGAAAGTTTTTACTCGTCTAATTTGGTGTTCATCGCAGTCGATGGAGTCGGACAAAGAATGTGTCCAACGTCACATGGGCTTCGTCCCATTTGCATCGGGGGCTGTGCGTACTCCGTTGGAGATTTTATTGCTATTGAGGTACCCAGCGATCAAGCGCATCAGTTCCCATGGGGCTGCATTTACTTCGATGCTATCTTTGGATTTTGAGGAGCTTTTCGCTGACATGTGCCAATTTTGCATCTAGCCTGCACCTCAACCTCGGACTCCCACCCACCACGAATCAAAGACCTATCATGCCTGAGCATGCGTTTGCCTAGTGCTCACTAAACGGCAAAGTTGGGGCCTGCCTCTAGACTCTGACAGCTCACATACGAGATAAAGTTTTGTAACTTACACATATGTATGTACAACAACAGTCCTCCCAAAGTGGGAACTGGGGTTTTAATTGCATATTGAATAGATATATATCCAATCCAAGAATTGTATAGTCTCGAGAATCTATGTAGCCTTGGCTATTGACAACTGCATAATCTTGATGCATTGTAAAGAGCAACCTTTCAGATTCATTGCTCCCTTCATTGCAAAGAAAAAAAAAGCATCGATCGCTAAGGGTACTAACTTCAGTGAATCCCCCGCGAGGACAAGGGGGGCAGCTTGTCAGTTACTAGACTTTAAACTTTTCTTGTCTGACTTGATCTCCATATAGTTGACAGATATGTTCCTCGTTTCTGATGAACACTCCCGGCCGAACTATGTCCGCCCCTCTCCACCCGCTTACAGCTGACCGCTTGCCCAGCTTGTAAACACGCCACTGTCTCTCAAAGCTTGTCGCTCTTGAGTGGCAGGGAAATTAAAAGCGGAAGCAGAAAGGTGCAGTTTGTGTTTGTCAGCTCATGAATTACTACGACGCTGGATAATGGATAGCAACATGGCCCCACAAGTGCATACAAGTGATGAGGCAGAGCGTGGTAGTCTGGTCGATGGTGGTATGACCAGCATCCGACTATAATGTAGAACTAAATACCTAAAAGTACAATGAGATTGAAGGCCAATCTAGGAACTCCAGTGTAGACAACATTCGATCCCACGTATTTAGCGCCCAGAAACAGAAGAATTAAATTCTGGAATCTGCAAACTTCCCGGTCAAACTCAGTTCCATTCTTGAATGCAACTCCATACATATAGCTGTTGCTTATCTGTAGCGTCCAAAATTCTACTGTTGGAGCCAGAAGCAGATGACTCGGTCTCTCTAAGCAGCAATGTCGAGTGAGTGAACGACATGGACCTGCTCGGTCAAACTCGGAGTGTCGGCCCATCTCAAGGCTCGTTCTTCAGTCGTGCCTTTGCGCGTTATGAAGCCATTGTCGAGTGCGCCTCCAAAACTCTCTGCAGTGGACATGGCATTTCGGTATTCGAGCGAACAACTACTAGATTAGCAAGGCATCCAACAGTCTGACTACCCACGTGACTGGAAGTCTCAACGATACAGTGTTCTCTTCCATTCTTTTTGCTCCAAGGTAAAGATATACGATAGCAATGGGAGAGGAACATGCACAAGGTAATTATACAGATATATTAGTCCACAAGTCTCACTTCTTCACCGATTAGCCAACTCATTGTTGGCTTTGATGGGTTGAATCAGATATACTAGAGCGCTGGCCAAAGATACCTTCTTTGAATGACTGGAACCTGTGATCTGCAAGTGAGCTCAGGAAACCTTCAAACAGGTCGTAACCACGACGATCGGGTCCCATTGAGCACTGGATTTTAATATTTCTTGGGCTTGGTATACATCTTTGCGTAGTTTGCCGGTGCTGTTGTACATCAATCTCCTTCTCCATCCGGAAACTAAGCGACAGGTGTGAGTCAAATGATTTTTCGGGAACAAGAGATTAATGAAACCGGGGTGGCAGTTCTGCATTGGCCAACAAACTTCAGTAACTGTTTGAGTGGTAGTCTTACATTCAAGTGGATCTTTTTATTCGGGGCAAAATCGCATGGAAAGTAGCCCGGACTTGATGCTGCAGAGAAGGGTAGGTGAGGAATGGTGGGCCGCAGGCTCATAAAGGAATCACTCTCTCTCGCTCTCTGTCGACCACAACGTGAGCAACAGTGCGTGCGTGTGTGGGCCACCAAAGTGTTATGAACCCCAACTTCAAATTTCAAATTATTCAAATGATTTAATATTGACCGGCACGTGTTGTTAAGACGTTAAACGGAGCTTTGGTTCGAATATGAAGGCGAGAGCACCGCAGCGCGGGCAGAGCGTCTTTCAAGCTTTGCCATTCCTTTCTTGCACTTGCACTCACGGAGCATTCAGGCTGCCTCTTTCTTGCACTTCAATGCATATTGTGAGTAACTCTCTTCGTCTTTTGCAAGTCCTCTGGACTCCGATTTTTCTTTGCAAGAGGCTGTTATGCAGGATTGATGCAGGATCGTCCTTGCTTTCGGTTTGGGTCCTTCTTTGTTCTCTAGAAATGTCATTATTCTATCCAAATGGATGGAGATATTCTGTGGTCTGTGACGGTGAGCTTCGGTATTAAACTCGTGAAGGATTTCACACTCTTTGGCATGTCAGCTACAGTTTTGATAGAATAACTGAGCTCAAATCTCCTGAATTTCTCTTTCAGATCAAATTCCTGACTCCTCACATACCCTGTAGTCTTCATAGCAAACCTTAAGAGTGTTTGGAAAGTTTTGCTGACCCTGAACATTCCTATAGATACTCTTCATTTCTGACTCTTCTCTCGTTTAATTTAAGAATTTTGAGTAATTTCCCAGGTCAATGTGAAGTTACTGACGAGAATTGCAGCTTTCCATAATCTTGACGAGCTTTATCATAAGCAAGCTGCTGTTGGTTACCTCTGAGATGTGTAGTATCTTTTGCAAACATCTACATATTCATATACATACGAATGCCTGACGTTTCAGGTCCGCCAATGTGCTGTCCAGCTGCAGCTACAGTTTATGCAGGCTTGGACAATGCAAGTAATGTTTGTCGATCATTTTAAAGAGCTGACATATATTTCTGCTTAACGTTCTTCCTGTGCAGACACCTTCCCCTATGTTCTGCTCGTTCTTTACTCGATTGACGGATGCTCCTCTATGGGTCTATTGGAAAATGGAGGGCACCAACTCATAAACCCCTGCAAGGTGCCAGTGCGATTCTAGGAACAATAGAGCAATGGATGTGGAGTTATAGATACTTGTGACGATGCTGCTTAGCAAATGAGCAAATGGCAGGAAGAGATGGAAACGAGCTGTGGTACTGGCAGGATGCATTCAAGCTTGATTTGGAATCTCCACCAGGTATGCAATTAACAATGCTTGTCATCTGGCCCAAGTGAACTCCAGTTTTTGGTTGGGAGTGGCATGTATAAATGGATGAAGTGATGTACCCCTTTAATTGCCAACACAATAATGTCTTGGTGCTTTGCAGCCACTTCTGGATCATTCTGGGACGAATTGATACACAATGGAGTGGACTCCAATTCCTTGTTTGCTTCAACTCCAGTACCTGATTTAAGAGACTCAAGTCCGGCATTTTTCCCACTTGCCAGCCAAGGTATTCATCAATCAACCTTCTGGCATTCTCCAGGCAGTTCTCCTGCTGTCAGTTATGCAATTGACACCGGGTAAAGCTGATTGTCCGAAAAACGAGCAGTACATGTGCTGGTTTGCAACTCAAGAACCACAGAAATCTAGCCCATTCAATTCATGTCAAAGTTTCACTGTATCTTTATGGTTTGTTAACGTCAATGCATGCACCAAGTTCCGCTGTTCTGAACAGGCCAGTGTGTGTGGGTTGTGATGCCTCAGGCAGTGAACAACATGGATCTTCTGACTATGCTTTCCAAAATGGTGAGCGTCATAAAAGGCGGCGCATGTTGCAATTTGCTGGACCAAGAAGGGATGGTTTTGCAGCAGAGGCACCATCATTTGGGCCTACATTTCATTCTACTTTTGAGGTGGGTTGTTTTCTTCTTTCTAGGGTGTTCATCATTTAATTGAGATGGAATGGATGAGATTTGTCTCCACATGCGCTCTCTGTTTGGGAAGAGTATATGAGGAAGTTGGTGGAAACTGATTGAACAATCTGTCAGTGAGTGTGGATACAGAACTGCATAAACCCGGTGGTACATGGATGTGAGGAACTTTTGATTCCAGTTCCGACGTCACCAAATAATGTGGACTTAAAGAAAGGTATAGCTCTTCTGCATCGTCAGCAGTGCTTCTCTGTGGTTGTTTGCACTCCTCTTCATAAAGTCTAATATCATGGAACATGGCTTCTCATTAGGTCGGCTTGGTTGCAAGTGGCCTGTCTGCTCATGCTCTTCATCTACAGTTCTCATAATGGGATCTCTCCTCATATATTTCCATTTTCACATCAGATACTCACGCTTTGTATCTACAGCTCAACTGCCAGTTGACAATTGGATGCTAAGGTGCTTTGAGGAGAATGGGGCCAACAGCTTACATGAAGCAATGTATGCAACAGATCATTGAACCGCTTTATGAAGCTATACCCCTCAAATTGTTTTAAGCTTGCTGCAGATGCCCACTCCAAGTGGAACTAAGCTGTATTTTCTTAAGCAATAGTGTACAGAGGACATGCTATGCCATTGGTTGACGATGTTTGTGGTATCTACATCTCAGGACGGTGCCAGGGGCAACCATCAACGATATAACAGGTACGTACCCACTTTGATGATGAAATAGCTTCTCGTTCAACAGCATCTTTTGTTCCAATATTCCTGGGGGTTGTTGCCAACTGAGCTTTTGTGCGGTGAATTTGTGAGACAATCCTCACAGTGAACCTTCTGCAGCTCTGAAATGGAAAGTTCCATGGAACTTGCAGGATGTTGTTCACAGCAATGGAAAACTCATGAAGCTGAGATGTTGAAGGGTCCCTTGACACCTTTCCCCAAGCCTCCAACTCATGGTACTCATCCACCCAGCTGGATTGCCATTGATTCGATTGTTTGGTTAGAAGGTTAGATTGGCTCCTGTATGGGAACTTCTGTACATGTCCTAAAGATAACAGTGATGTGGGTCTCATCCTTTTCATGTCACATGCTTGCAGGTAAGAAATCAAGTTCCAGTCGGCCAAGTAGGTTCAAAGAGAAATCATCAACACCTGTGGCATATCCTTTCGCACTTTTGAAACCATGCGGTGCTCAAGGGGATGTTACATTGAATGATATCAACCAGCGACTACTGAGCCCTTCCCCAAGGGCTGTGCATAGACTATTTGCTCCGGATGAAGAGAGGCCTCCACCTCAGTCATGGTCAGGCCTTTCTGGAAAATCTGTCGTTGCTTGTACCAAGATCCACACTGAAGGCAATGGCACCATCACCATCACAAGAACCAGAGGGTAGATCATTGTTGCGCCTCATCAGACTCTTGCTATGGCAAAACATGGAAAGGGAGACCTCAATTGGGTCTGCCTCACACTAATGCCTCCCTGTTTCCACCACAGATGATTCCCCACTTATGCAGTGCTTTTGTTGTTAACTCTGAAGAGCTAGCCAATAGCCTGGTTGAGCCAGTGACTGAGTGAATGAATGAATGCAGCTTCGGCAGACCTCATTTGCTGTACATAATATCACTACTATTAGATGATTCTAAAGCTAGACTGTAGCAAGTTGAGGTGAATACGTAAGCTTGACTGAGTGGTGAAGATGAGGTGCAGGATCAAAATCCTCCAAATTGCTGGCCAATGACTCCCTGACTAGTGAGTAATGCTTGACCACCTATTGAACTAGGCTAAATGTCCACTGATTGAATTGAAAAGCCAGATTTGTTGAATCAAATTGAAAATCATCATCAAGGTATGGATGCATAAATTTCGCAAGCAAAACGCGGCTCATTCCGCATATCAAATCAGCAAGAGCATAACTACGCACGCGTGTAAAATATTTCACCTCAGCTCTACATTCTACACTCAAACAACATTCTGTTGAATTTCACCAGCGAACTAATTGTAAGCTCTACAATTCTCGAGAAATGCCATGGAAAGGGGGCCTACAGGCAATCACCCCCTATAGGCGATCAGTGAGCTGTATTTCCGTGGAAGGAGGTCCTATAGGCGCTCGGTAGACCAAAGGTGGGACCTATAGGCGTGTGTTAGGTCAGGGGATGGCCCACGAGAGCAGATCACGCGTGTGGTCAGCAGATGATGCTATGGCACCTGCACAGATGCTGTGCAGTGCAGAATCGTTCGGGTCTTCTCAGATTGTGCGAGCGATCGTGCATCAAAGAGAGGGTTTTTCAGAGGAGGTGATCGCTGATCACTCAGGGACAGGGTCTCGTAGAGCGCTTTGTTGATTTGTAAAAATGTAGCGAGGCTGCACTTGTGTTGACGCTGCCTCTCATCTCTCTCTGCATTTGTGCGATCCCAGCTTGGCAGGTATGGCGTAAATTGTCCCTTCTGCATGTGTGGGCAAAACTACTCCTTTTTTAAAGCAAGTATTATGTTTCTGGTGCATTGCCAAGGTGTGGGCTTCCCTTTTTTCCCCGATTCTTTTTCAATCCCTTCTGTCTTGCCGCCGCCTCCTCGCCTCCGGTGATCGACATTGTTTGTAATCTGTCCTCTCGCAGTCTGTGAAGTGGTGCATGGGAGGATGAAAGAATCAGCATCCACAGCGACGGAATCTTTCAGTAGCAGGAAGAGGTTGAAGCCTCCCAGCAGTAATGGACAACCCTCCCTTGCCCGCAGACCGTCCCGTGAAGATGTCTCAGCAAGAGATGGGGAATGCGTGCCTAGACTGCAAAGGTCCCCAAATACAGGGCATCTTTCAGAGAGCTACGAAGATATGGAGGATTTGGAATATCCAGCTACCTTATACAGCGTGATGGAGCAGCACCTACCCTCAGATCACCTGAGTGCCTCACGCGAGAAGAAGCTAGCTTTGCTTGAGCGCATTTTAGCAAAGTATCGGCCCAATGGCGAGCGTGCAAAGGTAAGCCCTAATTGCTGAAAATTAAGTTACTTTCCACTGAATGGTTGTATATACTGTCTGAACATAAGAAATAAGCGCGAAACAGAAACAGAGAGAAGGTATACTCCAAGCATGGACAAGAGAAGGGTATAGGTTCTTTCACAAAACAGAGGCATTTTTGTCAGGATATATTGTTACTGAGAAGCCTTTGAAGACATGGCCTCTTCGTTTTTGCTCAGTGCTTTACGGGATTTCTATTTCACAAAAGAATTTTCCACGAGCCTTGTTGCACACACCTACGTGTACATCGGTAGTGCAATGTGGGCTGAGCAGTTTTCTGCATAGACTTAACAACTTGGTTTTTGCTCAATTTTCTGCCTTAACACAAGGTCTTATCTGAAGGGCCTCCTTGTACATATCAAGAGGTTTAACCAAGAGCTTGGTTATTGTTGGGGTCTATTTCATTGCACCAAAAGCTGGCAATGACCTAACCCTAGTATATGCAGCTCGAGAGCCAAGGGAATCACTAAACTTTTGTGTCTGATTCTAATGCTTACTGTCTTTAGCTATTTGACTGTGAGGTGTGAGGTCTAACAGCTTGAGTGTATGAACATGCATTGACTTTCTTGTGTTTATGAATGATTGCCTGTTGGTCCTCCAATTGGTGCTTTATACAGTATTTGAAGTAATTGGTGAAAGATTAATCCAAGTGGACTTTTGCAAGAATAGTAATCTACTTTGAACAATCTTGAGACCATATAAAGGTTTCTTTTCTGAGGGCCTTATGAGTGGCGATGTGGGAGCTCCAGAATTCCTTTGCAAGTGCCAGAGAGCTCCTAAAGTTGTGGAGTTTACATATTGAAAATGTTGATGCGAAACTTACAGGAAAATCTGCAAAGATCAAGTAGATCGCTATGTACCTTGTCAGAGCATCTGTTGGTCCATAATAATTGAGCTTTCCTAATCCTGCTGCTAGCTTTGCTTTTGAGAAAGGGAGAGTGTAAGGTATGTTTTATTTTACCTCACAAATCTGTCTGGTTTTAAGGGGATCGATGAACAATGTGAAATAGGCGGTGGCGGGTGTTATATGTGCCTGCAGAAACACCGGGAGTACAGAGAGAGAATACGACACAATTATCAGGTTGGTGGGTCCCCTTATTTCTGGTTCATAAGTTACTTGCGTATGTGTAGGATGGATGTAGAGTCAGAGAGTGTTATGCATGGTTGCAAGGGAACTATCATTTCCAAAATGCTCGCATTGGTCAGAGTAACAGACACAGTTAAACAAAGATAGATGTAACTTGCTTTCTTGACTTCTGTGACACAACAATTGAAGAAAAGGTTTGACTCTGCAGCCCCTGCATGATGAGCTCTACTCCCTGGATCCGGAGCACTTCTTTGTGAATTCGTTCTTGGATGCTGTGAAGGATGGATCAGAGGCTGCACTGCGGGAGATATTGACAGAGCATTCACCAGGAGTTTTCACTTTCGATATGCTGAAACCCTCGTTTTGCTCCATGATGTTGGAGGAGGTATGGTCCTGATCAGTATGTTATGGCTAGCACATAGACTCCAGGACATGAAAAAGAATATTATATGTGGCTGTAATATCAGAGTCAGTATGCAGACCTTGGAGGACACACTCAGAGACATAATAATGGTAACATGGGTTGGTTGTACCGTACGCAGGTGGAGCACTTTGAGAGGTGGGCCCAGGAGGCAAAAGTGAAGGTGATGCATCCCAACACGATGAACAACTATGGTGCAGTGCTTGATGACATTGGCATGGAGACCATGTTGCAAGATCTCATGATCGGCTACCTTAACCCTATAGCAGCTGGTGCTTCACCTCCCCACTTAACCTTTTCTGTAGCAGTTTGGATTCTTGCATCTGTTGCCCTGGTCTTGTGGCTGTATTATCTATTTGTCAGTAGTCATTGTGTCTCTGCGCCCTTTTCACTGAGGGCTGCCTTGTCTTGACACATTGCAGTTTTGTTTCTGAACGTTGGTGGGTCGTCTCTGGATACACACCATGGTTTTGTGGTAGAATACGCCATGGACCGCGATCTTGATCTCGGTGAGTGATCATCATGTTTCACTTCTGTTTTCCTTCTACCCATGCTCCTTCAGTCAGTCTTTTCTACAGCAACAATTTGAAACCCTTTTTTAAGCTTGTTGGTGTGGAGATTATGTATGGTGTGGAAGTCGGTTTTCATGTGTGCTGTTTCTAAATATCCACAAGCGCTGAAGACTACTAAGGGTGCAGTGGTAACTTCATCGGTTGACATTGTCAAAACCTTTGAAACCCACTACAATATCCTTGGCAGAACTTCTAGGTCTACCAGTGAGGGGTCCTCTGATGAATGGAAGGACACAGTTGGTAAAACTGTTCCTATGATTCAAAACAGCCCTGATGAACTGGAGTATATTTCAAAAGCCTACAACGCTCCCATTAGTTCTTCTGAGATTGTGGAAGCAATTGAACATCTAAATGGATATAAAGCAGGTGGTCCTGATGGCATAGTCAACGAGCTTATCAAGCACGGTGGCGATCCCATGATAGAGGCCCTAGTTCTCCTCTTTAACCTTATCTGGAAGACTGAAATGATCCCCTTTCGCTGGCGACAGGGGGTCATTGTCAATCTGTATAAGAAGGGTGACAGAGAAGACCCGGGGAACTATCGTGGCATCACGCTCCTCAATGCTGTTGGCAAGATATTTTGCAGAGTTATAAGTACTCGTCTCGAGGTTGATCTGGAATCTAGAGGTTGTTTTCACGAAGGCCAAGCTGGCTTTCGGCGAAACAGGGGCTGTGTGGACCATATCTTCACTCTAAGCCAGATTATCCAGGGAAGGAAAAAAGAAGGGAAACCCACTTATGTTTTTTTCTTGGATGTCAAAAAGGCTTATGACACAGTGTGGAGAGATGGTCTATGGCTCCGCCTCTGGTCTTGCGGAATCAAGGGAAAAATGTGTAGAGTTGTCCATAACTTGTATGCCCACACCAAAAGCTGTGTCACTGTTAATGAACAGAAGTCTAACTTCTTTGACATAGACCAATGTGTAGCTCAAGGATGTACCCTCTCCCCTCTGCTCTTCAATGTTTTCATCAATCAACTCCTCGAGGATGTGGAACGTGAGGGATTTGGGTTAAGGGTGGGTGATGCCACCATTCCAGCCCTGATGTTTGCGGACGACTTCGCAGGCATAGGGGAGACTCCTTCCAACCTCCAGGAATTGATTGCGCAAAGAGATACTTTGATCTTTGGGGGCTAGAGGCTAATGTCAGTAAATGTGCAGTGGTGGCATTCAACGACAGAGGAGAGGGAGGAAGTGATCTTAAGTGGCAGTGGGGTAGCCAAGAGATCCCAGTCCTCCCTTCCTACACATACCTGGGCGTTGAGTTTTCCTCCAACTGTAACTCAGATGCACACATCCAGAAAGTTGTTCAAACTGCGCTGAGTCTCACTAAATTTTTTCACTGCAGAGGGATTGACTTTGAGGTCAAGACTTGTTATTAGACCTGCCTTGGAGTACGGATCTGCTATATGGGTTGATAACTCCAACCAGGCTAAGTCTCTAAAATCCATTCAAGTGGGGGTGCTTAAGGAGTGCATGTCAGCATGCTCCAAAACAGCCAATGTTGCTGTTTGGGGTGAGTTTGGCATCCCTTCCTTAAGCTCCCGATGAGATGAATTAAGGTCAGATGGTGGGGTCAGTTGCAACACATGTCCAACACCAGATACCCTAAGTTAATCGACTCTATATCTTGGAAACAGGACCGCCCTGTCAAACAGGCTAAGTCCTGGCAGAAGAGAGTAGAAGAGATTCTCAAGGATCTGAATCTGGACCCGCAAGTCTTGACCTTGCTGGATAAATCTGACTTAGAGACTGTAGTGTCCAAAGCCATGTATGTTACCAGCAAATTGTCTGATGCAAATGAAGTTAGGCAGAAAACTTCCCTGAACCTGTTTCCAGTCTGTGACATGGGGGAGGATATCATGGATGACCTCAAGGGTCTACCCACTCTCGGCACCAGACTGAAATCTAAACTCAGGGCAGGAAGCCTACCTTTGAACAGTAAACCGAAGCAGAGTGGAAAGGGAGAGTGCAATTGCCCGTTGTGTGGGCAACCCGAAGACAATATTCGTTTTCTGATTCACTGTCCGGGGTACTCTCACCAGAGAGAAGCTCTCCTCGAATCTATCAAGAGAATTGTGCCTGTACCTCTGTTTACCAACTTTGAAAGTCTCGAGGCTGAGCCAAAAGCCCAGGCCCTCCTGAGGCCTAGTTTTTGGGCAAATCACACACAGCAGATTGATGCTAGTGTGAAGGGATTTCTAGAGGATATCTGGAAAACCCGAATTAATTCTATTTATAAAGGTAAGTCTTACTACCAATGTCAGCCCCTGACGGAGGTAGATTCTGTCCCTTTGGTTTCCGCTCAAACTGGGCGCGGGTCAATGGCCACAAGGCTACGGCAAACAACGTCTTATGAGTACATTCTAAATATCCATATGAGTAACAGTATTTTGCTGCTCGCGCTGTGTCCCGCTAGTTCTTGAAGGTTGATGTTGCTTGGGTTTGACAGGCTTCCATGTTGATGATGCGGAGGTTACACTAAATGTGTGCCTGGGGAAGGAATTTGAGGGCGGGGAGCTCTTTTTCCGTGGTGTTCGCTGCGACAAGCACGTAAATGGAGAGGCACGCCCAGAGGTGAGAGTCTTCCTGGGAGTCTTTGACAATGTTGATCATAGCCGGAAGTTCATGGTGGCATTTTGAAGTTGATCATCTATCACTCTGTATTATGACAAGCGGTACATCTATGTATGAAGAGTATGTCCATCCTTGACACATGTCCGATGGCAGGAGGTATTGGAGTATTCACATGTACCAGGGCATGCTATATTGCACGCAGGGCGCCATCGTCATGGTGCCAAGGCCATTACTGCGGGTCAACGTACCAACTTGATCCTTTGGTGTCGTAGGTGAGCCATCTGTGTTGTCTGAATTGATTGGAGTCCAGCTTAGAAGACAAATAAACAAACAATGCCTTGGGCCTCTTTACACATTGCCGTATTGGGCTAACCTTTTCTCTAAGTTTGCAACATACAGTAGGTTTTACCTGTTTTTGTTAAAATGTTATATACACCCCAATATTTCTTCCTCTCCTCATTATTCCTTGTGCATTAATCACGTTAAAAAGTGTACTTAGCAGGTGCATTAACTTCCAGCGCGCTGCTTGGATGGTAGCAAATCGGGCAGTTCCCGAAACTTAGGAAGACATAGGAAGTGCTCTGGTGTGCTTCCTACATATTGGGGAAGTGCCCATGCCACATGGACTATAGTGCGCCATGTAGATGCCAACTCAGAATGAAACTCCACACAATTTGCAGTAGTGTAAAGCCAATCCAGCCTTCCACGTGTAATCAGGCATATCTCTTGGGCATGGTGTAAAGAGGCCCTTAGTGCAAAATTCAAGCTGCGTTGCAGTTTGTTTTCTGGATAGCATATCTGCATCTCACGTTTGGTAATTTACATTGTGTGTGGCAGCTCTGAGTTTCGGGAGTTGAAGAAGTACCAGCGTGACTTTTCAAGTTGGTGTGGGGAATGCCTACTGCGGAAAAAGGAGCGTGGGCGTCGCCTCTCCAGTGCCAAACGGCAGTTGGCTTCTTGATACTTCTCCACAGAACATGACATTTCATGTTCCTATATTTTGTACATTGACTCCATTGTGGGCTGGACCAAAGAGTCCCCCTGGTGGCATGGTCTCGTAAGTGAAAGTCATATGTGTACATTGAATTATTCCACCTACTAAGCTCTCATACAAATAAGATGAAGCTGTGCATATACTTGATTCTTTCAAGTCATCTTACTCCCGTGGAAACTTGAGGCCTGTAACAAACAGTTTTGTAGCGTGCATCAACTCAATTTTGTGTAATTGGATTGTTGATGGCTGCACAAGTACTTGGACAATTTTTGGGATGAGTCTTGTATACTTTGGTGGGTAAAAACCCCTTCAATCTATGTATGATGCAAACTCTCAATGGATAGATCCATGAAGACTTGCAATCTTCTCTTGTGCATGCTTACTTTTTGTTTTGTACATGTTGTGAACCATTCTTCTAGTACACCCCATCCTTCATTTTTTCTTTGGAGTTTTAGTTGTGATCTTTTTTATCTACATGGAATGATGCATCGACTGACCTATTATGCTAGCATATGACTTCACTTAATCCAAGTTGCTGTCGTGATGTATATCCTGTATGAAAGCCTTTTGAACTTTAAATTCACATCAGGCATTCAAAGCCTTCACAAGGCCGCCTTGCAGGACAAAATGCTAGGTGTATGTTTCTTGTTTGTTTTGTTGATGAAGCTCTCATGTGCCAACTGAAATTCTCTCTAAAGATCCCACGCACATTTGGCCAGGCAAAATCCTCCTTCCAGGCTTGCCATTTCTTGCAGTATAAGGTTGGTTCCCACCTTCACTGGCCAAATGTTCGGTGGTGACGATGGTTGGACCAGCAGAACAATACCCTTCACAGATCGGTGAATGTCTTCTATGCAAAACCAAATTGGTTTCTGGACCGTGGACTCTCTAGGTACCCGGCAGAAGGAGAACTTCAATACAGCTGTGGCAGACACATGCTGAAAATGTTTCAGAGCCCCATAGCATCAAAGATGTAGTAAATTTGGAAGGCGATGGTGTGCACGAGAACAGCTGCCCCCACCTCATCACCGCTCGATTGCAAACTACCAGGGGGTGCTATGAGACTCGCAAATGGGAGGGTCGCAATCAGAGCTTTCGAATGTTCCTCATTGTGTACAGTCCAATGGGGCCTGCATGAATTTTTGAAAGCTCACTAGCACTTCTCCATAAAGGAACTTGTCAAAATGTTGATGATGCCGGATTGTCGGGCACAAAGGTCTGTTTCGGAGCATGGAGCATAGCTGACCCGAGTTTTTTACAGATCCTTCGAAATGGTGGGACAACCACAATCGCAAGGTGTGACTTCTTCTGATGTCAAGAAGTTTGTCCGTCCTGCTCTCCCCGGTAGTGCGATGATTTGGCATTTTTCCTGGTGTTTACGAGGTACTTGGGCGGGTCACCTGGGTCTTAGGAGGCCGAGTTTAAAGCCATTTGGCTGCACCGTGGTGGTTCTCCTCACTACAGACACACGAAGCACACAGAAGAGGTCCTTTTGGGTTGACCGCCGGTTGAATCCTCCATGGGTGAAAGAAAAGCTAGCTGCTTTCATGACACGAGGTCAAGGACAATGTGGTGAGGGCACCTTCTTCTTGAACACATTTCAGCCTGTTGCCCTCATAACAGAGTCGTCCCTAATTTTTTCCTGTTGGATTCTGTAGGTAAGCTTGTTGGGTGGATCAATAATGGTTTGGGGTGATTTTCACATGTTACTCCCCATGTGGCAGCAGGAATGTATCCAAAAACAAATAACGGAGACGAGGAGAGGCTTTGGAATGAATATTTTTCCGACCGCAGTCAATGGTGGGCCAATCGAGGGAAAAAGGTGAATGCCTGTTAGAGAAGCAGACAACGAGATGCACTACAAATCTTTGTTGGAAATTGTCATCTCTCTCTCTCCCAAGCACATTTTCAAAGTCTCGGAAGCAATTCAGCATCGGAACTAGGGTGTGGTGTCCTACTGGTATGGTGTTTGCTAGAACAAATCTAGGCTGTCATTGTCAGCTGCTAGCAGGAAGGCCAGATCTATACCTGATAGCTGATGTAGTAGGATAGAGTGTGGGTCCAGATTCATCCAAAAGGGCCGGATTTCAAGCACAAGATTACCTATGATTCCCTGTGGATTGATAGCCATAAGAAACCTGCATGGGTAGATGGTCAACTTGAAGCAGCAGCAGCAGCAGCACAGGTGATAAAATCGGGCATCTCGACCATGACCACAGCTTCCAAAAGAGGACCAAGAGAGGGAGTCCTCAATGCCTCTTCTGGCACTTCTGGGCATGTGAGGATGCTATGTGAGGCAGGGCGACTGAAAGAGGCTCTAAAGACATTAAACAAAGGAGGCATTTCAGCAGATTCAGATACTTATGTCTGTCTCTTGCATAAGTGCATCAAGATGAAAGGCCTGGAAGCTGGAAAGCAGGTGCACGCTCACATTATCCAAAGTGGATTCAAGCCAAACGTTTTTCTACACAACACCCTTGTCAACATGTATGTTAAGTGTGGGAGTATTGTGGATGCTCACCAAGTGTTCAACAGAATGCCTCAACGATTTTCAATCACGTGGAATATAATGATTGCAGGATTTATCAAGCATGGGTATCGTAGGAGTGCTTTGGAGACATATGAGCGAATGATGCGGGAAGGGGTGAAGCCTGACCACGTCACATTTGTTTGCATTTGCAATGCATGTGCGAGCCTGGCAGCCCTGGAAAAGGGCAAAGAGATCCACAGTGACATCATCAAAGCGGGAATTGTACCAGATGTCATTCTGAACAATACCCTCGTGGACATGTATGCCAAATGTGGGTGCATCCAGGATGCAACGGGAGTGTTCAACAATATGGCTGAACGAGATGTGGTGTCGTGGAACACAATGATCACAGGATATGTACGGCAGGGGCGCGGTATGGAGGCTTTGGAGACCTATGAGCAAATGATGCGGGAAGCGGTGAAACCCAACCACGTCACATTTGTTTGCATTTGCAATGCGTGTGCGAGCCTGGCAGCCCTGGAAAAGGGCAGAGAGGTCCATGGTGACATCATTCAAGCTGGAATTGTACCAGACGTAGTTCTGAACACTGCCCTGGTTGACATGTATGCCAAATGTGGGAGCATTGGAGATGCAAAGGGAGTGTTCGACAATATTGCTGAACGAGATGTGGTGTCGTGGAGCGCGATGATTGCGGGATATGCACAGAAGGGGCGCGGGATGGAGGCTTTGGAGATCTATGAGCAAATGCTGCAGGAAGGGGTGAAGCCCAACCACATCACATTTGTTTGCGTTTGCAATGCGTGTGCGAGCCTGGCAGCCCTGGAAAAGGGCAAAGAGGTGCATGGTGACATTCTCAAAGCTGGAATTGTACCAGATGTCATTCTGAACAATACCCTGGTGGACATGTATGCCAAATGTGGGAGCATTGAAGATGCAAAGAGAGTGTTCGACAATATGGCTGAACAAGATGTGGTGTCGTGGAGCACGTTGATCGCAGGATATGCACAGCAGGGGCGTGGGATGGAGGCTTTGGAGACCTATGAGCAGATGATGCAGGAAGGGATGAAGCCCGACCACATCACATTTGTTTGCGTTTGCAATGCGTGTGCGAGCCTGGCAGCCCTGCAAAAGGGCAAAGAGGTCCATGGTGACATCATCAAAGCTGGAATTGTACCAGATGTCATTCTGAACACTGCCCTGGTGGACATGTATGCCAAATGTGGAAGCATTGAGGATGCAAAGGGTGTGTTTGACAAAATGGCAAAACGTAATGTGGTGTCCTGGAACGTGATGATTGCAGGATATGCCCAGCATGGTTGTCATTGGGAGGCCCTGCAACTATTTGAAGGAATGCAAAAGGAAGGGCTGAAGGCGGACAGTATCACCTTAATATGCATTCTCTCTACGTGCAGCCACGTTGGCCTACTGGATGAAGGAAGACGCTACTTTGATTCCCTGATACAAGATCATGGTGTCCCACCAACAGTAAAACACTTTGGCTGCATGGTAGACCTTCTTGGACGTGCAGGGCGATTGGATGAGGCAGAGGACCTCATTAACAGAATGCCAATCAAGCCAGATGCTGTGGTGTGGAAGGCCTTGCTTGGTGCCTGCAGAATCCATGGCAATGTGGAGATGGCTGAACGTGCGGCAACATCTCTTCTCAAGTGGGATGAACAGGATGCCGCGACTTATGTGTTGCTATCAAACATCTATGCTGCGGCTGGCAGGTGGGACGATAGTGCAAAGGTGAGAAAAATGATGGAGGTCAGAGGGGCTAGGAAGGAGCCAGGTCGCTGCTGCATTGAGGTTGGCAACAGGGTGCACACCTTTTTGGTAGATGACAAGTTGCATCCCAAAATCAAGGAAATCCATGCTGAGCTGAGAAGATTGTCTGGACAGATGAAGGAGGCAGGGTATGTGCCTGACACACGCTGTGTATTGCATGATGTGGGGGAGGAGCAAAAGGAATTTTCTCTGTGCCACCACAGTGAGAAGCTGGCCATTGGTTTTGGGCTGATCAGCACGGTCCCTAGGACGCCCCTCCGTCTCATTAAGAATCTTCGAGTGTGTGGTGACTGCCACACCTCCACCAAGTTCATCTCAAAGATTGCTGGCCGAGCAATTGTTGTACGGGACGCTAACCGCTTTCACCACTTTGAAGATGGGGTTTGTTCTTGTGGGGATTACTGGTGAAACAATGTCTTTCTGGAAAGGTGCGAGTGTTTTGCTTCATTCACTGCTCTGTGGAACTCCTCAGTTCATCCACCATTTCCTGAGAAGAAGAGTCAAGAGACTGTTGAGGGATCCATGTGATAAAATTGGCTACCATAATTCTGAAAGGTTGTGTAGCTTGCAGGTAACTGGACCTTTCAGCATCCTCATGAAGAAGTGGTGATAGACAAAGGGAGAAGAGTATTGAGATTGAACGAAAAAGGTCATTAATTTGTCGAACCTTGAAAGGGTCTGAAATTTTCCCATTGAAAACAAGGGACAGCTCTAAGGGATTCAGAGCAAGTGAGATGATGGAATGCATGTGTGACATGTGTGTATTGTAGAAGTAGACTCGTCAAATGACGATCCGAGCAAGTCTGAATGAAGAGCTTAATTCATCTTTTGAGATGCGCTCTATGAATCCTTTGCTGCTTCGTGTCGAGCGAGGTGATCCCCTTAAGATTTGCACGGAAAACATTACTCAGCGAGGTAAGCACAGGAGGCGCTGTTGGGCCGAAACTGGAAGAGGACCACCCCATAGCAGCTATGGCCAAGCTTGTACTAAAGGAGATGAAGATACTCTACTTGATATCATGCAACGACTTTCCTTATGTGATGCTTCCCTATTGGTGTGTTGGCATCAACATTCTAGCAATGCAACCCCACATGCAGGGGTAAGTCCACAATCTCAAGGACAAGACTTTTGGTCCTCAATTAGGTTTTGGAAGCACATTGTGTGTGCTTAAGAGACTTAGTGTACGTGATCTAAAATTACAGAGAGGTGTCCTTAATGTTACTTCTGTCTAATGTACACACCTGATACAACTTCCGGATACATCTTAGTTTTTATCAGATATCTTGATATATATGTACCTTGGAAACAATATCTGCAGCTGGAGCTCATCGCGCCTTGCAAGCATACCTGGAATCACTGGACCATTCGGACAAAATCCCGTGGTACTTGGTGATATTTATGGAGTAGGGAACACTAAAAGGCTAGTGAGATCACTCCAAGGCTTTTGACTGCGCCCTTAAGTAGTAACATCATCCTCTCACATAATGCTCCGTTTGTCTACAGATTAAATCAACAATTTTGGATTCATGCTGCAGAAACGGTTGGTAAGGAAGTTCTGTACTCATGGCTGTGCGTCTACATCTTCAATCTCGGCAATCAGTACATTGGTGTACCGGACGACATGATCGACAATCCCTGGCGCCCCACCGTCGGGCTTACTTTCTTGGGAAGGTTGTCTCGGACGCTACATCTTGATCAACTTCCTGTTCAGCTTTGTAGGCTGGCATGTAAGAATTCTGTTCATATAGATGTTATTTGCAGGATAGATGCGAATCTCTTTATATACTTCTTCAATTTACTTCTTACTAGCATGTAGGGAGATCCTTTGTCTCAATGAAGCGGAGGTAAATGATAATCCTAGGTAGTGAAGCCAGTTCAGTTTACAATGGTTAAGCTGTTACACTAACTAGATTATAAAGCCAATTTATTGTTTCCTCAACCTAGTACAAGTCTAGGCGTAGTGGCACCTTTCAATCGGAGTGCCTAGTGTATAGTTCTCAACTTGGAATTTTCTCCATTTGATGAGTCTCACTGTGCTAGAGATTTTGAGGCTTCATGTTGCCTCAAGAGAGTTGCTTTTGAGTCATCTGGTAATGCATTCTTAAGCTGTTTCAGTGGCGGTGATAGTAACAACCTGGGTTGTATCTTGTGCTTGTGTCAGATAGGAGTGCTGCACTGGACATTGATGTGGCAGGGGATAGTCCTCTGGGGAGACTGGCACGAGCCGCCCAAGAAACCACCATTGGAGTCAGGTCTGTGTTTCCTGCAACAGCCCCTTTTTAACCTGCTTTGACTATCAAGTGATAATCACTTAAAGCATGGACAACAAAAACTACTAAACTAATCTTGTTAATGGATGTAGGACTTCAGAGACGTGGCTGGTGATACCAAAGGTTGAAGGATTTTTGGAGATGAACTAGCTTGGAAAATAGTGGCATTCATCTTTCTCATGGATCCGGGGTGCACGCACTATTTTGTCAGGAAGGACTCTGCGTACTCTACCCCACAACTCATCTGCGAAGCTATTGGTGCCATCCTGTCATGTTGTCTGGCTTACCGGTACACTCACCACCTTATTCGTTGTTCTGTGTGAATTATAGAATGAATCCTTGCAGAGCGGATTTCATTAATTTTCTAATCAATATAGCCAGATCTGCTAGGTTCCACAACTGCCCTGTGATATGCTGGGGTTTCCATTATCCATCACTGTTTTAAACGATTCACAGCAAGGAGAGTTTTTTGAAGTACTATCTTCCCATGACTGATCTCTTTTGTGAGGCCTCTCCCTAGAATCAGCACCAGCTCTCCTCTGAGATATCCAGGCTTAGCTATTCTTGATATCTTTCTTGTTCTCGGTGGTTTCCTTGGATTTAGCCTTCCTTTAGACTTTTGCCAATTCTGACTTTGCTTAAGTCTATACATATACTTTTACTGTATATGACTTTGCTTAAAACCTTATACTGTTACCAATTATGGCTTGCTTAAGCCCATAACTGACTTTTGCTAATGACACTATAGCTCTTAATTAGATCAAATTTGGACAAATGCACCGCACCAACATTGCATTTTTTGTATTACAAAAGCATATTGGATGGACCATAAACATTGTAATCACCTAATATGTTCTTTGTTATTAATATATCTCATCCACTAACAGGAGCCATTATGTGACGAGCCGCCTATTTGGTCCTTACTATGGCCCTTGAAGGTTCCCCGACATTGCCTTGTACAAGCTTTGTAACACTCACAAGCTTCTAACACTTACAGGCGTCCATCCCTTTCAGTGTAGTTTATATATCTATATATGTATATCTATATCACCATGTATGCTACATTTATTTGTCTTTTGTGGTTTTTCTTTTCTTTTGAATGCGAAACCTGATACAAAATGTAAGTTAGAAATCCATGTGCCTAAGCCACCTTTTAGGTCAAGCAAGAGGGTAGACTTGAGCAGGGTGACTTTCTGATTTTATCTGCAGTTTTGTTCACCATGGACCACACGCTCCTGGAAATGCGTTTTTACCAATGTGCTGCACTGGTTCATGCAGAGTTGGCGAACCCTTCACCCCTGAAATCCAAGCAGGAGCCTTCGCCCAACACAACCGCGGAGAAGGTGCCACCGTGAGTGAGCGAGTCCAGCACGTTTGGACGAGTAGGGTACATGGAAATGTTGAGGTGGGGAAAGTATTGGTCGATCTGAAGGTGACACAGGACAAGCTTGGCAACAGAAAGAGAAACCTTAATGATGATTACGTAAAGAGCTTAGACTCTTCCACTCTTCCAACTCATCGTGGGTGCAATGAATTCTGCAAATCTCCTCTAGTTCTGGGTACATCCAAGAATCTGACATCAGGCAGAAGATTACTTCAGTGTCATTTTCATTAACCGGAGCCAGCGACCAGCTGGTGTTCAGAGACATACTCCTGCCAATCTAGCCCCCAACTTCTCCCTTCTTTCTATGTTGTATTAATGTCTTTGTTCATTGGTCTGTCTGCTATCTTATTCCCTCTGTTTGTCCAGTTTATCCTCATCCTCAACAGAAAGGTTCTCACAAAATGGGGGTGGTTCTTAACTGAAGATGCTGGAGGGGTACAGACTGGAGGCAGGTGCTGGTTGAGTCCGACACAATTGTCCTCATGTGTTGCCACTCTTTCATCCCCCTCCACAACTACCCTTCTCATCTTCTATGAAGCATTGATGCACCAAAAAGAAAGCCTTGCCATGCCATATGATTCCAAAGTCACCATCTTCCTTATGTGCGGCAAGCCTTACCACTAAACAATAAACATGTTCTTATGACATGATTGCAAACCGTGTAATATACATGTATATGTACCAAGTACAATGACCTGCTATTTGATATTAACAAACCACTATGGAGAACTATGGAGGACCAGCGGATTTGATTACTGCGAGATAATTCCGAAGCAGAGTCATGTCTACAACTACAACTTGCAGAAGTTTGAGAACCAAGCTCCTCAAAGATTCCTGAAAGACTCCTTGCAGCTGGCGGACTCTAGCCTCCCGCAATGCTGGTCACCCAATCCATGGCCCTCAGCCCTCAAGCTTGACGAGGATATCAATTGGCACCATCACAAGAATCATAACTCCAAGATGTTAACTGTGAAGCATTGAAGCACAAGCAGTAGTCTCATAATCATAATTTTGTGCATCTGGGCCTCTGAATTTGATTGTCTCTGGCCTTGTCTTACATGCTAGTCTGCAGTTTATCATTTGCTTGTTTTGTATGTTAATAGGCCCTGCATGGCACCTAAGAGGTCTACCTTTGCTCTGGACGCCTTATGGCACTTACAAAGTTTCTTTTTCCTTGATCAATTTGAGTAACAGGGCACCATCCCTTCTCTCGTTTAAAGGAAAAGAAAAACTCTGCACTGAACACTGAACCAGCCGCAGATCTCATAATGATATGGTACCCACCCAGTTTGAAATAGAGCTTCTGTCAGGGAAACATTGCAGGCCGCATTGGTAAATCCGGATTTTGAATCATTTCTGTAAGACTTCCAAGCTGCATAAAGAAAGGAAGCTTGCTACCAGAACTCCCTATGATCAAAATCACAGAACTTCAATATCTTTGTATGGCTCTTGCAAGATGCTACTGTCCGTGAGGTTTACTTTTAAGTATCTGCAGGAGAGTAGATGGATGAGTGACAGTCACTATGGACAGTAGTACTAATAACAGTAGCATTCTCCAACACTTGGAATATCTCATTTCACCCTTTGGATGAGGTTTCGACAGTTCAACCGTTGAACCTTATGCTATAAGCTTGGCCAACACAGAAAGAACTTCCTTCACGCAGCATATAGCAGAGAGGGGAGCAAATTTGCTCAGACCATTGTTAGCTGCGTGCTTTTGAGTAAGAACAACATCCACCAAGGTCGAGCTGGCCCCTACAAGTAAGATACTTTCACCTCTGCAGCACCATAAAATTTCACAAAAGACCTACACATACTTGATTTTCTTGTGTGAGGGCTTTGTGATGACAACTCTCCGTGGTTTCTCACTTCCCTCCTGCTTTGAGACATCCTGGCTACTATTGTCTTTACTCCTTTTGGGGCTCTCATGAAACCAAAACTTTCTCCCACTGCTATTTCTACCAGTGTCCACGGGAATTTGTTGTTTGCCCCAATGCATCTTGGGGGGATGGTCAGTACCCCTGCCATCTGACAGCACAAAAGTTGGACGCCCATCTACTCCATCTTGTTCACGTTTGCGCTTCCGACGACTCTGGCTGTCCCTTTTCCCTCCCCATGGAGTGTCTCCATTTTGTTGATGCCAGTCCCCTCGCTTGGCTGTGTGGCCTTGGTTATGTGAGTAACCGCCATGAGAAGTATCAACAGGTCTCTCTATTTTTCTGTGGCGATATTTCTTGCCATTTTTGCCATAATCAGCAGCTTCACCCTGTGCTTCCCATGCCCTAATTGGACTATCCTTAAACCTACTACTGTCCCTAAATTGACGGGTATCATTTTTTTCCTTGCTTCTACCCACTTCTTTTAGTCTGCCGGATTTCTCAGTTTTTGTCGATGCACCGGCTGATCTGCCCCTTGGAAAATCATCCTCCTCATAGTCAAGCCACCGGCTCCGTCGACCTATCTGTCGAGTGAACAGAGTAAGCTCACTGTCAGAGTCAGTTGGTGAGAAGGTTCCATTTCCAACAATGTATGGTTCCAACAATGTAGAGTTGTGAGATGCTGGGTATGTTGCTTCAGCAGGTCTCCTTGAGGTCCCCTCCATTGCGGTGACCACAACTGATGATGGAACTTTCCGCCCCATCAGCTTATCATCCATCCGGATAATACGGCTCAATACACCAATGTGTTCTGGACCATTGTCCCCACTCTTTGTCAGCAATCGGTGGGCAAGCATGAATGCCGAGCGCACCTGCATCCAATCAAGAAGGTCCAATTAGATGTCTTTGACTAAGACCACAACTAGCCCAGCAGTTCTGATTTGAATACAATCTGCTCTCAAGAGTAGAATGAGATTCTCAGTTTGGAAAAATATCTGGTAAAGTGGTCCAAAAGCTTCCCTTTAGGGCAATAAACAGAATCACCTAACTTGGTGGTGAGAATGGTAGAAGGCCACCCACACGAAATCAGATGCTTTTCAGCATAGCAGGATAATTGTGACTGGAAATCCAAAAAAATAGCTGCAGCCATCAATCAACTGCAAATCAACTGAGTGGGTGCATGAACCAACCTTTGGGATAGCATACGAGTTCTTTCCAATGTCATTGTCAGGAGTCTGTGGTGAAAAAGCACACAAAATTAGGTCAAGTCTTTCCAAACTGCACAAAAAGCCTCTGGTCATTCAAAATTAATAACACCTTGCACCCTAACAAGGCCTGTCATCCAGTCTACTGGTCTATGCAGCAGATGGAGCAATTTCAATTGAAAACATGACTTAATTTGCAAACCCACAATTTGTTGATAACATAAAGGTACCCTGTCTGTGAAAACAACCTGGGTTTGTTTTGTGCTTTCATGGCCTCTCTTCCTCTTCCATCTTATGAAGGCACTCTAGCTACAATCCAGATCACTCTGGAAACAATTCAAAATTAAGAACAGAGAATTCTCATGAGGAAACCCCAAACCCAAAGGGACACGCTGGGAGAATTTGGAGCAAGTGTTGTAAGGCAGCCCTCATGGGTCATGGGGACAGCTGTACAACCATGAACTTTCATATTATGTCAATTTTTGCACTAGAGGCACAGTTCTAAAAGCCACATGCCAAAGCGTAACTAATACCTGAGGATCCTCCACGGACAAAAGAAATGGGCGTTTAAAGTCATTGAACCTGCATCCAATAAAATTGTCAAATTCTCTCCATTATCGGGAAGTCTTGTCTTGTTGCACCTTTATTGTCACTACGCACTAGTCAGATGTAATCGACTAAAAATGTAAGTTTGCCTTCCAGCTATCCCAGTCAGTAGGAGCAAACTTCACACAGTTAGAGGATGGGCCTACCCCAGCTTGAAATCTGTTTTCACTGCATCCAAATCAGGCTTAACTGGCTGACTTTTCAGTGAGATTTCTGACTAAATCAATAAGCTAAAACCTTGTTCATGTGAAGACATAAGAGGCAAGCAAAGCCATTATATGAGGATGGGTTTGATGATGCTCTTGTTCACTAAACAGTGGAAATAGACTACGAGCTGGTTTGCAGCTAAGCCAGCACTTAAATCATAGCGGAAAGTGGAGCTATGAGAGCAAAGCCTCACCCCCGTGCTCTCTTAGAAAAGAAGCTCCCTCCACTTCGACAGGAGACACCTACATCGTTCATGTTAAGACTTCGGCCATACAGGTGGAAAAAGTCCACCTGCAATGCCAAACAGCAATTGCACCACATTGTCAGAAACATTAGCGTAACAAGCCTACGTTAAGCATATTGAGACAACCATTGCTGGCATAACTGAAGTCATTCTCCATACCAGTAGAATGCCAAGATTGCCTTCAAGTGGACTAGGTTGATCTCTGCTACTCCCACGCTGTTTGCTAGGATGCATCTGCAGCAACTTCCACTAGGTCAGTGGTAGCAGATGCAAAATCATCAATCTAAATCTCATACCCAACTCAACAATTGTCAAATTACAGTTTATTGTGTTTACACATCCACTGCATTTTGGTGTATTTGTCAAAGATGGGCTGATTGACTCCACAGTGGGATCGTGTTTTCTGTTTTATGATGGAGCAGAGAGGCCCCTGAAACTGGATGGTTGCTGGCCTACTAGATGGTTGCTGGGCCAACTGCTGTGGGTCCCCAATAACCTGGGGTAGGCCAAATAGAGCCAGCCAAGGTTCCTTGGCAACAGAGCTAAAAGGGTATTGCTGCACACATGCCTGGCAAGTGAGATACCAGTAGAAACACAGATTGTCTTGCTGACAAACCCTAGACACAGTTGACATCTGCACATGGTGGACACTGGTGTGCGATGGCTACCCCTCCATAAGAAGTAAACAGCCTAAGCTTTCTTAGGGAAAATGGAAGCGCTCTCCACTCCAGTAAACATTCTATAAGAAAGACTTAGCAAGAGCAACTTGTGAAAGCGTCCAGACCTGCAGATGTGCTAACAGCATCACGAGTAGAGCATAGGAGCCAATTCCACCGTGATAGACCTGAAGAATACAAATAGGTTCATTAACAAGTCAGATGACCAGCCAACACTAGGAACTAAGATCCACAGGGACAGGACACAACACATCCAAAATGGCAGGTATACATATTTCAAGAGGTCCTCCAACTTCAATTGAAAACTCCAGCATACGCTACACACAATGAGGTATGGAAGGATCGACATTCCCATGCCATCTGACTGAGAAATTTTAGGGTTTTTCCACATTGCCCACTCCCCAGTGCATACAGGCTGCTTAAAGTTTCTCGCAAAGTCGATGTTCACGAAATCTGTTTCATGATGTTACGTAATTGTCTTCATTGGGTGCGTCTTTGCTGTTATAAAGGGTTTCCTGCAGTTCTCTTACATGAATATCATATGCAAAACTAATAGCTAGACATACTTCTGGTACTTCTGCTCCTTCTGGTCTTGCAGAGGTAAGAAAGCCCACCTCGTTTAGCTCTCGCTGCTGTAGGAATATCTTCAGCACAAGACACAAAGGCTTCAAAGGAGGAAGAGCCCTCATTGCACCCTGTAACACAAGACCTTGACAAACATCATACATCATGAATATCATAGAAAGTACTCAATATCTGTGATGATTCTTGCAAAAACCAAAGGCAAACTGAATTCAATAGCTCAATTTGACTGAACACACAAGAGCCTGGGCTCCAACTGCTGGTTCTTGACTGGAAATTTCTGGACAAGGTGCAGAAGTAGAGATATACGACGACAGTGAAACAGACCATTATGAAATCGGCAGCCTCAGGCCCGTTGGATACATCAAAGCTGTGCCACACACAGAGGTTTAGAGTCAACTACACCCAAGGATTTGGTGATATCTTGCACAAATCTGCATGAACTCACATTAACAGCCTACCAAAAAAGGTCAGTTTTCTGGGACAAAAAGGTCTGGACCTTTTTGGTGCCCATGTGCATGCTTGTGAGTATATGCAAGTCAATGTTTCATCTCCTATTCAAAGACCATGAGACCATGAGACTATGAGACCTTTTTCCTTCTGGCAGGTCATTAGGCATATTAAACTACCAGTTCCCTCCCTGAATGTACGAATAAAAACACTAACTGAAGTACCTTATGTCAAAGGAAATGTTACTCTGAGTCTCCACAAACTTTACAAGAGGTACTCTTGCTTTTGCAATGACCTGCCACAAGTTGCAAGTCACATCTTACATCCAAATTCAGCAAAGACTGAATTTTACCGATAGCCCCAACTTCAAATGACGTCACAGGTCCAAACTGAGAAGCAACAGTGGCTTCCCAAGAGGAGCAACCTACTGCAGAAATACATTCCATGATCCCTCACATACATGTTGCATGCAAGAAAATCTGACTTCTAGCTATTCCAGAATGGTATTGTTTTTTGTAAACAAAATAATCCTCAACAGAATCCCTCCAGGTTTAATAAACCTACAAATTACCTGTAAATTCTTTGCCACTGAATGCCTTGTCAATGCTTTGGAAAGGGCTTTCAAGCCTTCTTGCCGGACTTGGCATCTGGAGTCCAGAACTACCACCTGCCATGCAAAGTGACATGTGTCTCTGATAATTTTTCTTGACAGACTTCATGACCCATGAGTAAACCTAACCTAGTGGGCCAGAATTCTACCTCAACTGCCTCTCCGTCTTCCCCTCAGAAGGGAAGCTGTATTTGGTAGTGCAGTGACTGGCAGTGCAACTACAGCCACATGTGTCAGGTTTCCAGTAACCTACAGGGCTACATGTGCAGAGATGGAATCAACCTCTTAATTCAGTATGGCAATGCTAGCCAAGATACCTTTGCTGAATGGTTACAGGACGGCTTGTCATTAGCTTGGTCAACCTCTAAAAAAAATTCCCCTTACACTGGAGCTGACTCCTCACATTGAGTTTCCCACAGAGAGAATGTCATAGCCACATGCGGATGGCAAGGTGCATGACAGCTTCTCTCGCTTTTCCTTCCCATCTCCCTCCACTCACCATCACTTTGATTTTCTCCAAAAACATGACTCAACTCCAAAATCATGTCTCTTGCTCAATGCAAACTGGGGGTGGGGTATATCATTACAAGGCTATGCCAAGCAAAGTCTAAGGGGTACATCTCTTTATCTGCATTTTGTCCTCTACAGTGTGACTGGCAGTGCAATAACACCCACAGCTGACATGTCAGAAGCTAGTATAATGCCAAAGTGAGACTGTATAACAACACTCACCACTTGTAACTGCAGTGACGATGGATGTACACCAGCACTATGTCATTTCAAGCTCAGTGTCATAGACTTGGTGGACAGAAACCACACAGCTGACTCTGAGAGGATTCATATCCTGTGGGGATGCCCCATAAGGCTGTGCAATGTTTTGAAATGGTCAGTGCATGCATCTCTCTGTGTTTTCTATCCAAACTGGGTGCCGGGTCTATGGGCCACAAGGCTACAGCAAACAAAGTCTTATGAGTACATTCTCTCTCTCTCCCTCTGTCTTTCTTTGTGCACCATCCGAACAGCGTCTACACAGGAAGACTGACCAATCGAAAAGTTGTCAAAGTGTGAACCACCGCAATCTGGACGTCCCACTGAGGACATCAGCAAGGTTGGCTTTTTATCTGTCCATTTGTTATTGAGTATCTAATGCTTCTCTCATAGTATACTTTAGGGAGATGCCGATTGTGTCCAATTGCAATTTTTCTGTCGGAGGAGGTGGGTCCCATGAAGACAAAACCTCCGATGAAGCATATCTCAGCATACCGACGAATCTTAGGTGCAGTTACGGGCAATATCAGCAACTTTTCTACTGCTGTATGGAGCTGATCGCTCACAGGAGGAGGAAGAGGGAAACTTAATCACAGCGAACAATTTCACATGGGAAAGGCCCAAAGCTCTTAAAGCTTTTTCACACTGAGATGGTCTCGAGGGAGTGGGAACTTGACGCTGCCGACTACCACGAGGACAACCTTTTAAACGTGGGCTGCACTGCGGAGAATACAAAGCTGGATTACATGAGGCTGGTGTTGATACCATCATACACAGGTATCGATGAGCTGAAAGGAGACTTTTAGGCTTGTACTACACTCTCTTGGTGTGCAACGAAAGAGTTTTGGACACAGGCCTTGGGAACACAAAGTTGTCCACTGCCCACACTCATACACACTCATCAGAGTAGAGATCACGGTAAGAAACTCAGCTGGGGTCTAGCCCCTAAGGGGTAAGACTCAGTTCCAAACTAACCATCGACCCTGCCATCAGAATTAGAGTTTTCATGGCCATCTCAAACACATGATAGTCAGAAGGGCTTACGTCCACATCACTGGTTGGTAAATAAAGCCCAGTAGCAAAGGATCCAAACACCCTGACCTGTGACACACAAAGAAACGCATGAAACTTCCACAAGGGGAGAATAAGAAAGTTCGCCCACCAATACTCTGTATTAGATGAAGAAGTGCCATGGTCACTCAAATTACACACCCCTACCTTGTTAATAACTGTCAATGCCTTTCCCAATCGGGATATGTAGCCTATTACAACCCAACAGGACAAACCAAACCATATTCGTCAAATGAAAACGTAGAAGTTCCTAGATGTCCGTGCATACTGCAACTTATTAGATAGGTATCTATCTTTAATAACTTCTCCAAGAAGATCTCATGGATCTTTTATTTGTTCAGAATCCCATGATAATTTCATACCATAGCTCTGCCAGCACAAGGGTTAGCAATACTTCTGTGCCATGGCAAAACCAACATGGAACAAGGTGATGAAGCTTTCTTGCACAAACGGTCCCACAATCAGAGTTCTTCTCTGATGCAACTCCACCAAGCAGATGTCCATCGCTGCTGGTAAGAAGGTTAATGATGGGAGAAACAACAAGATGCCCCGACTACAAATCCACATTTACACACTGAATGATGCCAGCAAGCATGACAAATACATATGCTTCATTACCTGACAAGAGGGCCATATTGTTTTGACAACCGCACTCACTCGCTGGACTGCTGCTGCCCGTTCTTGTTGATCCTCCTCAGTTGGAGTAATAAACTCACAAAAGTCTATAATCTCTGCAGACATTGATATTGTGAAGGATGAATAACATGAAACCCTTTCGCCTAACAATATGCGTAGCATAATGAGCCTAACTATGATTGGCATGGCAAGCGACCTCTTCATGGAAAGGTCGTACTGAGCCCTGGTCAGAAATGGAAACCAAACCTTGATGAAGTTGCAAGAGAGGACTTTGAAAAGATATGTTGTGTGGCCCCGCACTTCGAGCCCATGGAGCTACTCCTTTGCTTCTTATATTAAGGGCTTCCACCCTCACTACCTGCTCCACCTCCTTCCCCTTGCTCTGCACTCGTTCCTCCTCAACTTTCTCAGTATTGTTTTCAGCCATATCCAGAGACAAGTATGCCATTTCATATCCACCAATTTCTTCTCCTTGCCTTAAAACTTTGGTCAACATTTCTGCGTCCTCGAGGCCCAGAACGATAGTCTTTGAAACCCTGGCAAGTGTTTCAGGCAAACTAAATCCTGTCGTCGCCAAATCCTGACCTCTTGGTCCCAACATGTTAATCTGCAATAATCCCTCTGGTGAACCTGCCCCAATTTGGGGTTCCATATTCGACACCTTACTTGTGGTTTCCTCTGCCCTCGCATCTTCAATCCTTGATCGCTTAGATGGACGACGTTCCTCTGTCAATGTGGAGGTTAAAAATTCTTCCGACGAATTTTCTGCTCTTGGGCTCCGCAGGTGTTTCCGGTTCTCAAATGAAAGGAAAGGTGACGCCGTAGCTGAAGCGTCCAAAGATTCTCCCCCCAGTGCCTCCAAAGTCTCATACAAAAACCCTGCCATTGTCATCAGGGAAGAGACAAAGGGGAAACGAGTTGACGAAAAAAGGTCTTGAAGACAGGGGGGCAGGTAACCAGCAGAAGAATTAAGAGCCTTAAACAGAGAAAGCTCTCAGACAGACAAGGGAATCAGTGTTCCACTACCAAATCTTTACACCCTCCTTGTTGCTCACTATCTGACATGGAAACCAATAAAGAAACGCATTCAGAACTTCTGACAGATCTACCGATACGACTTCGTTCCTGCCATCATCTAAAACCCTAGTTTAACCTGTCTATCTCCATCAGAAAACTCTAATTTCTCCTCCAAGACAATTGATAGTATTTGGTTATTAGCACGGTGAAGAGTCTTTCAGAGGTGCCATTGAAGCTACCAAAACTTGCCCTGCTCTCATAAGGTACGAGAGAAACCGAGACCGAGGCCAACATAAACAAGAGCCAGGACCAATACACTAAACTAGGGCATCGTTCCCCAGGTGGAAACGACTGTCGGATTAATGGTATCGTCTTTCAGGTAAATTTCTAGTAACTAGGTAATAAGAGGTAATGTTTTTTTTTTTGGTGTAAAAACAAACCTGGGAGAGAGTGACAGCCCACAATTCACTGGGCCTTTGAGGAGGGGGAAAAATTAACCCCCTTTCATTTATGGGCCATGAGACCTACAGGACGATCCCAGACATACGGTCATGAGCAATCCCACACACAGAGCAGGGCAGCGGGTTTGAACCCCGAACCGCCAGGGTGACACACTGTGCACTTACCAGCTCCAGCGCTACCAGCCAATTTGCAAAACATAGAAAAAAACAAAAACAAAAAAAACTAGGGCTTCGCGTTGCTCCGCAGTACTAGCGACAACTTATGAGAGCAACGTCCGCATAGATGGGCTATATTCAAGTTTTATGAACAGATGAACATTTATTGGCTCTCTTGTAAAGAGAGACGACCTTACATGTCAAGCCTCGGATTGGTGTGTTGTGCTGATCCTTTCTTCTTATGTTTTGCCGAAGCAAGAGAGCCCATTGCAATTTGAGGTTCCTTCATATTGTTAATCGTTACTTGTTAATCGATTGATGATATGTTCATTTTATGTTTGATGTTTGATGTTTGCAAAATCATCCGATGTTGTGCTTATCTCTACCATCGTACCGAGCATGTGCTTGAGTTTTTGATGAAGAGTATTGCACTCATCTAGGTTCACAATGGTGTTAGGTTGCTAACAAAAGAAAAACCTTGCCAGCAAATTGAAAGTGGCAAAGAATGATTTCTCAAGTACTTCAGCTGAAAGCCCAAAATTTATTTCATTTGATCTCAATTCGACCGGTGTAATAATGACTGTGGCTCATTTTGATACAACAAGCGAGTAGATTTGGATTTTTATTTTATTTATTTATTTGGAAAAAGGGACGATGGCCTTGAAAATTTATTAAAAGGGAAAATTTTAAACCCTTACATAATGCATTTGGATTATGAATGTTGTTTATATGATATCTTTTTCATCTTTATTTTCAATTGGTTTAGATTTCAAATCGTTTCGATTTTCATTTAATGTCACAGTTCCATGAAACGTGATGTGGTTGGGCTTCACCCCTTCCCCCATCATTTGATCATAGGTCTCCAAAGCCACCAACCCACGTCCCTGCTGTGCATACCCTGCAAGCATCGCATGCCAGGACACAACATCTTGTTCAGCCATAGTATTGAAAACTCCCTTCGCATCCTTGGCGTGAATCCACTTTGGATAATGTGAATGTGCATCTGTTTTCCAGCTTCCAGACCTTTAATCTTGATGAACTCAAGCAAGAGACATACAAACGTATCTAAATCTGCTGAAATGCCTCCCAGGCTTGCAAACGCACAGATATGATGTGGTCGGGCTTCACCCCTTCCACCATCATTTGTTCATAGGTCTCCAAAGCCTCCATCCCGCACTTGTGTTGTGCATACCCTGCAAGCATCGCGTTCCATGACACCACATTTCATGCAGCCATATTGTTGAACATTACCTTTGCATCCTCGATGCTCCCACATTTGGCATACATGTCCACGAGGGCATTGTTTAGAATGACATCGGGTACAATTCCAGCCCTGAGCCATGGGCCCCTTTGCCATTTTCCAGAGCTGCCAGGCTTGCACATGCAACGCACACAAAAGTGATGTGGTTGGGCTTCATCCCTTCCTCCATCATTTGCTCATAGGTCTCCAAAGCCTCCACCCCACGTCCCTGTTGTGCATACCCTGCAAGCATCGCGCTCCACGACACCACATCTCATTCAGCCTGCATATTGTTGTTCAAAACTGCCTTTGCATCCTTAATGCACCCACATTTGGCATACATGTCCACCAAGGCAGTGTTCAGAATGACATCTGGTACAATTCCAGCTTTGACGATGTCATCATGGACCTCTTTGCCCTTTTCCAGGGCTCCCAGGCTTGCAGACGCATTGCAAAGGCAAACGAACGTGATGTGGTTGGGCTTCACCCCTTCCCCATCATTGGCTCATAGGTCTCCAAAGCCTCCACCCCACGTCCCTGTTGTGCATACCCTGCAAGCATCGCGCTCCACGACACCACATCTTGTTCAGCCTACGTATTGTTGAAAACTGCCTTTGCATCCTTAATGCACCCACAGTTGGCATACATGTCCACCAGGGCAGAGTTTAGAATGACATCTGGTACAATTCCAGCCTTGACGATGTCATCATGGACCTATTTCCCTGTTTCCAGGGCTCCCAGGCTTGCACACGCATTGCAAACGCAAACGAATGTGATGTGGTTGGGCTTCACCCCTTCGTGCATCATTTGCTCATGGGTCTCCAAAGCATTCGTACCACACCCATGCTTGGTAAATCCTGCCAACATTATATTCCACGTGATCAAAGATGGTTGAGGCATTCTGTTGAACACTTGGTGAGCATCCATGATGCTCCCGCACTTAACATACATGTTGACAAGGGTGTTGAGTAAAAAAATATTTGGCTAAATCCACTCTAGATAATGTGAGTGTGCATTTGCTTTCCAGCTTCAAGGCCTTTCATCTTGGTGCACTTATGCAAGAGACAGACATACTTTTCTGAATCTGCTGAAATGCCTCCTTGGTTTAAAGTCCGTAGAGCCTCTTTCAGTCTTCCTGCATCTTCACATGCCCAGAAGTGCCAGAAGAGGCATTGTGGACTCCCTCTCTTGATCCTCTTCCGGAAGCTATGGTCATGGTTGAGGTGCCTGATTTTATGAACTGTGCCGCTGCAGCTGCTGCCTTTAGTTGACCATCTACGCATGCAGGTTTCTTGTAGCTATTGATCCACAGGGAATCATACGTAATCTTGTGCTTGAAATCTGGCCCTCTTGGATGAATCTGGCCCCACACTCTATCCCTTCTCCTCAGCTATCCATGCCTCTGCACAAAATCATGCATTAATCTTTGCCCTTGTTGCTAGCAGCGGACAATGACAGCCTAGATTTGTTCTAGGAAACACCTAATCACACGAGTTCTTATGCTGAATTGCGTCTGCTACTCTCTGTCATCTAACAGGCATTCAACTTTTTGTCTCGGTTGTCGGGCACCATTGACTGGGGTCAAAATTCAACATGGAAATTTAGGGCTGATCATGAATATATACTCAGCCTTGCTGCTAGCAGCTGACACTGACGGCATGAAATTCTTCCAGCAAACACCCCAACCCTACTTATTACTTGCAGAATTCGATATACATCTCAGGGCCGAGTCTGATGAGAGGGCAAAATAGGCTGACCATCAACCCAAAAGGACCTCTTGTGTGTGTTGTTTGTGTCTGTAGTCCGGTAATGTCAGATTGTTATGTGAGAACCACCACGGTGCAGCTGAGCAGGCAGTGATTGAAACACGGCCTGCTAAAACCAAGTTGACTCTCCCAAGAACCTTGTAAACATCAGGAAGAATACCAAATCATGGTACTAACAGGAACCGAGAGCCCACATTTGTAGGATGGACAAACTTCTTCACATCGTACATTAAACAAAAGCCACATCTTGCGATTGCGGTTGTCCCACCAGTGTGCAAATTCCTGTAAGAGCTCATGCGGTGAGCTCCTACGATGTTCTCATAATCTGCAAATGGAAATGTCTCCATCTGCGATCGGACGCGGGGGCATCATCCTCCCTTCCCCGCGCACATTTCTCCCGGTTTCTTTTTCTTTTTTTTTTCGGTTATTTTTGGGCAGTCCGGGTAGATAGAAAAAACTTGACAACTACGAAACGTGGCGACAACAGGTGGCTACGACACGTGGCGACGATGACGTGGCACTATGGCACCCTATTCTTGCTCTACGCTAAACTAGCTCTCGACCTTCGGTTGTCGCTAGAACTAGGGCTTCGCGTTGCTCCGCACTACTAGCGACGACTTCTGAGAAGGACGTCCGGACAGACGGGCCATACTCGAGGATCATGAGAGAGAGTACGGATCATGCAGCTTGCCAAAATGTCGGTCACGCAATTCCGATTGGTGGGGGGGGGGGCGGGGGAGGGGAGTTGGAGGGGTCTTCAATGGGTCATCTTGGTACAACAAGTAGATTTGGACTATGATAAATCAGTATTTTTTTATTATCCGTTGTGAGTATGCATTGGGACAAAATGTAGACTTTTTGAAGAGGAGAAGGAGGACGGTCTTTATTAAATATGGTGGCCCTTACATGGAACGTTTAGATGTGTCTAATTTAAGCTCTACCAAGCTATGCTTTTGCTCCAGTTGTCGTCGTTTGACTATGTCTCCTCTTGTGCTTTGGCCAGCAGTTTGACCCCTTTCAGTTGGAATGAAAGCCCGTGTTTCTTGTGACGAAAATTCATCCAATATCGGATGTTACACTTGACTGCAACGAGATCCCCTGAACGTTGGATTCTCCATCCATTTTTTGGCCATTTTCATCAAGGACTTATATTGTATTGTACATCTCGTCATTGTTTATTTTTTGACGTTTGTTATTACCGGACGTCGAGCCAGAGTTGTTTGCGTTATTTTTTAGGAGCTTTTTCGTGAAACTCATGTTGTTTCCACCCATCCACCTCATGTCCTCGCCTCTCCTCCTCCAATGATCGGACCATTCCGTTATTGTATTTGCGTAGTCGAACAGGAAATGGTTGTCTTCTATTAATATTGTGAATTTTGCGTCTTTTAGTTCTTCGGCGAAAGTCACGAATCTGTAATTCCCGATTTTGCCAAGGTAGGGGAATTTTGCAATACCTACGAAGATTGCAATTTCTTCACGGTCTGAAGGGACGTTCCACAAGGCGATGTGGAAGTTTGTAATGTTGGGCAGGCGTTTCCATGTGTTCCCCACCTTGAGGGCATGATGGTCATTGGACGTGAAACTGTCGTATATCACGTTTGTCATGTCTTGGTGGGTTATTTCTTGGTACGTTACAGTGTCTATTGTGTCGACTATTTCCGATGTTGACATGGTTATTTGTATGTATGGTGCACAGAGAGAGAGAGAGAGAGAGAGAGAGAGGCGGGGGGCAGCTGAAAGTATATATCGGTGGATTTTTGAGGAGAATTAAACCCTAAGAGTGTGACTTTAAAATTAATCACGCTAATCTATAGAACTGTGGCTTTCTCTCTCAGACCGAGGTTGATGCTACACCGCTTTGTTGGGAAGTTAGGTGCAAAGTGCAATGTAACAGTATGTTATATTCCTCTGCTTCACTTGCACTTCCAACAAGGTGTTATTGTTAAACATTATGGCTATCTTTTCTTGCTTGTCTACTGTGTGTAAGTCGGTAATTCTTTGGCTACCCAAAACATGCCATCCATAGAAACAGCAACATCACAACCACAACATACACATTCGCTCTGATTGTCGTGCAATTCACTTGAGACCCAGCAGTGGTGCGTTCTATGTGCTAGACTTCGTCAGGGCTCTTTTAGCTATCCATGCCTCTGCACAAATCATAAATACATCTTTGCCTTGCTGCTATCAGTTGACAATGACAGGCTAGATTTGTTCTAGGAAACACCCAACTCAACTTATCACACTAGTTCCTATGCTCAATTGCATATGCTACTCTCTGTAATCCAACATGCATTCACCTTTTGCCTCCATTGTCCCACCATTGACTGGGGTCAGAAAAGTATTCATTCCACAACCTCTTCTCGTCTCTGTTACCTGTTTCTGGATACTTCTTTGTTGTCATATTGGCAGTATCATGTATAAGTCAACCTCCAAACTATCAAAGGTTCACTCAACCAGCTAACTTGCAGAATTCAACATGAAAATTTTAGGGCCGATTGTGATAAGAGGGAAAAACAGGGTGAAATGTGTTGAAGAAGGTGTCTTCATTAGCAGTGCCTGAATTTATCAATTGTATGCGGCTTCCACTTGACCATCTACCCATGTAGGTTTCTTGTAGCTATCCTTCCACACGGAATCATAGGTGATCTGGAGCTTGAAATCCAGCCCTCTTGGATGAATCTGAACCCACATCTCAGGGTCGAAGACAAGCTGAAATAGGTCGAAGAAGAAGGTGTCTTCACCACATTGTCCTTGACCTTGTTTCATTGACCCATGGAGACCTGCTAGCAGCTGACATTGACCAATCCAATTCTGAATTGCATCTGCTTCTCTCTGTAGTCCAACAGGCATTCATCTTTTTGTCTCCATTGTTCCACCATTGACTAGGGTCGGAAAAGTATTCATTCCAAAGTTTCTCCTCATCTCTGTTATCTGTTTTTGGATACTTTCATGTTGCCACAACGACAGTAACTTGTCAGGGCCGAGTCTAATGAGAGGGCAAAACATGCTGAAATAGGTCGAAGAAGAAGGTGCCCTCACCACATTGTCCTTGACCTTGTGTCATGACCCAAGGAGGATTTGGCCGACCATCAACCCAAAAAGACCTTTGTGTGTGCTGTTTGTGTCTGTAGTCAGATAATGTTGGATTGGTATGTGAGAACCACCACGGTGCAGTTGAGCAGGCAGAGATTGAAACACGCCCTGCTAAGACCAAGCTGAATCTCCAAAGAAGCTTGTAAACATCATGAAGAATACCAAATCATGGTACTAAAAGCCCACATTTTCTTCACATAGTACATTAAGAAAAGCCACACCTTGCGATTTACCATCGTGAGAGCTCCTGCTGTGTACTCATAATCTGTGAATGTCTCCATCTGTGAATCGCGATCGGCCTGTGAAACCCCTCATGTGCTCAAGAAGATAGAGAAACGGGCACTTTGGGCAGTTTTGAAAAACTTGGCGCGATGAATCCAGTGGTGTTTTTTGGGCGGGCAGTCTGGGCAGATTGAAAAAAATTGACGGCGAAACGTGGCGACGATGACCTGGCAATGATGACGTGGCACTTTGGCACCCTATTCCTGCTCTACGCTAAACTAGCTTCCGACCTTCGGTCGTCGCTACAATTACCGTACCTGCGTACGCTGTCCGACGTTAATTAAATCAGAAAATGGGCTGTCGAAAAAACATAAATTTTGTACTTCCTGTGCCGGCAATCCCCGATCCGGTAGAGAAAACCGGCGACCCCTGTGGGGTCACGTCACCAATTTCCCTAAGTCTTCACGGGTCATCCAGATGAGTTTACAACGGTTTCAGGGTACCCGACGTTTCAAGCGTTTTTGGGGGGTGGCCTTCCTCCCTGGTCGTTTTCAGAGACCACTCTACAATCTCCAGACTGCAAACGTAAGCTGGGTTAGCATCTGTGTACGTCTGGACATGTTCGTTGTCCTCATCGTGTAGGGCCCAATGGAGCCCAACGTGACTTGCATGAATGTTGTTGAAAGCTCACTAGCACCTCTCAGTAAAGGACCTTGTCAAAATGTTGATGCTGTCGGATTTTCGAGCACAAACGTCTACCTTGGAGCACGGAGCAGAGCTGGCATGAGTTTTTTAAAGATCCTTCACGATGGTGGGACAACCGAAATCGCAAGGTGTGGCTTTTTCTTAATGTACGATGTGAAGAAGTTTCTCCATCATGCAAATGTGGGCTCTTGGCTCCTGTTAGTACCATGATTTGGTATTCTTCATGCTGTTTACAAGGTTCTTGGGAGAGTCAGCTTGGTCTTAGCAGGCCGTGTTTCAACCTCTGCCTGCTCAGCTGCACCGTGGTGGTTCTCACAGACCAATCCGACAGTACGTGACTACAGACACAAGCAGCACACACAAGAGGTCCTTTTGGGTTGATGGTCGGTTAAATCCTCCATGGGTCATGACACAAGGTCCAGGACAATGTGGTGAGGGCACCTTCTTCTTCTACCTATTTCAGCCTGTTTTGCCCTCTCATCAGACTCGGCCCTGAGATGCATATTGAATTCTGACCAAATTCAATTAGCTCGTTGAGTGGATCTGTGGTGGTTTGGAGTGACTTTGACAAGTTACTGCCGATGTGGTAGCAGGAAAGTATCCAAAAACGGATACCAGAGATGAGGAGAAGCGTTGGAATGAACACTTTTCCGACCCCAGTCAATGGTGGGACAATGGAGACAAAAAGGTGAATGCCTGTTGGACTACAGAGAGAAGCAGAAGCGATTCAGAATTGGAACTACTGTAAGAAGTAGGGTTGGGGTGTTTGCTGGAAGAACTTCACGTCATCAGTGTCAGCTGCTAGCAGCAAGGCTGAGGATGTATTCATGATTTGTACACAGGCAGGGCTAGCTGAAGGACCAGGGACAGAGGTCCAGATTCATCCAAGAGGGCCGGATTTCAAACACAAGATTACTTCTGATTCCCTGTGGATTAATAGCTACAAGAAATCTGCGCGCGTAGATGGTCAACTGGAAACAGCAGTGGCAGCAGCACAATTGATAGAACAAGGCACTGCTAATGAAGGCACCTTCTTCAACACATTTCAGCCTGTTTTTCCCTCTTATCAGGGTCGTCCCTAAATTTTCATGTTGAATTCTGCAAGTTAGGTAGTTGGTGGATCTATGGTGGTTTTGGAGTGATTTTGACATGTTACTACCAATGTGGCAACAGGAAAGTATCGAAAAGCAGATAACAGAGACCAGGAGAAGCTCTGGAACGAAGACATTTCCGACCCCAGTCAATGGTGGAACAATCGAGGCAAAAAGGTGAATGCCTGTTGAAAGCAGACGCAAGTCAGCATAGGAACTAGTGTGATAAGTAGGGCTGGGGTGTTTGCTCAAACAATTCTAGGCTGTCATCGTCAGCTGCTAGCAGCAAGGCAAGGATGTATGCATGATTTGTGCAGAGGCATGGATAGGTGAAGGAGCAGGGATAGAATGTGGGTCCAGATTCATCCAAGAGGGCCGGATTTCAAGCTCCAGATTACCTATGATTCCCTGTGGAAGGATAGCTACAAGAGACAATTGATAAATTCAGGCACCGCTAATCAAGGCACCTTCTTCAACACATTTCACCCTGTTTTTCCCTCTTATCAGAATCAGCCCTAAATTTTCATGTTGAATTCCAAGTTAGCTGGTTGAGTAAATCTTTGATAGTTTGGAGTGACTTTGATATGATACTGCCAATGTGACAACAGGAAAGTATCCAGAAACAGGTAACAGAGACGGAGAAGCTGTGGAAAGAATACTTTTCTGACCCCAGTCAATGGTGGGACAATCGGGGCAAAAAGGTGAATGCCTGTTGGAATACAGAGAGTAGCATAGGCAATTGAGAATAGGAACTAGTGTGATAAGCGGAGTTGGGTGTTTCCTAGAACAAATCTAGGCTGTCATGTCAGCTGCTAGCAGCAAGGCAAGGATGAATGCATGATTTTTGCAGAGGCATGGACAGCTGAAGGAGCAGGGATAGAGTGTGGGTGCAGGTTCATCCAAGAGGGCCAGATTTCAAGCACAAGATTACCTATGCTTCCCTGTGGATCGATAGCTACAAGAAACCTGCATGGGTAGATGGTCAACTAAAGGCAGCAGCTTCAGCGGCACAGTTGATAAAATCAGGCACCTCAACCATGACCACAGCTTCTGAAAGAGGATCAAGAGAGGGAGTCCACAATGCCTCTTCTGGCACTTCTGGGGATGTGAAGATGCTTTGTGAGGCAGGCAGACTGACAGAGGCTCTACAGACTTTAAACCAAGGAGGCACTTCAGCAGATTCAGATACGTATGTCTGTCTCTTGCGTAAGTGCATCAAGATGAAGGGTCTGGAAGCTGGAAAGCAGGTGCACACTCATATTATCCAAAGTGGATTCCCGCCAGATGTTTTTCTACTCAACACCCTTGTCAACATGTATGTTAAGTGCGGGAGCATCATGGACGCTCACCAAGTGTTCAACAGAATGCCTCAACGATCTTTGATCACGTGGAATATAATGTTGGCAGGATTTACCAAGCATGGGTGTGGTGGGAATGCTTTGGAGACCTATGAGCAAATGCTGCGCGAAGGGGTGAAGCCCAACCACATCACATTTGTTTGTGTTTGCAATGCGTGTGCAAGCCTGGGAGCTCTGGAAAAGGGGAAAGAGGTCCATGGTGACATCGTCAAAGCTGGAATTGTACCAGATGTCGTTCTGAACACTGCCCTGGTGGACATGTATGCCAAATGTGGGTGCATTAAGGATGCGAAGGGAGTTTTCAACACTATAGCTGAACGAGATGTGGTGTCATGGAACGCAATGCTTGCAGGGTTTGCACAGCAGGGATGTGGTATGGAGGCTTTGGAGACCTATGATCAAATGATGGGGGAAGGGGTGAAGCCCAACCACATAACGTTTGTGTGCGTTTGCAATGCGTGTGCGAGCCTGGCAGCCCTGGAAAAGGGCAAAGTGGTCCATGGTGACCTCTTCAAATCTGGAATTGTACCCGATGTCATTCTGAACACTGCCCTGGTGGACATGTATGCGAAATGTGGGTGCATTGAGGATGCAAAGGGAGTGTTCGACAGTATGGCTGAACGAGATGTGGCGTCATGGAACGCGATGCTTGCAGGGTTTGCACAGCAGGGATGTGGTATGGAGGCTTTGGAGACCTATGATCAAATGATGGGGGAAGGGGTGAAGCCCAACCACATAACGTTTGTGTGTGTTTGCAATGCGTGTGCAAGCCTGGCAGCCCTGGAAAAGGGCAAAGTGGTCCATGGTGACCTCGTCAAATCTGGAATTGTACCCAATGTCATTCTGAACACTGCCCTGGTGGACATGTATGCGAAATGTGGGTGCATTGAGGATGCGAAGGGAGTGTTCGACAGTATGGCTGAACGAGATGTGGCGTCGTGGAGTGTGATGATTGCAGGATATGCACAGCAAGGGCACGGGATGGAGGCTTTGGAGACCTACGAGCAAATGATGTGTGAAGGGGTGAAGCCCAACCACATAACATTTGTTTGCATTTGCAATGCGTGTGCAAGCCTGGCCGCCCTGGAAAAGGGCAAAGAGGTCCATGGTGACATCGTCAAATCTGGAATTGTACCCGATGTCATTCTGAACACTGCCCTGGTGAACATGTATGCAAAATGTGGGAGCATTGAGGATGCGAAAGGAGTGTTCAACAATATGGCTGAACGAGATTTGGTGTCATGGAACGCCATGCTTGCAGGATATGCACAGCAGGGGTGCGGGATGGAGGCTTTGGAGACCTATGAGCAAATGATGGGGGAAGGGGTGAAGTGTAACCACGTCACATTTGTGTGCGTTTGCAATGCTTGTGCAAGCCTGGCAGCCCTGGAAAAGGGCAAAGAGGTGCATGGCGACATGATCAAAGCTGGAATTGTACCCGATGTCATTCTGAACACTGCCCTGGTGGACATGTATGCCAAATGTGGGAGCATCGAGGATGCAAAGGGAGTGTTCGACAATATGGCTGAACGAGATGTGGTGTCGTGGAACGCGATGCTCGCAGGATATGCACAGCATGGTTGTCATAGGGAGGTCCTGCAGCTATTTGAAGGAATGCAAAAGAATGGCTTGAAGCCGGACAGTATCACCTTTATATGTGTTCTCTCTGCATGCAGCCACAGTGGCCTACTGAATGAAGGAAGACGCTACTTCAATTCCCTGAGTCAAGATCATGGTGTCACTCCGACAGTAAAGCACTTTGGCTGCATGGTGGACCTTCTTGGACGTGCGGGACAACTGGATGAGGCAGTGGACCTGATTAATAAAATGCCAATTAATCGAGATGTTGTGGTGTGGAAGGCCTTGCTTGGTGCCTGCAGAATCCATGGCAATGTGGAGATGGCTGAACGTGTGGCAACATTTATCCTCAAGTGGGATGAACAGGATGCCGCTACTTATGTGTTGCTATCAAACATCTATGCTGCAGCTGGCAGGTGGGACGATACTGCAAAGGTGAGAAGAATGATGAAGGTCAGAGGGGTTAGAAAGGAGCCAGGTCGCTGCTGCATTGAGGTTGGCAACAGGGTGCACACCTTCGTTGTAGATGACAAGTTGCATCCCAGAATTAAGGAAATCCATGCTGAGCTCAGAAGATTGTCTGGGCAGATGAAGGAGGCGGGGTATGTGCCTGACACGCGCTTTGTACTGCATGATGTGGGGGAGGAGGAAAAGGAATTTTCTCTTTGCCACCACAGTGAGAAGCTGGCCATTGGTTTTGGGCTGATCAGCACGACCCCTAGGACGCCTCTCCGTCTCATCAAGAATCTTCGAGTGTGTGGTGACTGCCACACCTCCACCAAATTCATCTCAAAGATTGTTGGCCGAGCAATTGTTGTACGGGACGCTAACCGCTTTCACCACTTTGAAGATGGGATTTGTTCTTGTGGGGATTACTGGTAAAAGGATGTTTTCCTGGAAAGATGCGAGTGTCTTACTTCATTTGTTGATCTGTGTAGCTAGTCAGACCATCCACCATTTCCTGAGAGTATTGACCATGATGTACTGTTGAGTGCATTTCTGTACTGTTGAGTCCTAGAGGATTGGTCATAGACGCCTGTTCAGTCATGGGCCAACTTACCCTAGTGTTTTGGACTAGTGATGAATTGAGAATCCCCAGAGTTCTCAACGTTGGTCTTATAAGGTAAAATTGGGGGGCTCTACTCTTCCCACCACGAGAACTAAACTGTGTCACTCACCCCGTCAGTCCAATGCAACCCCATCATGGCACTGGAGCGGAAGAGAAAATGACGGGGGCGACCACACCCGACTTTCACTTTAACACATGCTTCATCCCCTAAGTGACTCCCTGTTCATTTGTGCATGATTGCGCGAGATACAATCCCGTGTAGGCCATGCTTCCAAGCATGTGCCCTTTGCCATCCCTCACTGAGCTACACCATGTTCAACGTTGTTAATCTGATCAACGGTTCCCTAGATTTCACGGCAGGCAGTCCTCACGACTCTGTATTCTACCAATCTCTGCCCACAGTGACGATTCACAGTTCGCCCTTGCTGCGTTCATTACACCTTGGTAGTTGATTTCGATCATGTTCGAAATCGATCTGTCGGCACCCTCAACGCAGTCATTTCTGAGCTTTTTCTACATATTCAGTACTCTGAGATCTGTCTGAACTTCTGAACCTTGCTCAGAACTTACAGTGTTCCCGCCATGCAATGACTACACAAAGACCATGTGTACAAATGTACTGTTGTCTACTTCTCTCATTGCTTCATGATACATGATGTTCATACAACCCATGATCCGTCATGATCCCTCATCTTTCATGAGCCTGTTCAGCCAGATCATCCCACTTCAATTGCATGGCTGAAAGCAGCATACCATGTTTATCTGCACTAGGCAATGTTTTTAATACATGACTTTGTTATTTCGCCACCTCCCATATTGTTATACTATGATCCTTACAGTTAATGGATACTTCATGATAATGAAGCCGTTGCGTTCCTAACACAATGTCATGCCTCACTATGGCATGACATTGTAATGTTATTTTGTAGTTCTAGAGAAGTTCCTCATACCCATCTTTCTTCTCTTGCTCTACATTATTAAATTTCCTCTCGCGTGTTGGGTTTAGGCAGTCATAACTCAAATGCCATATTTGCCACAAGCGAAACACTTGGGACCTCTTTTCCCATTCTTGTGTGAGCCAATAGTGGTTTTTCCCCTTGAACTCTTCCTTGGGTGTGGTTTTCTCAATTACCAAAGCCGTCTTATTGGGGGGATTCTCCGTTTCTTTTAAAGTTATTCCTTTATATATATATATATATATATAACTGGCAGGGAGAGTGGCCCTGAGAATTTTATTAATGAGTTATTGAAGGGAAAAAATTAATCCCTTACAAGCCCGGAGGCTCTCATGAGGCCTTAACACACGGAGGTGGTGTAGGAGATACTTACCAGTGAGCAGTAAACAAGAGACAATGGACCCTCGACAATACACGAAGGCAGGTAATGAACAGTGTAGGTCAGGAGTCAGGAGCCTGACCGAGAGACAAGGACTGACCCGTTAAGGACCGAAGAACCCTAGAACATGGAGGCCTAGCGCGGCAAAGTAGAAGGCCGGAGAGGCCGGAGAGGCCGGAGAGGCATTAACTTAAAAGTGTGAACCAGGTCTATATATGGAGGAGAAGCTTGGATTTAGACACTGTCCTAATGTGCTTCCAATTGATATCTGATCTAATACCAAACTCAGGGGAGGCTGAAGGGGGCTTGCTGATGTTGCCACAAGGGTGGAATTGCATCCGGCCAAGTGCAAGAGTGAGCATCTGTGCAGCTACATATTATTCCGCTTCTCCCCCAAGACGCTCTGAAGGAGGAGAATAATTTCTCGTACCGTTAATTTCTTTGAAGTCGTGTAGGATATTGTTCAAAACCTTCCAATCTATCAGCCAGTCTGATGGCCTCGTATAATGAGGTAGGCTTTTGTTTTTCTACTTCTATTTTTATGGCGGGTTTTAATCCATACACAAATATGACTAATCTGACTAATTGAGTCATATCTTTTATACTGAGCATTAAACTTCGATATTGACTTAAGGTACATTCACACATGTGGATTGGATCACCGTGGGTAGCGTTACCATCACGGATTAGGGTTTCAACCAAAACAATTTGACGCTACTTATCTACACTACTTCTGTTCATACCTAGGCACGTTGATACGTTGTCACAGACGTACTTATCCATGTTCCTACCCTCTGTCCCTGATGCTATGGCGGAAAATAGCGACGATGATAGGATGACGGCTGTTGACGGGTTGCTGACGAGAGCTGCAAGTGTGTCTCAATCGATCAAGAAATGTCGAGCACAGTCATGATCACAGTGATTTAGCAATTTTCCTTGGAGCTTTGAGATCCATTTCTCTCCATTTCCAAATTGAATTGACATGAGTAAATTCATCTAGTAATAAACCCTTTAAATGTGGCTGACTCTTAGAGATCAGGCATTTGCTCCGGATGCTCTTCCCAATTTTGGGCTCTATCCATCGACTAGTCTAGACAAAACCCTTTAAAGAAAGTGGTTGCAAATCGCACCATCTCCTCCTCCTAAGCCATATTTCCATGAGCCATGGCCTATTGCTCAATGGAAAATAGCCATAATTCACAGGCCTTTCTAGTTCAAAGGACAGGCACACAAATGCACCCAAGGGTTGTTGGTATTGGAAATGGACAACGAATATACAAAAGTTTTTGTACATATGTGAGGAATGCTAAGGAAAACCTCTCATCACTCACTCTCATCGGTCTCCAACTCACTACTACTAGTATCAGGCCGCCGCGCCGCATGAACTTGCTTATCCCCGGAGTCGGAAATGGAATCACCGTCCGACTCCTCCGATGAGGAGCCCGAGGTGGGGGCCTGCTGATCAACTACCGTAGTGTCAACCTGTGATTCCCCATCGTCCATCGCATCCTCCTTGGTTGACAACTCACCAGTTGTCATGGCAACCAGGAGCCTACCCCAACCATGGTCTTTGGTGTACCCCCACTCTATCTTCGAGGGCTTCCTCCCAAAGCGTTTTACCTACACATGACATACAGATTGCCATGAGTGAGTATCTCAAACAGAGTGAGAGAAAAAAAAAAAAAAAAAAAAAAAAAGAAAGACGCAAGAGAAAGATGAATTTTGAAATCTTAGATGAGTACATATGACTTACAAAACGAGTGACGAAAGACTTGGCTCCCGCGGGGCCATATCTATGATGTCGTGCGCATACATATCGCTACACAACTACATCGCTGTCCAAAACCACACAACACATGTGCACACCACACACTAGTATACCACTAGTCCAACCACTAGGCTACAACTAGTCAGTCATTAGGCTGCCACTATGCTGCCCACTATGGCAGTCACTAGTCCATACAATGATAACGAAGAAGAATACAAGCACAAGCTCATGCGAGCTCACAAAGCTGAAGCATAAACTCATGCATATATAACCTCATCACTCAAATACAAGTCAAGCCAAGTGCACCCCACGCCATGGGGAATCCACACTACGGCGCCATAGCTAGGCGCGGTGAGGCTCAACTCGAGAAAGATGAGCCTCCCGCGCTTGCCGTGAAGATAACCACTCCAGGGCCTAAATCTGCCTTGACCCCTGGATTGACACTTGGGCCAATCCCAAATGTCAATATGTAAAAGCTAGCTATTTCCTAGCTAATTTCATACTAGTGGTAAAATAACTTGACAGCTGTCGTGCGCATACATATTGCTACACAACTACATCGTTGTCCAAAACCACACAACACATGTGCACACCACACACTAGTATACCACTAGTCCACCACTAGTCCAGCCACTAGTCCAACCACTAGGCTACAACTAGTCAGTCACTAGGCTGCCACTATGCTGCCCACTATGGCAGTCACTAGTCCATACAATTGCCCCCCTAGCTGGTGCTTAGGTCCCTCTAAGTCCAGGTAGCCACAAGATGTGATAGTGACCATAGCCTCACTAAGTCTTCCACCACTATCCCTACTACACTCAAACTCGATAGATCAAGAGGCCAAGAGGCCGGGTGCAAGAGTTGCCCCATCGTTAGTCGCCGTCTTGCAACCTGGAAACTTGAGCTTGGGATCTCATGTATTGACTCCTATGAGCTTGGCCTCCCATGTCTTGTTACTTGCCTCCAGTCATGTCCACTGCCACTATCCCAAGCAGTGTGGACACAACCAATCTCCGTCAGAAACCTTCTCAAGAAGTGGTGTCAAACATCCCATATGCCAACCCCCTTGAGCATCGATCACACACCAGCATGGTGGCTGCCCCTTTGGCAGACCCACAGAACATGCACCTCAAACCTGCAGGTACCACTGCCAAGTTTGGGTCAACTTTGCCATCGACATTGGGAAGGTGACATGGGCGCACAATTACGCACATGGTCCTTCCAAGTCATTCTCCCCGACCCTCCAAGATCAGGACCCCTGAGGGCAACACCTCTCGAACCCTCAGAATAACAACCCTGCGTAACATCCAGAGTCGTAGGAGCCTGCTGCAAATAAACATAGTCACCAGGGCTAAACCTCTGAAACCCAGACGATATCCTCCACCACGTATAGTGGCATACCTCAACGTATCACGGTGCTGTGCAATGGCAAGGTTATCAAAAGCCATGGGCATGACTTTCTTGAATAATTCTGCACGCTGATCACATGCACGTACCCACACGTCCGGATTGTCAAGGTTAAGGACTTGAGCAGTGTCCCTACGAATGGCTGCAGGCAAATCCGGCTCTCGGCCAAGAGAAGGAAATATGGTGAGAATGAGGCAAGTGATGCTTGTTTGCTGAACCTGTAGCCCATGGCTAACCAAGAAACCTGAAAAATCTCAATCTCCTAGGTGTCCCTTCTGCAAGCCATACTTGCGCAAACCCCTCTTCACTGTCTGAACAACTCTCTTTGCCAAGCCATCGGCCTCAGGATGATCCCGAGAGGTGGTGCGGTGGTCTATCAAGGCTTTATCACACAAAGCCTGAAACTCCCCCAAGAACTCTCTCCCTTGATCCGTGAGTACCTCAGCTGGAGCACCAAATCGGCTAAGCACAAGATCCAAGAATGCATACGCAACCCCCTCACTAGCCTTGTCAAGCAATGGAACCAACTCAATCCACTTGGAGAAGTGCTCCACCATCACCAACACATATATGTGGTGGCGCATAGTCAGTGGCAACGGTCCTGCGAAGTCAAGACTCCACCTGTAGCCCAATCCCATGATTGGTAAATGATGCAACTATGGTGTAGGGGCGTTGAATGAAGCACGCACCCTGTCACACACTAAACCGTCTATAATAGTTTGCCAACCCCATGAAAGCTCAAACTCGGCTCACATCCGTGGGGAGTGGAATTTGTGCAATGGCCTCTACCTTAGTCTGTTGTACCCCCAATCCTCCAGGATATATCATGTGACCCAGATACTCAATCTGGTTGTGGAAAAACTTGCACTTCCCTGATGCAACTTCAATCCGTGCGCTCTCAAGCGCTCCAATACCACCTGAAGGTGTCTCTCATGCTCCTCCATCGTAACACTAAAGATGATGATGTCATCTATGTGGCACCGAGCAAAGTCCACCCCTGCTAGAATCCTATCCATGACTCTCTGAAACTCTATAGGAGCATTCTTAAGCCCACATGGTAAGAATCGCCATTGGTATAGGCAATCATTGTCGTGCTCATTGATCCCCCAGAATGCTGTCTTCTGCTTGTCCGCCTCCTTGATTGGCAACTGGTGATATCCGGATCGTAAATCCAAAGTCTAAGGCCTTAGCATGCCCAATGGCATCAAAGATCTCCTCTGGTGTTGGCATGGCATACTTATCGGACTTGGTCTGACGATTTACAAGCCGGTAATCTCCGCACATACGTCTCTCCGTCCAATTGCCATAGACATCTTTCTTGGCTGGCATCACTGTGGCTGAAGCCTACTCTCCACCAGAGAGCTCCACCAAACCTGCCTCCCAGAGATCTTGAGTCCTCATCTGAATCAAAGACCTCTCCATGTCACTGTATCTATAGGGTCTCCGAAAGATTGGCGTGTCAGTGGCCAACTCAATACGGATCTCTTGACCCTTCAGTGCTCCCAAGTCCTTCAAACTGAAGGCAAAGCAATTCATGTAAGCCCTCAGGAACCGCCGTATACGTCGTCTCTCTCCTCCGATGACAATGGGTCCAATGTCAGGCTCCCAATTGTCCTCCGTAACTGCAACCTTAAGTCCAGTGGGCTTAGAGGTAGAGGACGCGTCCAATGGTTGCTATGTTGCAACCTCTTGAGCAGTACTCCCTGCCTGCTCAGTCAATGACAAGGCCTCATCCTGCCCCATCATCTCATCCTTGAGGACCTCCTCAACCCGGGAAGAATCCCCAACCTCATCCATCACAACCGCCTTGGTTGCCAACTCCCTCTGAACCTCGAGCACCTCCCACGTGTGCCATGGATGCATGCACCCCGTGGTCCTCACATGCTCGCCCCACTCACTGCCTGTACCGTCTCGGTAGGCAGAGAGACCATCAAGGGAAGTGTACTCCGCACTCTACATTGCTCAGCCAGAGCCAAGCTGATAATCCAGGTCAAGCAATTGAGATCCATTGCTTGCCCCAACACTTGACGACATGATGCCTTAGAAAGAGACGACACCGCCGTGGTACCAGTGGTAAAACCCATTGCCCACTCACGCTCGTCAGCATTAGGCCAACTGAGCATCCCACAGGAGGCCAGGTCCACTATCCCGGAAAGCATGCGATCCTGGGAAGCTGAGCAGTGTAGGTAATGCTGCTCGTGGTTGACCCACCTTGCTGACCACTGCCAAAGGCGAACGGTCATCGTGTCTCACACGCTGAGACTGCCTCCCTGTGTCCAGAATGTTATCCACTGTGAGATGTGCTAGCCGGTGCACCCCATCAAATGCACGCTTGAGCAGTGCGGGTGGCATCAAGTTAGTCCACCATAGCCGTGGACGATGAGCCCGTGACCCCACTGTAGCTGCATCTAGCAACATTGCTGACCCAAGCCAGACCGGACTTGATGCACACTGGCCATCACCCTGGCCCGAGAATCGCCCATCAGTGGCACATTCTCCAAGATGTATGCTGGAGATACAGCTTGATGAAGCTGCAAGTGGCGCAAAACCCGCACCATCTCCCAAACAGACCCGACCTCAAGTCTCGCAATCCATTGCCATGCCTGGCTGATGAATGCCCTTGGCAGGGCCAACCTGCCACTACCAGATCAATGGAGCCAACCCGCTCCAAATCCTGCGCCCCCAGCAACGAAATGTCTGCTGGCAAGGCCTGCTGATATCCACGAATTCAGACACCAACAACAACTCAGGGTACCTGCCTGTAACAGCAGCAGCCAATCCGGTGCTGTAACCTCCCTGCCAAACAAGTCCACAAGACAAATGCCTTCATCCGAATACTGCCACACAATAGGTGTGGTGTCCAATGGAGACAACTGAGGTGGTCCTGGTGCAATCCCCGTACTCTCCTCCTCTCCTGACGGTACAAAAGCCTTCACCCAGGCTTGTTGCACCCGTCGATCAGCATCCCGCTGCAAATCCTTGCTCGTGCCCCACAATGGAGTCTGAGCAACCATGGTAGGCAACTCCGCCATACCATACATGTCATCCTGCTCTCCCGGAGGTGGCACATCCTCTGAATGAGCGTTGCCCTCAAGCAAACTCTCTAGGCCAACTCACTGCCGCTGTGAATGCTGCTAGTGTCGGCATCTTGCCTCACTGGGCAACCGCAACTCCTCCTATGAATGTCACAGGGAGCTGCACATGCCGGCCCTCCCCTGACTGCCATGCAGGCCTATAGGAAGCTGACTCCTCCCAAAAATCCAGGTGAAGCCCATGGGTACAACACTGCCCCACCAACCAGGACATCGTATGAGACCGCGTCTGTCACAATGGCCTTGGCTCGCATCACTGAGCCATCTGTAGGGTGATCCGGCCGTAGTCTGATAGCCAACTCACGCCGTGTCATGCCCCGAGCCTGCTCCGATCCTCCTAGAGACGTCTGTATCTGGAAAGGACAAGGCTCCATATCCGCCTCCGTGAGGCCCAAGCCTGCAATAGCAGCTCTGCCCAGCATCAATGGCTGAGCTCCCGAGTCCAACAAGACCCGCAGTGGCCGGTACCTCTTGCCTGCCGGTCCACTCAAACAGAAAATGCCATCCTGGTTGTCTAACACGACAACTCCAGGTGTCACCATGGCGCACTCAATGGCTGGCCTAGCTGGCAGCTCCATCAACCTAGCAGCTGCAGCTTGCCATGGCGCCGCCGTGGCAGTCTTGACCCTCAAATCCGAGGATCCCTCCGGCACTACACCTCCCACTATCTCCGCAGAAGATGAAGTAACATCCCCACTCTCACAAAATGTAGCTGCCAGCCTGAACACCTCAGCTGGTCTTACCCCCGGCGTCGCAATCATGGTAGCCGAGAACAATGGAGCCTGGCACACAGATGTGGCCGCTCCTAGCAGCACACTAGCTGCCGTAGCCTTGGCAACACTAGGTAGTGGTGCTACCCGTATAGCTCTTCCCAATGGCATAGTAACCTCCGCCTCGGTAATAGTCGGGCAAGAACTAGGTGCCATGGATGGCGTCGACACTGTCTCCGCCAATGTGAATGACTGAGGAAGCCTAGCCTGATGGCTTGCCTCCCCACGCTGTGGATCCAACTCCACCTCTGCACCTCGTGGCTCAGGAACTCGTGCTGCTCCTCGAGTCACGGCTGCAGCAGAATCCACCTACACTACTGGTAGTGCTGCTCCACACATGAATCCCATGCCTCCCATATCTCCTCCCTCAGGAGCAGGAGGTGGACCATCCGGCCTTAGAGCCGGTACCACCTGAGCTGTAGCCATGGCAGCGAGCCTCTGCTCTAGCTGCTGAAGCTGGTTGGCCATGCCTTGGTCAACCCCCTGACCTCCGCGTCCTTGGCCATGTTGAGCTTGCCCTTGGCCTGCACCTCGTGGCTGGCCACCTCGTCCTCCCTGGGCTGCTCCACCTCGCCCCCGGCCACCATTGTTCCCTTGGAACTGGCCTGGGCGCAACTCGGGATGCAAACCATAACACTGGGCCTCTCCATGCCCGTGCTTGCCACAATGCCCACACTGCAACTGTGCAGGCTATGCGTGTGCCGGCCCTTTGCCTCCCTCTGGGCAATCCTTCTTGACATGGGGTCCTCCACATGTCCAACACACCACATCCGCCCATTGTTGGCCAGCAAATGAAGGGAGAGACCCCTGCATCTGAGGTCCTCTCTGCCCTTCCCTGAGCTTCACCCAAGCCCCCTTGTTGCCTTGAGCACATTGAGGTAGTGGTTGGCTAGGAGCACCACTACCCCGTGGTGTCTCCTTAGCAAATCCCACCATGACCACTCGTTCCTCCACCATGTTGAGCTCTATCCGCTCTGCCAGCAAAAACACATTTGCTAAGGTGGGTTGGGCTGTTTGTAGGAGAGTTGCATCCCGCACCCTTCTCCTCAGCTCCTTGTCCAATATCCCATACCAGAATTGGACTGCCTGAGCTTCCGTAACCCCTTGGGTTACATTTATCAAGCGCCTCATGCGAGTGAAAACCTCCCTCAAGCTCTCGGTCAGCTTCCGTTGGAACTCTTGCAAGCTCCGCAACTTCTCTGTCCTCACCCCTTGGTAGTTCCCTCTCAACTCTTCGAAGAAATCCACAACAGGGTTGAAGGCAGGCACGGGTACTAGTGCTGGTGCGGTAGTGGCTTGGGTGGACGTCGTAGCTACTGTACCACCAGTCCCACTAATCCCTCTACTTTTTGCTGAAGCTGCCGGTGCAGCGGCAGGTGTAGCCACTGCCCTCGTGGCTCTAGTGCCCCTAGTGATGGAGACATAGTCGGGTGACCAGTACATCCTCCACTCCTCGATCTCAACCTCATGCCCCCGCCTGAACTCATGGTAATCATCCATAGGCGGCCCCTCAAGGTGCTGAAAACAGCCCTTTCCATGCCATGAACGGCGTAAATAGTTGTGGATTGCGCATTTGCTGCAAATCACACCAACTATCAAACTCTTGGATAAAATCATCCAACTCGATGGTGCCCACCGCCCCAGAGTACCTTCGTGGCCCCTTGGTAGCTCCATACATCTCCTCCATTGTGTCCCACAATAATGGCAAAGAAACAACTTGCACCGCCGGTATGAGTCCTCCTGATTCACAATCCGAATCAGAACCTTCCGTAGAAGACACAGGAGATGAAGGTGGCCTAAACCGCACACCTCGTCTCGTGTACCCACTAGTATCGCTAGTGCTCGAACCGGCACTGTCCCCAACAACTAGTGGCCCCTCCGTGTTGACACTCAACCGGTCATGAACATGTCCCTAACCCCCTCTCCACAAGGTAACCGGGTAGAGAACCTGTTGCGGCTTATGGTTTGGAATACTAAGTTCTTAACATAGCCTACACCTGTACTTGCATGGGAATATCATGAAGATACTCCTCAAACCGCCCTCCACGAGCTTCAAAATTCGGCCTTCAAGACCACATGCCAGTCCTTAGGCAGTCCACCAGTGCCTCCACGAGTCAGCATAGGCCGTCCACAGGTCAACACGGGCCACCACCGACCAGCACAGGCCCACACAGCTCAATGGTCATAGCCATCACAGTCCCACAGGCCACTGGGCATAGCCTGTCACAGCCCCTCATCGCCCGTCACAGCTTGCCAGAGCCTGTCACAGCCCGTCACAGCCCCACAGGCCACAGGGCACAGCCCGCCACAGCCTGTCACAGCCCGTCACAGCCCCGCACAGCCCGTCACAGCCCCCAAGGCCTCAGGCACAGCCTGACACGGCCCCTCACAGCCCGTCACAGCCCCGAAGGCCACCGGCGCAGCCCGACACAGCCCGTCACAGCCCCAAAGGCCTCAGGCACGGCCTGTCACAGCCCCTCACAGCCCCAAAGGCCACGGGCACAGCCTGTCACAGCCCCTCACAGCCCCTCACAGCCCCACAGGCCACTGGGCACAGCCTGCAACAGCCCCGCACAGCCCGTCACAGCCCCAAAGGCCTCAGGCACGGCCTGTCACAGCCCCTCACAGCCCCACAGGCCACTGGGCACAGCCCGTCACAGCCCCGCATAGCCCGTCACAGCCCCACATGCCACTGGGCACAGCCTGTCACAGCCCGTCACAGCTCGCCACAGCCCCTCACAGCCCCCAAGGCCTCAGGCACGGCCTGACACAGCCCGTCACAGCCCCAAAGGCCTCAGGCACGGCCTGTCACAGCCCCTCACAGCCCATCACAGCCCTAAAGGCCACGGGCACATCCTGTCACAGCCCCAAAAGGCCACCGGCACAGCCCCTCACAGCCCCTCACAGCCCCCAAGGCCACCGGCGCAGCCCGTCACAGGCCCTCACAGCCCGTCACAACCCCGAAGGCCACCGTCACATGCCCTCACAGGCCCTCACAGCCTGTCACAGCCCCATCCATGGCCGCTCTGGCAGTTTAGCCATTTCTCCAAGGGGTTTAGCCACGCCAAGCTAGGGTTTGTGTCTCTTGGACTCTAGGTTTCTTTCCACCGAGCTATGGCGGCTGTGAGGAAATCAGCAAGGTATTCTTGTTCTTTCGGCTCCCACACACCACCATAGTAGCCCTAAGCCATGTGGTGGTTGCCACAAACCAAGCCTTCTTTCTCACTTAGCCTCCCCAAACACGCCACTAAACTCAATGGCAAACAACCAAGCCCTGCTGGTTCCCAGCCCTTGTGAGCACTCATTCAAGCACTCTCCTTGGCCATAGCATCTGTCTTAGAGCCTATTCCAGCCCCCTACACCTACTGCTTCAAGAGTTGCGCTCCCTTCAAGCTTGAAGTTGAAACCCCAACTCACATAGGCCCTACAAGTGCTTTTCTTTCACTCCAAGTGGAAACCAGCCCTAGACCTTCCGTTCTAGCTCTCTAAAGCTTGAAAACAAGAGCCTCAATAGGCTGAAGGCATGCTCCACACATGCCCCACTCTCACCATAAGAGAATCAGCTCCTTTGCTTTATTTCTTGCACCCACAAACCTGAAATACAAGCTTCAGCAGGCTGAAAGCATGCTCCACATGCCCTACAGGGAAACCAGCCCCTTCCTTCCTTTCTTGCACTCCCACACATGAAAGTGCAAGCCTTCACTAGGCTGATAGCATGCTCCACACATGCATTGCCCTCACATAAGGGAAGTCAGCCCTTCCCTCTTCCTTGCTTGCCCTCCAAGCTTGAAGATGGAAGCTTCAATGAGCTGAATACATGCTCCACACATGCAACCTCTTCACACAAGAGATATCAGCCCCCTATCTTGGCTCCTTGGCTCCTTGATGCTCTCTAAGACAAGACTAAGCACTCCACAGCCTTTGCCAAGCTCCTGAAACCCTAAGGCTTACATTTCCAGCCACAAGACACTCCTCTTGTGGTGCAAGAACTTTTCTTCCAAGCTCTAAAACCCTAGGTGCACATTCCATGGCCTTGCCGCACCTCTTAGCTCCTGTTCCAGCCCCGCTCTTGCCATGGCAAGAGCCCTCATACCGCTGGAGTTTCAGATTGAAACCCCCAAATCAACATAGCCACAAATGCATTGGCTTGCATACAAGAGAAATCAGCCATCTCTCTTCACTCATACCTCCTTATGAGCTTGAAGTTGGAGCTCCCGATAACTGTGACTTACATCTAACACCCTCGCAGCTCCACATTGCTGCAGCTCCTTAACTTGGCCTACAGCTGAAGAAGACGACCACCAGTTCACCCACTCGAGACCAGCATCTCCCCCGCTTCACACTAGAAGCCCAAACTTGGTTGCCATAGCGTTGAGCTATGCAACGCCGCTCTTCAACATAGGCTACCCGCCTATCTATCCATTGCAAACCTGCAACCTGTTCGCCTTTGCATTCTATCCACTTTGGATAGGCTCATACACGGATCCCTGCACTCTAGGCTGAACCGCTTCTCATGAAAACACAAGTGCTACAAAACAACTCGAACCTGGCACTCACAGACTCGAGCTGATCTTTCTCGAGTGATAACGAAGAAGAATACAAGCACAAGCTCATGCGACCTCACAAAGCTGAAGCATAAACTCATGCATATATAACCTCATCACTCAAATACAAATCAAGCCAAGTGCACCCCACGCCATGGGGAATCCACACTACGGCGCCATAGCTAGGCGCGGTGAGGCTCAACTCGAGAAAGATGAGCCTCCCGCGCTTGCCGTGAAGATAACCACTCCAGGGCCTAAATCTGCCTTGACCCCTGGATTGACACTTGGGCCAATCCCAAATGTCAATATGTAAAAGCTAGCTATTTCCTAGCTAGTTTCATACTAGTGGTAAAATAACTTGACAATGAGTGGAGTCGGATTTATGTAGTCGTGTTGTTGCAGACTCACAGCCTCTAGCAAACCTCTCCTTCTTTGCGGCGTCTTCCTCTTCCGCAATGAGGGCTTCCCAAGACTCCTACGCATGCCCCCCAAACCATTTTTTGGTTAGTTTTTCCAAAAATCCTTAGCACCATTGCCCTCAAACAATGCATATAATGAAATCAAGAACTAAACTGAGGTGAAGTTAGCACATACCGATGTTATCCCATGTGGGCGTTGGGGAGTAACCCCCTGCTTCATTGCTTCCTGGATCGCCTCTCTTGCACGGTACCTCTTGTCCTTGAGGTTCTTGCCTACCACCTCCAACAACCTCGTCTCACTCCCCCAAACTCTCTCGCTATCTAGGTCACAAAACCCCTACGATCGACATGATTGTTGGGGCCAATCTATATTTGTGATTAGAGAAAGGTATACACAGATGCCTAATTTGGTCAGAATATGTCATGTTTTGCCATGATTGGTTCAATGATCTTGATAACAGCTTGCCTCATTTCCAAACAAAGCTTTGACATGAAGAGGAGAGAGTAAAGCTGGGGGTGAGGATATGCATGGCAGGGACGTGGGATGGAGGCTTTGGAGACTTATGAGCAACTGATGGGGGAAGCATATCACGTGTGTGCATTTGTAATGCTTGTGCAAGCCTGGCAGCCCTGGAGAAGGGCAAGAGGTGCATGGGGATATCATCAAAGCTGGAATTGTGCCAAATGTCAATCTGAACACTGCCCTGGCAACTTTGGAAAATGGGAAAGAGGTGCATGGCGACATCTTCAAAGCTGGAATTGTACTAGATGTCATTCTGAACAATACCCTGGTGAACATGTTTGCAAAATGTGGGTGTATCTAGGATGCAAAGGGAGTGTTCGACACTATGGTTGAACGAGATGTGGTGTCATGGAGTGCGACGCTTGCAGGGTATGCACGGTAGGGACGTGGGATGGAGGCTTTGGAGACTTATGAGCAAATGACGGGGGAAGCGCATCATGTGTGTGTGCATTTGTAATGCTCGTGCAAGCGTGGCAGCCCTGGCAGCCCTGGAGACGGGCAAAAGATGCATGGGGATATCATCAAAGCTGGAATTGTGCCAAATGTCAATCTGAACACTGCCCTGGCAGCTTTGGAAAGGGGAAAGAGGTGCATGGCGACATCTTCAGAGCTGGAATTGTACCAGATGTCATTCTGAACAATACCCTGGTGAACATGTTTGCAAAATGTGGGTGCATCTAGGATGCAAAGGGAGTGTTCGACACTATGGTTGAACAAGATGTGGTGTCATGGAGTGCGATGCTTGCAGGGTATGCACGGTAGGGACATGGGATGGAGGCTTTTGAGACTTATGAGCAAATGACGGGGGAAGCACATCATGTGTGTGTGCATTTGTAATGCTCGTGCAAGCGTGGCAGCCCTGGAGACGGGCAAAAGATGCATGGGGATATCATCAAAGCTGGAATTGTGCCAAATGTCAATCTGAACACTGCCCTGGCAGCTTTGGAAAGGGGAAAGAGGTGCATGGCGACATCTTCAGAGCTGGAATTGTACCAGATGTCATTCTGAACAAAACTCTGGTGAACATGTTTGCAAAATGTGGGTGCATCTAGGATGCAAAGGGAGTGTTTGACACTATGGCTGAATGAGATGTGGTGTCGTGGAATGCAATGCTTACAGGGTATGCACGATAGGGACGTGGGATGGTTGCTTTGGAGACCTATGAGCAAATGATGGGGGAAGCACATCATGTTTGTGTGCATTTGCAATGCTTGTGCAAGCCTAGCAGCCGGCCTGGAGAAGGGCAAAGAGGTGCATTGGGATATCAACAAAGCTGGAATTGTACCAAATGTCAATCTGAACACTGCCCTGGCAGCTTTGGAAAAGGGGAAAGAGGTCCATGGTGACATCTTCGGAGCTGGAATTGTACCAAGGTGAATGCCTGTCAGATTACCAGATGCAAAGAGGTGCGTGGTTGCATCGCCAAAGGCAGCTGCTGCAGCGGCACAGTTGATAAAATCAGGCACCTCAACCATGACCACAGCTTCTGGAAGAGGATCAAGGAGGGAGTCCACAATGCCTATTCTGGCACTTATGGGCATGTGAAGATGCTTTGTGAGGCAAGCAGACTGAAAAAGGCTCTACTGACTTTAAACCAAGGAGGCATTTCAGCAGATTCAGATACATATGTCTGTCTCTTGCATAAGTGCATCAAGATGAAAGGCCTTGAAGCTGGAAAGCAGGTGCACACTCACATTATCCAAAGTGCACGCCAAATATTTTTCTACTCAACACCCTTGTCAACATGTATGTTATGTGCAGGAGCATCATGGATGCTCACCAAGTGTTCAACAAAATGCCTCAACGATCTTTCATCATGTGGAACACAATGCTTGTAGCGTGTGCACAACAAGGGCGTTTGGTTTCGAGGGCCGCGCTCTCCTCTACGATCTCCTTCAGTGTCATGTTCAGCTTGCGACCTTTCATTCTCTCTCTTGCGTTCTTCCTCTCTCGTGCTGAAGTAAAAAAGAATGACTGTCTTCTATGCCTTCCATTCTCTCGCACGGAACTCTGTCTCCTGCTACTCTCCAGCTTGAAAAACTACGGTCTACTGGGATGAGAGACGTCGTGCGATGAGTAGCAGCCGGGGCATCGCTCTCGGCAGTTATGCATGTATTCACTGCATACGTGTCCCCCTCCTAACGACACACTCGTCCATTCTGCAGTGGCCGCCGTTTTTCATTATGGAGGTATGGCCATCATATAGATTTGATACGGATGGATGACTTATTTCACTGGATTTTTTGGATTCTCCCGGTTCAACATCTTCTATTTGTTCGCCGCCGATATCTCTTAAACCCTTCACTCAATGCATTGTCGGCTTCCGCGTGGCTGAACACATTGGGATGGCATGGGATGTCGGTCTCCGCCGTCATTTCACATGGGTCGGTAAAGGCACATAACTGCTTACCAACTGTTTTATGAACTGTTTTGACAACTGTTTCTGAAAGGCTCTTTAACGGTATGTCAGCTTTTAAAATAGGTTTTGGCTGACCCTTCCAGAACGGTTTGGGACATACATGACGTGTTGTCCTTTGCCGACCTCGTTAGTAAAGGTGATGGACTTCTAGGTTTCGGTCTGAAATGCAAAGCATGAGAAATGTAATCACCACTATCGTTTGTAACAAGAATCCACACAGAAGTTGTGGCTTCCGCACTTTTTGTGTGACAAGCTGGTGGCTTTAAGATATCTGGTGTCAAGCAGCAAAGTGGGGCAGATCTGGGTTTTTTTTTTGTTTTTTTTTTTTTCCTCTGTGAGGGAATTTCTCTTGCAGCAACATGGCTTCCTCCGAAGCAAAGATTTACTCTGTGGAGAAACCAGTACCTTTCTCGAAGGATACCGACTAGCAATGCGTTTCGAGTTCCAGTATGGTACTGTGTGGCTCGAAAGAGAGGTTTACGGTGTCGATGGGAAGTTGATGAAGTATGCTTTCCAGAAACCGGATGAAAACGCACTTATGAGTCAGTGGAGAGTTCCTCCAGGAAGATACAGGGTTCTTGGAGCTCCTCGTCGGCAGTCGATTGGTTCGTATGTAACGCCGGGAACTGCTGCTCCTATTGTTCAAGACAAGAGGAATGTGGTCGTGAAGACGGAGCCCACAACTTCCAGACAAATTGTTGAGCTCTCCGACTCCTCAGAGGAGGACGTTCCGACAATGCCTTTTGTGGTTCTTTCTCCGGTGGTCGTGGTCTAGTGTCATTCCTAAACTGAAGTCAATGGGAGGAATGCCCGGTTTCAAGAGTGAATTGCGGGGGATTGACTGGGAACTGTCCCTGTTGAGCGTGTGCAATACCTTCCGGGGTCTTTTGATGGGGATGTCGTCTTTGAGCTGCCTCCACCTGGGCGGGGTGGACCTGTTTTGAGCCTCATGCACGGGATGGACAAGAGACACGATGGACACCCATGGTGCAGAACGAAGACATCCAATATTCAAAATGATGACAAGCTCGTGTTCATGAGAGCGGTGTGCAATGGGCACCTAAGGTGCGAGAATTTGAGTTGCAGACATTTCCTGTGGTCAGAGGTTCAGAACCAGAGCGAGTGGGAGGGTGTCGCCGAGAATCATTTCAAGCCCGGTGAAGCACCTCCAAGCTCCAACACTTTCATTTGCAAGTTCTGCAAACGAGCGCATTCTTGTGTGGCAGTGTGTGGAGCAAGAATGTACTATGTGGTGCACCGTTTTCCAACCTAGACTAGAGCCGGTGTGCATTTTGGGTTCCACAACCATCCAGTGTCGAAGAGGGATTACAGGGAAAGTGTTGAAACAGTATCCAGGTTGATAAGACAAGAGTATGAGAGCAATCCAACAGCCACCACCTCCACAATTGTTCTTGGAACAAACAAGACTTTCCTGGAAACCCATATTATTCTGTGGGCATGAAACTCGACGGGCCAGCCTTGGACAATGCTATGGATCACTTCTCTACCTTGAGTTCGCCGAACATTAAAAACCAGGTGAATGCATTGAGGATGGGTTCTGCTAACAGAGAGTACGTTGATAACATTTTCGAGTTGAAGTGACGGAGCAGGTATGACTACATTCAAGAGAGTGTGTTCCCAGGTCAAGGATCAAACAAAGTGTATCTTTTCAAAATGTCCACAGCCGGGGAGGGCAGCGGAGTCAGTCTTGTGAAGCGCATGCAGAAGGGTGGTGATGAACTGTTGTTCAGAACTGTTTCCTTATGTTTGATCATGTCAAACGAGTGAAAGACTGGACTACAATGGCGTGTCATGTTTACGATCCTTTCTACCAGCGAGTCATGACAATTGCAGTGTGTGACATGCAATCAGAGGATGCGGATTCACAGCAGCTAACGTGGAGAAGTCTCATTCGCGTTATGGATTCCCAAGGTGTCCCATCTCCAAATTTCGCCGGATTTATGGCCGGCAGTGCTCAAGCGAATTTCAATGCTGTTCGCATTGTGTTTGGATCAGGAGATCCAAAGGTGCCAATGCCAGGAAGAGAACGAACATGTCTTTTCCATTGGACGCAGTCCCTTGAGAAACATACAAAGGCAGATATCAAACGGGAAATGTAGCCTACTCATCTTAAGCTATGCAAACAGTACAAAGATGCCAAAAGCATGGCAGAGGCGAATACATTGTTCCAGACAATTTGTGCCTGGTGGTTCTCATCTGGGGCTGCATCAGAAGACAATATGAGAACGCTAGAAGACTGGCTGGCATTTTGGCACTTCCGGTACAGACAATGGGGAGCATGATGACAACGGTGCGTGGATTTGAAAACTTGCAAATTTCATTGAGTTTGTATCCATTTCCAATCATGTCTGTTGTGGTGGGGTGTGCCTGTCCTCTTTCTGATATATGTTTTTCCATTCTGCAGCACTTCTCAATTGAGGGATGGCAGACATGCCCTCTTGCAATCTGGCGGAGACATTGCACAATGTATGGTTGCAGCAATCTTGAAAGCGGGCCGGGATTTGTATGTGGCGACGGCATATGATCTGATTCGAGCTCTACTGCAACAAATGAGATATCGGAAGTTCTTACGGGGAGGCGTTGGTGACAAGGGTCCAGACAAGTCCAAGTTGATGTTGTGAGCAGCAAGAAGATCAAGGGATCTGAACAAGATTGCCAAGGCTGTCAACATGTGTACGGAAGGAACTCCACTGGTGTCCAAAATTCCTCATCTGGAGGGTGAGGAGAGATTCGGGTCTTGTAAACGGAAATTGAACACCCAACCTAGGTCGGATGCAGACTCCTATAGGCCGGACAGGGATAACTTCTCAATGTCGCGTGTTCCATTCCATCAGAGGTTCGTTTCCAGCATATCCAGTGCGGACGATCCTTTGTCACAAAGCCAAAGGCAGCCATCTCCCATAGTGAGTGCAATGGGGCAGGAGGTGAACGTGCTCCCCCTGTGGTGGAGTCCATGTGCCCCGACGAAGTCTGGCAACACACCACTGCTGGGTCTCGAGTGAAGTGCACGACAATCAGAGCAACCAATAGTGAGAAATACAAGTCCTCCATATCCAGAGGCAAGGTCCGCACTCCAGCTCCGACCTTCACTGGTTTGTTCACGCCTTACGGGCAAGCCGAGGCGAAGAACCACAAATTCTGGTTCTGCCCTGACGACTATGGTAGGTGCGTGCGTGGGACTGTGCAACCATCGGTTGTCATGAAGCCTCCTCGACCAAGCGTTTGGCCTGTGAAGGTGGGGGCACATCTCACAACTCATGAGATTGCCATGTTGGAGGAGGCAGACTTTTCCCTTCAGCGAGCCCCCTTTGTACATGTAGGTGCTTCTACTTCAACAAGTTCTAGAGTGTCACCACCCAACGCTGATGCATGGCCAACAAAATGAAATGGGAAGCTGGTTCGTCATTTCCCTCCGACTGCCGAGCACTTCGGCAAGGTGGAATCCGCTTGAATGCTTCAAGGTCGTATTACAGGCACTACGGAAGTTCCGCATCCCGGGTATGGACGAATCTACACTATGATGACCTCCACATCCGCTATGCATGACTGGTTGTACGACATCACAGTTTCAATTTCCCCAACTGCACTTGTCCTGATTTTGTTGGCATGCTTACAACAAGTTTGGGAAAGACATGAAAATTTATACCCTGCAAGCATCTGTATTTTATCTTCTTGAACAGAATGGTTTGTGATCCCAGATGCGACATCTTCATTCACCAGGCCACCATGAGTTTCAACGAGGTGAATACACTTATGCAGCGGGATAGGAGCACATAACATCCTCTTCACTTTGGTCATGTGCAAATTCCATGTTACTGGATTTTAGAAGAGTTGAAACTTGACCTTCGTATATTTGGTGCCAATGCAGCCTCCAATTATGTTGTGCAATGTGTGCCATTTCTTTCTTTTGTGTAGTCGTTCGAAAATAAATGGAATGGATGCGAATGCTTTCACAGGTCGCTCCTGCATTTTAATTTTTGGTGTTTTGGATGAATGAATGCCACGGCTATAGGCCCCTCGGCTATAGGTGCTATATGTTTCTGATGACATGGCATGTGGCAAGTTGTCTAGATACCACGTCATTCTGACGACTGCCACATTAGCCAGATAATGCCACGTCAGCAGGCCCATGCCACGTCAGCCTCACGCTCACGCCACGTCAGCGCGACCCCATGCTCACGCCACATCAGCTGGTGTGAGGGCCTGCGCTCACGCCACATCACCATCGCGTGAGCGTACGCTCTCACTCTCACGCTCACGCTCACGCGGAAGTCACGTCCGGAACAGGTGGTGGTGCAATTGCAGTAAAGGCAGCAACAACATCCAAGGGGCAATGTTGTATGCCTATGGACTCTAGTCCAAAGCCAGCTTGCACCTCTTGTATTTCAGCAATGGGTAAGGCAGTGATGCGAGCCAGGACCTGTCTTTTCTTAATGGTCACAGGGAAGCGCTCAGGATTAGCAATTAGAATCTTGACTTCTTGCCTATATCCCCTATCCATAACACCTGTGGCGACTAGGCAATGTTTGAGGGCAGTTAGTCTCCTCCAGCCTTCAACTTCCAGGAAGTGAGCAGCTGGACAGAGGAAGGCTAGGCCAGATTTGACCACTTTCTGGGTCATGGCAGGGATGGTTATGTTGAGAGGTGCACGAATCAGGGTAGAATTTCTTGGAACAGCTATGGGCATCCCTGTTTTACCACCAGTATTAGGAACATGCCATTGATATAAGAGTTGAAGATCAGGCTGAAACTTGTAAAAATCAGTCCAATTGAGGGTGGAGTAAGAGTTTTGTTGTACCTCTTTGACCATGGCTTGGACTCTGGATAGATTGGCTGTAGCAGACCCAGCCTTGATTTTCACTGCTTTCAAGGGAACCACGATCTCATGTCCCTCACCATTGCTAAAGCAAAGGGAATAGTCTGCCAGGCTGATGGCGGCACCGGCTCCAGTCATCCAGTCAAGGCCTAGCAAGAATTGTTCCCCAATTGTAACTATGCAGGTCACCACCACCTCTTTCTTGTGAATCCTGATGGGCAAATTAACTAGTCCTAGAGGCTCATATTTTGACCCATCAGCAATTAGAACCTCAATTCCTAAAGCAGGGCATAGCTTAAGACCAAGGACTCTTACTATATTCAGAGGAATGGCAGATATGGTGTATCCTGTATCAATCACGCAGGGAAAGCTTAGCTCATGGATGTGGCACTAAGCCATAAGGGGACTGATCTGCTGGTCAGCAGCCCTTCTGCTGAGAGGACAATGCAAGCCCTTGAAGTTAGTAGATAAAACAACATGAACTGGTATAAGAGAGGTAGGGTTGGTAGATGATTGACCTCTTTGTCCCCTTCCCAAGAGGTCTCTCTAGTTTAAAGGAGGGGAAGAACAACTAGCAACTTTTCTGTTCTTGATCAGCTTTGGTTAACCTGCCCTGTCTGGACAATGCTTTAGTCCAGTGCTCAAAAGATCCACAGATGTGACATGCAGCACGATTACCTTCATATGTCTGCCCAGTTTGGGTGCGACCCCTATTATTGCCACTTGTTGGCCTACGCTGTTGGTGGGCTTGCATTGTAGCGAATTGAGTGGCTACAGACTCACTAAGACTGCCTACTGTGTTGGCCAATCTTTGAAGGGTGAAGGCATATGTCTTACAAGAGGAATATAAGGCATAGATGTTGCAGCCATGCCAAGCTCGGAGCCCGTTGGAGCTTGAAACTTGGCATGATGTTGCATTGATTTGCTATCAGCCAAGTCTGCCATCTTAAGGTTAATTTCTGCTAACATGGTTTTGTTATTGATAAAATGACGACGCTGAGCCCAATTTTTAATAGCAGGGGGCAAGCCAAGGAGAAAATACCTTTTGACCATGCGATCTCTTTCTACTGGGTCAATGATGTTCTCAACAGTAACAAACTTGATGTCCTTGTAAAACTGCCACAGGGATTCTCCAAGCTGGTAAGTCCTAGAAGAGAGCTTAGCAAAGTAGTTTAGAGGTCTTTTTAGGAGGCTTGAACAAGGTCTTAGCCCATTCTATAAGGGTTGCCCAATTGAGGCTGGGATCATCCATGACTGCTGCATGCAGCAAGTCCCAAGTTGACCCCTTCATGCTCATCCTAAAGATGGTCATCTTGAAGTTCTCATGCACTCCATTGACGCTAGCAACGACTTCAAACATTTGAAAATACCTATCAAAGTCTTCCCCCATATTATACTTTGGATAGGGTTGAGTGGTGAGCTGAGGGATCAGATGACAAGGCAGACTGTGGTTTATGTGCCCAGGAAGAACAGAAGCATGACAACACAACAGGGAACAGTGGCTTGAGTAGGAACAAAAGAGGTATTGGCAGCATGTATAGAATTAACAGCAGACGCAGTACTTTGATTAACTCCACTAATGGCTGGTCCCATACTAGAGGATGACAGACTTGCATGTGGTGCCCGCATGCCCATGGGAAGGGCATATGACACCACATTTGACTGAGCAGCTGGGTAGACTGACTGTAGGTGGGGCTATGGCACACCACTCATGGGAGGAGTGGACATCACTCCCACCATATGAGCTGTTCTAGAGCTTAAATTGCTAGCATAAACAGGGACTGTATTGACATTGCTAGCATGTGTATCCATAACCTAATTAGCTGCAGTTCGTGGCAATTCCCCCATCTGTTGAACAAGAAGAGTTCCCACACAACTTGCATGACCAACAAAGGAGGTGGAGGGCACTGATGCTATTGCCCCCCCACCCACAGCAAGACCGGAGACATTCAACAAAGGGACAGCACTCGGATGCAAAACTCGAATTCAAAGAGCTAGTCCTTCCCCCGAGAGTGGGATTAGGGAGGCTAATCATAGGCACATGCATTAGACTCGTTACTTGGGCCGGCATACCGCTCATAGTAGCCCCAACATCCGAACTAGACCCGTCCACCCCCTGAACATGAACAGGATGGGAGGGCAGACCGTTTGATTCCCGAGCCAGCGTAGGCTCGGTTCGTCCAGCCACCAAAGCCTCATCACTCCGATCATAAACAGAAAGACCCTCGAGGTTGGCTATCCCAAACCCCTCATCTACCAATGTAATACCAGTTGGGGACTCTACAACTGCTCCCATTGTCCAAGCATTCAAAAAATTCATCATCACTCACCATGCAATTACCTTCATGCAGGTCGTCCGATCCCTCATTCATCTTTACTACACTTTCGGCCAGCGGCTCTCCTGAACTATTCATGGACCTCTGTCTTCCGGATCTCAACCAAGTAGTTCTAGAATCACCTAGCATGCAAGAAACAAAGTTGGATTGGAAGCATAACCTTTAAGCAGCAGGGATATGGAGAGTGGGCCGAACACTTGGCAAGCTGTCCTCTGGAACCCAAGTGGAACAATATACCACCCTCGCACCTTGTGCGACTGCAACTCGTAGACCCCCAATGCTAGCCATTCCCAACCGTCAACTCCCTTAAGCCAAAAACCAACGCGGGTTGTGTCACCCTCTCTCCATGTGCGCGAAAGCACAGCCGAGTTTGAATAGTCACTCAATCTCTCAAACGTACTCGGGTGAACCACTCGCTGTGAAGCAAAGGTAGTACCCACACCCAAGATTACTAGATCAGACGACTGCACTATCAAGGCCCCACCCTTCAAACCATCAACCAACTGTGAGTAAGTAGGCGCCAAGGCGCAAGGCCGGAGTTGAAACCGTAGTGCCCAAGATCAAAGCCCCCGTGCCTTGTAACATTAACGACAACCAACTTCACCCTACCACATTAGGGCCATGATGAAGCTCCGCACTTCGAACACCAGAAAGAGGTAAATACAAACCAACTTCTAACCAGGTTAATTCGCAATGGTGCAGAAAACGTGACTTGATCGTTCTGGACGGTAGACGTTCTTCGTTGCGTAACTCAAATTCTCGCCTAGCAAGCTGTCTGGCTCTTGACACTACCGCACCAGGCTCAAGCAAAGGTCGCGTGAACAGGGCCTCGTGATGACTGGTTAATGCAGCAAGGTCACCCACGACAGCTCTTTCTATATGCTCAAACCAAAGCTGATCCTCGTCACATATCTCACACAACAAATCATCTTCCTGCGACAACTCGATATCCCTCTCTAACTCTGCAGCTTGCTGCCTACTCTCGAAATATTCAGGGCCCAGATCAACAAAGTTGTCAAAATTATAGTATTCCGGGTCACAACTATCTAGAGAGCTGTCAGATTTCTCAAACCTTGGCAACCACGCCTCTGCCTCATCTAAAATGTCATAATCACTACCACCAGGAGAACCCAATGAAACAACAAGGGCTGGAATGCAAGCAATAGGCTCAGGAAGTAGCGACGCTAGCAAGGCAACACTGCCAGGCCGCACGCTGTTGGTAGTGTTAGCAACAGCAAGAACGTCAGCAGGGTGAGAAACGACAGGGTTGGCTTTAACAACGGGAGGAGCAACAATAACAACACCAGCAGAATGGGAAGTGGTAGCAGGGTCAGTCTCCACACTAGGATTAGCTTCAACAGTAAGCGCCACACTAATCTGAAGAAAGAGGCTCTCCCCCTCTCTGCGAGCTACACAATACAAAGTCACGAACGACAGCCATCCCCTGCAATCACACCCAACGCGCATCGTGAGACAGCAATATCGCAACAGCAGGAGAAAATATGACAAGGCGAGGAGCCGCCATTGATAATACGCATTAGCAAACCACTTAGGCAGCAGGATGTAGAGCAGATCCCGCGAAAAAAACCTAACTGACCCTGACAGCGCGGGCAAGATCCACCAACGCCTATGGTACCCGGCTTCTCTCCACCATAAAACAAGCCTGAAGCATATACTCCTTTCCTCTCAAGAAGCAAGGTTGCACAACAAAGGGGCGAGCAGAAAGAGCAAGCAACGCGCGAGAGGAGGATCAAACACACGGATCTGACACAAAGTAGCTCTCATCCAAAGCTTGTACACCAAAATCACATATACACTAACACCTGAGTACACCGCCCTGACCTTGTGTCAGGGCGCCGTCTTTATACAAAAGCCCTAGCTTTAGTGGCCCGCTGCGTGGCGAGGCGTCACAAGCCAAAGCCCACGGCGCCACCTTGTAGCCCTGGATCCGATGAAGGGCCAGGATCGAGCCACCAGCCAAAACTAACCCTAACCTAGATATCACTGTAACGGTTTAACGGCTTTATACGCCCAAAGAATATACTATGGATGTGTATCGCCGTTTTGGATGAAACGGGCAATTTCTAGGCTAAGCAAATATGGGGCTTTACAGCCTGCCACTCAGCTGAATCTGCCAAGCTATGTGGCTCCTGCAAGGTGCTTGGTGTATTCTTTTTTCAGCAACTGAAGATATAAGGTTCCCTTCACTGTATACAGAAACTCCAAACAATTTAGAAGTGCTGTAGCTCTGACAATGATTTGACCAATTTTTGCTTATGTTTGGCTGGATTGTCTTAGGATGACAATAGTAGACATACGCCATTTGAGGCTTTTTAAAGAAGTACCAGAGTGAAAGAGAAGTCTGCTGGATTCTCATATCATCATCTGGAAGATTGGAGCTGTGATGGCATTCGAATTTGCAGATCGTTGGTGGAGTAGTGTGGACTTCTCAAACTGAAATTCATGAGGAATTACATTTAGTCATGGTTTTGGTGACATCTGTGTTTCTTGTCATTCACTGAACTTGACTAATGAGACATGCACAAAAAAATCATGCAATTCCAAGTTTTTGTCTTGTTAATAGCTTACCAGTGCGTGCATGTTTTGTTCTAGGGTGGCTTCAAGAAATACAGTCAGTAGCTCAGTTGGTTAGTGCACTGAATACCACCTAGATGATTCTGGGGTCAAATCCTGCTACTCGAGGGGTGTGGTATACTTTTCTCCCGCTCAGTTGTTTCCCTTTAAAATAAAATAAAAAAGAGAAAAACAACCTCCTAATTTATCTTACTATGGTTACTGCCGGCTGCCACAAAGTTTCTACTTCCGTTGCAGCTCTCAAACTACTTGATAGAAATATACAAGAGGTTGACAGGGCCTATACTTCTCATTAGAACGTAGTATTCAGTATCAGCTTTTCTGTTCAACTATCCAAATCTCCATCATGGATTACTGGATTGAATGCAAATCTAGTTTATGATCCAGTTTTAGGAGGACACACAAAATACAAACAAGTTGACAAAAATGTAGCTACACTAATCACCTGGAGAACTCATGACTCTATGGCTAGCCCTTGTTGCTGCAGCACATCATCCCTGGATACCTTCCATGTGCAACTTCAAAAGAATCTTCCAAAACATCCTTCAGAAACCATCCTGAAAAAAAAATTCAGACATACTTGGAGAGACAACTTCGGGGACTATGATTGTGCTCTCAAATATTGGAATCAAGGGAAAGAGGGTGCTCAGTATGTAAACATGACTCTGTCAGTCTCCACACAGGTATTCTTCCAGCAGGGATTATCATTTTGCCCAAATAAAGGAGGCCTAGGCGTTTGAAGCTGACCACCAATTTGTGAAGTGAGTACCGGTTCCCTGCTATTGAACAGACATGCCAGTGACTAACAAAATTCACGTGCCTGCAAGTGAACACTCGGAGGAATTCTGACTATTCGTTGTCCCTGCATCTATTTGGATCAAGTTGATGTACCACTTCGTAAGCTTTTTGGCCATCTCGATCGAGCCCCGACCCTGATTGGGTTGCCAATTCGACCATCCAATATCTTCATCAGGACCTCCAGATTTTACTCATACAGACCCTCTTGCTCCCACACGTCCACCAGAAAGTCAACCATTTCCTGCACACAAGAAATTCCCTGGTAAGGATGGTGTACTATAGATGAAGCTGATGATCATCGGTAAAGCTCCATCATCACTGATATCAATTGGCAATAAGAAAGGTAGAGCCCCACCTAATCATATATCATGCAAATGCAGGTCAGCTGCTAGCCCCATCTGTAAGATTACCACAGCAGAGCTAGTTTTGCACCAAACAAATAATCTTAGGTAGCCCCTGACTCTCCGTTTTGAATCTTGGGAAGACCATACGACCCAAGGCAACATGTGAAGAGCTACCTCTAGTTCAAACTGGCAAGTATATGCAAGGAAAGATTACAATTATGAAATAAGAGGAGAAAAGGCTTGAAGCTAGTAGTGAGAAAGACAGAACATACAGTTAACGGCACTGGCTGAGGGAATGGCCGGCTGGTGGCAAGCAAGTCTTCGTAGGTTGTACTCCAGCTGCAACATATTTCCAACTCAAAACAATCAGTAGCCTGCCTACTGTCTTCCTTCAATTGCAAGACTACTACCAAATCAACCACTAGCTCTCATGGTCAAAGCACCAATATGCCCATATCAAAGTGCAGGAATAAGGAGAGGCAAACCTGATAACAGGTTCACGGGGTTGTACTGGTCGATGACGTGGTCGGTTGCCCACCCACTCCTGCCGCTGCTCATTCCACAACATTAAAGCTGCACACACCACTCCTCACAGCTCATTGACAAACGGTACTTCTTTATTAAAGACAAAGTCTCACCCTTGCATGGATGCCTCAACAAGTTTCCCACTTGAACTGGGTTTGTGACACCAAAACCTCCTCGATCTGAGGTGAGAAACCTATGCATCCAAGGAAAGGCCATCTATTTATTGAGTGGTCATGAGGTAATCCCCGCTCTCTCCTTAATAAGACTGTCATCAACACAATGACTTCAACCCTTTAACCATGGTGCTGATTAGACACCCCAATAAGCCTTACCGTGGTTAACAAATGCTGTGTTGTTGGCATTATTGTTGCTGTGGGCTGCAGCTCGGCTGTCATGGGTGAAGTTGGTGCCACCACCCAACGAGGAGTTTCGCTGAGAGCGAGAACTCAGCACACTCTCATTGTCCATTTCATTGGAGCTGGAAGTCCACCAATCCCTGGATGGACGGGCTGCGTGGCCCCGTATCCGCCTTTTGGAACCCCTGTGCTTCCTGTGAGGAGCCTTCTCGGTGGTCGCTAGAGGTGGCGGCTTGGCACAACCTCCAACACAACCACTGCTCTGTTGCAAACGCATGCATGCAAGTCCATGTCCACATCATCCCACAACCCCACCCGCACTTTGTCATAAGAGGTTGTGACAAAAGGTCTAGGTCACATCAGTACCCTGACCATATTTCCAACCTTCGAACCATCAACTGTTGGAATAGATACAATAGAGGCCTAACCTCACCCCACCAACCCAAAAACAACCTAGGGACACTGATAGACTCCATTCGACCAAAAAATCCATACAGTTGCCAGCACTCTGCCATTGTATCCCATTTATGTTGAGCAAGAGATGCAGACAACTGATAAAACATCCACAACCCAACCTTGAGTTTGGGACAGAAGACAGGGGACAGAAGGCAAGGATAGGCAGTGAGAGAGGCAACCAAGCTTGTTTGAAAGACCCCACCTGAGCTGATAAAGAAATAAGAGAGACACAATCGGGTGAAGACCAAAAAGCAGGAGGAATACGCACCCCATACATGCGGTGCACTTGCAAAGCAGAAAGTAGAACTGTCAGCTTAAAAAGCACTTGCTGATCACGCCTATGTCAGCTTCCTGGGCTGTCACTGGGAATGGTGATGGGAGTTCATTTCAGAACTGCAGGCTTTCCTTAGCATCCCTTCTGCCTCTGTGCCACCTACCTGCTTGTTCTGCAAGTTGGTTTAGTACTTATCACGTACAGCATTGGAGATAAATGACCCCTTGCTTATCATAACAAGGCATATCATGCTGTACAAGGTGAGTTAGAACAAGATTTGCACTGCAATGTATTCCTCCGACTGTGGTATACAAGGTGTCTGGATCATGGAGCATATGCTAGAGACCTTTAGAGAGCATAACCTGCAGAGAACCTGCGCCGTTCTCAAAGCTGCAGCCTGTCCTGGCCATCTGGCCCCTTCCTAATCATATCTAAATTATTTGCAGGAGTGAATCAAGAGGAGAGTACATTGTCTGTGAATCCTAACCCTCAGCATTTCCTTGCACAGCCACACAAGCTGTTCAACTATTCGATCATCTTGCAGAAACTTTTCTAAACTACTATTTTCCACTAACCTCTTTCCCAGATGAAAACCCTTCCATGCGATTTAGTGTATAAGAAAACTATAGAGCCAAGTTACCATCACAGGCTAATGCCATAGGAGTTTCTCTAGAAAGGAGCTCCATTACCAGCCAAGTCAAGGTAAAACCTAGAAAGGGAATTCGTACGTTAAAACCACGTCCATAATACTGAATGCCCTGTAAACCTCAATATCGGCTCCACGACACCTACCGTTCTTAGCAACGATTCATTTCAGAATCTCTATTGGATGCAGTCTAGATCAAAACCCGTGCAAACAAGATCCTAATATCTACAAGGAACAGTCTTTTGTTCTAGAACAGCTACCTTTCAATTTCCTACATACCAAGAAGTCGTCGTCAGGTTCAATTCCACCCCTCTTTCTCGTGCTATCACTTTCCCTCTCCACTATCTATCCACACACCGGTGAGCGGACTATTCAGAACCCAACCAGCCCTACACTCTTACTTCCATAATACCGGCGACAGAGTAGGAGGAGAAAAAAGCACAAGCTTACAGAGGTCAGCTTCCGTGTCTGCCCTTTAGCGCCTCTCCAAACACTTGAGCCTCCTCAACATATTCCGCCACGCCCCACCCCAAGAGCACAGCGGAGACAACTCAACCAGAACCCACAGAAAAAGAGAAACGAAACATGAATATATGTCGCCAAAACGGAACTGGGGACTAGAATCTTGCTGGGAGACAAGCCGAGAAATACTATGACCTATGGGAAATCCCACACGCTATAAAACCGCAGTGCCAACCAATGCCCAGTAAAAGGACGCACAAACGGAGAGCCAAACGAAACAACTATAAACTTCACTCCCCCAGAAAACCCAGAAAGGATGTAGGTAGCAGCTGACTCCCCACATACGAGAGTGGAAAGAGAGCGAAGGAAGAGGTGGGGGCCGGGGGCAATCAAGCGCCTGTCTGTCTGGGGGGACAGTGTGGCTGCAGTGCGCGCAGAGAGGAGGAGGATTGGGCAGTGCACTGCACACCAACACCAGCGCGGCCACACGGTAGCTTCCACCAGCCACAACACGAAGCGGGTCGCCTACTACATCCGCACTGGGAACGAGTTCCCAGTGGAGTGCTGACGCACACCGCGTCGAGGAAAAGGTAAGTGACAACCTGGCAAGGATGTGCACGGGTGGGAAATGGAAGTATAGGCTGCTCGATCTGATGAGCAACCCACAATGGAGGTTCCAAGTTTCGAGCAAGGTGTTCCTGACCTTTCTGGCCAGGCTCTGGTGATCGTAAAGAACTGAATGGCAATTCATTAGTCAAGTTCAAGGATGTTGGCACAGGATTGAAAGCAGTTCCCTGTTTTAGCCATGTACTTTATGGAGGCAACTGTTGCTGTAACTGTTGACAACAGATTAACTTTGACATCACCCTCCAATCAGAAATCTCAAGCGGGTGAGTGGAAACTCAGGTGCGTGATTCTTGGTGCCAGGTCCAACATGACATGCCCAAACTTGGTGAGGATCATTTCATGACGTCGGGACGTCTCCTATTATTATTGTTCGTTAGAACAGCGACCAAAGGATCTAGAGTTTGGCTGATGTAGCCTCCCTCTCTTCCCCATATAATCCGCACTAGAGTAGTCGAATGATTTTTTTTTTTGAGGTTGCGTCGTTTTCATCCACAGCGTATCTTCGGGGGATGACATCCAATGGAAGTGGGCCCTGAATGGAAAATGTGTCCTCCGTCGTCCTCCACACGCTCCAGCAAATGGCGCCTCAAACCAATAAATAGCCTGCATGCAGGATTTTTTCAAGCGTGAGGAGGTCCAGGAAATCGGTGGTGCATGGGTATCCATGCCCCTTGACTAGCGACGTGGCATGCCAGAAATCGTGTGCTGGTAAGTAGCGGCAATGATGGCCAACGTAGGTGCATAAATTAACGCGAGGATTTTTGTTTGGGTGTTTTTGACCCCATGATAGTCAAGTTGTACGTAGACAGTGCAGAATCAGGACCATTTGTTACAGAAATCGTGAAACATCGACGCAACTACTGGTATGGCCCACAAATGGAAGGGTCTGTGATGTCCATGAAAAACGCTCAGGCGTTTATATGACTACTGTACCTTCAAGGAGCAGCAGTTGAAGGCGTGCAATTTCAGTTGTCCAAGTTCGAACATCTAGGGGCCTGTTATATGACTGCAGGCAACGGCCTGCATGTTTCTAACCTCAACATCCGATCATTATCAAGATGAAGGCAAGCCAAGAGCGCTTGATCTCAAGGACAAACTACCCGATGGGCTATATTTTAAACGAAACGGTTGACAGTAGTCTCGCAATTTTCCAGGTATCATTTTTCACGTTGCTCCAATGCAATTTCAAGAGGACGCTGGAGGCACACATACTTTTGGTCATGATTTCACGCTCGAGCACGCTATGGACAGGGATCAAGCATGGGTTCCCATGTGTTTAGGTTCACTCAAGCAAACAGGCACTGAAGTATCGCAAGTTGCAAACTGCATGCAGTGTATCTTTTTTCCTATAGATTATCTAAGTATTTGTGGATGAATTCAATTCCATGAGCTTCCAAAGAGTCTTAGTCTTCTAATAAAAATCAAAAAGAGGTTTTATCCAGCGGTAGTCGTCGACTAGGATTTTGTTATGCGAAGGACCTCAACGACAGGACGAAGCCGTTATTGAGCGCTGTTTCGGGAGGACTTTTTTGTGTGTGTCTAATGGTGGTGCAAGATGATATGGAAGGAGTTTCATGCCCAAGCGTCGATCTTCCTACAACCAAAAAATATACTCCGCGTTGAAACTATGTTTCCACGTGGATTTGCGGCTTGGATATTTTTCATGATTGATGGTTGAATCCAATGGGCCTGCAGATTTGTGGGGATTATAAAGAAACCACAAGGCATTGTATGGCCAAGTTTGAAGAATTTTGGAGGAGATTTGTATCAATCCAATGATTTTTTGGAGTTTTCGGGGTGTTGTGCGCATACACCTTGCTACACAACTACATCGCTGTCCAAACCACACAACATATACATACACACAAATCAGTCTGCCACGATTTCCAAACCAAACCAAACCAAATCAACATTTCACTCATAAAATAAGAATCAAGCCCATTGCACCCCCAAGGCTTTGGGGAATCAACAGTACATGCGCCATAGCCGACGCGGGAGCCTCAACTTGAGAGAGATGAGCCTCACCGCGCGTTCGCCGTGAAGATAAGCCACGCCCAGGGGCCAACAAATATCTTGACCCCTGGGTTGACACTTGGATCAAGCCCAAGTGTCATATATAAAAACTAGTTATTTATTGGCTAGTTTCACACTACTAGGACTTCAACTTTACTTGACAGCTGTTGTGCGCATACACCTCGCTACACAACTACATCGCTGTCCAAACCACATAACATATACATACACACAAATCAGTCTGCCACAATCGCCCCCCTAGCTGGTGGTTAGGTCTCTCTAACTCCAGATAGCTACAAGAGGTAATAGCCACAGCCTCACTAAGTCCTCTATCACTGTCCCTATTGTACTCAAACTCTATAGACCAAGAGGCCGAGTACAAGAGTAGCCCCATCGTTAGTCGCCGTCTTGCAATCTGTGAACTTGAGCCAGGATCTCGTGTGTTGGTCTCTTAGTAGCTTGGCCTGACATTTCTTGTTAGCCTTCCATGGTTGTATTCACTCCCACTATCCAATGCAATGCGGACATAACCAATCCCCATCAGGAACTATCTCAAGAGGTAGAGTCAAGCATCCCATATGCCAACCTCTAGAGCATCGATCACACACCAGCATGGTGACTGCCACTCTAGCAAACCCACACAACATGCACCTCAAACTTACAGGTACCACTGCCAGGTTTGGATCAATCCTGCCATCGACATTCGGAAGGTGACATGGCGCGCAATTACGCACATGGTCCTTCCAAGTCATGGCATCCCGACCCTCCAAGATTAGGACGCCTGAGGGCAATACCTCTCGAACCCTCAAAATAACACGTCCTGCAATCACATCCAGGGTCGTTGGAGCAGTCTGCTGCAGATAAACATAGTCACCAGGGTGAAATCTCCAAACCCCAGGACGATAGCCCCCACCACGTATGATAACATACCTCAACGTATCACGATGTTGTGCAATGGCAAGGTTATTGAAAGCCATGGGCATGACTTTCTTGAACAACTCCGCACGCTGACCACATGCACGTGCCCACACGTCCGGATCGTCAAGATTGAGGACTACTGCAACCTCCCTGCGAGTAAATGCAGACAAATCTGGCTCTCGGCCAAAGAGAAGGAAATAAGGCGAGAACGAGGCAAATGATGCTTGCTTGCTGAACCTGTAGCCCATGGCTAACCAGGGTAGCTGAATCCAAGATGTCCCTTCTGCAAACCCCTCTTAACCGTTTGCACAACCCTCTCTGCCAAGCCATCGGCCTCAGGATGATCCCGAGAAGTGGTGCGGTGGTCTATCAAGGCCTTGTCACACAATGCCTGAAACTCCCCCAAAAACTCTCTCCCTTGATCCGTGAGTACCTCAGCTGGAGTACCAAATCGGCTAAGTACACGATCCAAGAATGCATACGCAGCTCCCTCACTAGCCTTATCAGGCAATGGAACCAACTCGATCCACTTGGAGAAATGCTCCACCATCACCAACACATACTTGTTGTGGCGCATGGTCAGTGGCAATAGCCCTGCGAAGTCAAGACTCCACCTGTAGCCCAATCCCATGATCGGAAGAGGGTGCAATTGTGGTGTAGGGGCGTTGAATGAAGCACGCACCCTGTCACACACCATGCACCTAGCCACAAATTGTTGCATCTCTATGTGCATACCACGCCACCAATACTGCCTCTGCAGTAGACTATGAGTGCATCGCACCCCAAAATGCCCCAACTCCTCATAGGCATGCCGCACTAACCGTGTCCGCTGTGTTGGGTGAGGCACAATCCTCATTCGACCATCCTCCCACACTCGGAGCAGGTGTGTCCCTCCACTTGAACCTCTTGGCTCATTGTAGGATCCGATCCCTCTCCTTGGCAGTCACAGTGGCTGTCGTGTCTCCAGTGCGGAGATAGTCCAATACAGCTGAATCCTCATGTATATCTTTGGCGCCACCTTGCTCATGCTGGCATCAGGGTCCTCAAATACTCGGTCTACAGTCATCCCTGTTGTAGGACCAACCTGGCCTTCTACTGCCAAGATACACAGTAATACAGATGCATGCTATCCGGGCACCATCTCCTCGTCCGTCTCACCATGCCACCAAGCTCCAGTGTCATCCTGCTGGCTCGTGCATGGATTGCGACTTAACCCATCCGCATCCCGATTGACTAGACCGGGTCGATATACCACCTGAAAGTCATATTCCTGGAGTATGAGTGCTCACCATGCAAGCTTTCCTGTAAGCTTGTCTGACTTCATCAACCACTTGAGTGGCTGGTGATCCGTGACAATGGTGAAGAGATTGTCATATAGATAGCACCTGAAGTATGCCACGGCCCACACTGCAGCTAAGCACTCTCCCTCATATAAGCTATACTTAGCCTTTGTAGCGTTGTTCGAGCGGCTAGCATAAGCCACTGCGAACTCTCTTCCCTCATCATCCACCTGTGTGAGCACCGCTCCAAGCCCCAGCATGCTCCAATATGTATGCAGCTGAAAAAGACGCCCCCTGATAGGTCGTCTCAAGATGGGCGCCGAGGTCAACCTCGCCTTGAGCTCTTGGAAAGCTCGTTCTTGCTCATCTTCCCACTGCCGCTCCGGGTCCACCTTGGTCAGCTTGGTTAGAGCCTTTGCAATGGCACTAAATCCCTTGACAAACCGTCTATAATAGTTTGTCAACCCCATGAAAGCTCAAACTCGGCTCACATCCGTGGGGCGTGGAATCTATGCAATGGCCTCTACCTTAGTCTGTTGTACCCCCAATCCTCCATGATATATCATGTGACCCAGATACTCAATCTGGTTGTGGAAAAACTTGCACTTCCCCGGATGTAACTTCAATCCATGCGCCTTCAAGCGCTCAAATACCACCTGAAGGTGTCTCTCATGCTCCTCCACCGTAGCACTAAAGATGATGATGTCATCTACGTAGCACCGAGCAAACTCCACCCCTGCTAGAATCCTGTCCATGACTCTCTGAAACTCTGTAGGAGCATTCTTAAGCCCAAATGGTAAGAACCGCCACTGGTATAGGCAATCCTTCACGTGCTCGTTGATCCCCCAGAATGTCGTTTTCTGCTTATCCGCCTCCTTGATCGGTAACTGGTGATATCCGGATCGTAAATCCAAAGTGCTAAAGACCTTGGCATGCCCAATGGCATTAAAGATCTCCTCTAGTGTTGGCATGGCATACCTATCGGACTTGGTCTGACGATTTACAGGCCGGTAATCACCGCACATACGTCTCTCCGTCCAATTGCCAGAGACATCATTCTTGGCTGGCATCATTGTGACTGAAGCATACTCTCCACCAAATAGCTCCACCAAACCAGCCTCCCAGAGGTCCTGAGTCCTTATCTGAATCAAGGACCTCTCCATATCACTGTATCTATAGGGTCTCCAAAAGATTGGCGTGTCAGTGGCCAATTCAATGCGAATCTCTTGACCCTTCAGTGCTCCCAAGTCCTTCAAGCTGAAGGCAAAGCAGTTCCTGTAAGCCCTCAAGAACCGCCGTATACGTTGTCTCTCTCTTCTGGTGACTATGGGTCCAACATCAGGCTCCCAGTTGTCCTCTGTGACTGCAACCTTGAGTCCAGCAGGCTTAGAGGTAGAAGACGCATCCCGTGGTTGTTATGCTGCAACCTCTTGAGCAGTAACCACTGCCTGCTCTGTCAGTGACAATGCCTCATCCTGCCCCATCATCTTATCCTTGAGGACCTCCTCAACCCGAGAAAAATCCCTAGCCTCATCCATCACCGCCGCCTTGGCTGCCAACTCCCTCTGAATCTCGAGCACCTCCCACGTGTGCCATGAATGCGGCCTACACCTTGTGGTCCTCACCTGTTCGCCCCTACTTGCTGCCTGTACCGTCTCGGTAGGTAGGGAGACCATCAAGGGAAGTGTACTCCGTACTCTGCACTGCTCAGCCATAGTCAAGCTGATAATCCAAGTCAAGCAATTGATATCCATTACTGGCCCCAACACCTGACGACGTGATGCCTCAAAAAGAGATGGCACCGCCGTGGTACCAGTGGTAAAACCCATCGCCCGCTCGCGCTCGTCAGCATTGGGCTCCACTAACTGCTGCAACTGACTATCCCACAAGAGGCCAGGTCCACCATCCCGGAAAGCATGAGATCCTAGAAAGCTGAGCAGTGTAGGCAATGCTGCTCGTGGGTGGCCCACCTTATTGACCACTGCCAAAGGTGATCGGTCATCGTGTCTCACACGCTGAGACTGCTTTCCTATGTCCAATATGCTATCAACCGTGAGGTTTGGTGGCCGCTGCACCCCATTAAATGCACGCTTGAGCAGTACAGGTGGCATCAAGTTGGTCCACCATAGTCGTGGGCGATGAGCCCATGACCCTACTGCAGCTGCATCCAGCAACACTTCTGACCCAAGCCAAGACCGCACTTAATGTACACTGGCCATCACCTTGGCCCGAGAATCACCCATCAATGGCACATTCTCCAAGATATATGTCGGAGAGTCTGTCTGCTGAAGCTGTAAATAGCGCATGACCCTCAACATATCCCAAAACAGGCGTGACCTTTAGTCTTGTAACCCATTGCCATGCCCGGCTGATGAATACCCTTGGCAGGGCCAACCTGCCACTACCAAGTGAATAGGGCCAGGATAGGGCCAAGCCGCTCCAAATCCTACGCCCCCAGCAAAGAGATGTCTGCTGGCAAAGCTTGCTGGTATCCACGAACTGCAGATACTGGCAACAAATTAGGGTACTGCTGCACTAACTGAGCAACATGGCGCAATGAGACTTGTCGTGCAATCTCATCCCTCTCCACATACAGGTAACGTCGAACTCGTACACCTGCCTGCAGCACTGCAGCCAATCCAGTGTTGATCCCGTCAAACAAGTCCAGAAGGCATATGCCTTCATCCGGGCATTGCCACACAAGAGATGTGGTGTCCAATGGCGATAATTGAGATGGTCCTAGTGCAATCACCGCACTCTCCTCCTCTTCTGACGGTACAAAGGCCTCTACCCAGGCTTGTTGCACACGTCTATCAGCAGCCTGTTGCAAATCCTTGCTCGTACCCCACAATGGAGTGTGAGCAACTATGGCAAGCAACTCCTGTACCATGCATGTCATCCTGCTCTGCTGGAGGTGGCACATCCTCTGCATGGGCATTGCCCTCCAGCAACTCTCCAGGCCAACTAACTGCAGCTGTGAAGGCTGCTAGTATTGGCATCTTGCCCCGCTGGGTAGCAGCAACACCCCCAATGAATGTCACAAGGAGCTGTACACGACGACCATCCCCTGACTGCCATCCAGGCCTGTAGGATGCTGACTCCTCCCAAAAATCCAGGTGAAACCCATTGGATACAACACTGCCCCACCAACGATGACATCGTAAGAGACCGCGTCTATCACAATGGCCTTGGCTCGCATCACTGAGCCATCTATAGGATGATCCGGCTGTAGTCTAATGGCCAACTGACGCCATGTCATGCCCCGAGCCTGCTTTGATCCTCCCAGAGATGTCTGTATCTGGAAGGGACAAGGCTCCATATCCGCCTCCATGAGGCCCAAACCTGCGATAGCGGCTCTGCCCAACATCAGTGGCTGAGCTCCCGAGTCCAACAAAACCCGCAGTGGCCGGTACCTCTTGTCTGCCGGTCCACTCAAAGAGAAAATGTCATCCTGGTTGTCTAACAAGACAACTCCAGGTATCACCATGGCGCGCTCAAAGGCTGGCCTAGCTGGTAGCTCTGTCAACCTGGCAGTTGCAGCTTGCCATGGCACAGCTCTGGCAGTCTTGACCCTCAAATTCGAGGATCCCTCTGCCACTACACCTTCCACTAACTCCGCAGAAGATGAAGTGACCTTCCCACTCTCACAGAGTGTTGCTGCTAGTCTGAATACTGCAGCTGGTCTTACCCCCGGCGTCGCAATCATGGTTGCCGAGAACAGTGGGGCCTGACATACAAAGGTGGCCGCCTCCATCAACACACTAGCTGCACTAGCCTTGGCAGTAGATGTCAGTGCTGCACGTGTAGCTCTTCCCAATGGCACAATAACGGCCTCTGCTTCGGTATCCGTCATGCGAAAACTAGGTGTCATGGATGTTGTCAACCCTGTCTCCGCCAAGATGAATGATTGAGGCAACCTAGCCTGATGGCTTGCCTCCCCACATGGTGGATCCAACTCCACCTCTGCACCTCGTGGCTCAGGAACTCGTGCTGCTCTTCGAGTGACGGCTGCAGCAGACTCCACCTGCACTAGTGGTAGTGCTGCCCCACACATAAATCTCATGTCTCTTATGTCTCTTCTGTCAGGATGATGTTGCTGAGGAGGAACAGGAGGTGGACCCTCAGGTCTTGGAGCTGGTATCACCTGAGCTGTGGCCATGGCAGCAAGCCTTTGCTCTAGCTGCTGAAGCTGGTTGGCCATGCCTTGGTCAACGCCTTGACCTCCACGTCTTTGGCCATACTGTGCTTGCCCTCGTCCTACACCTCGTGCCTGACCACCTCGTCCTCTCTGAGGTGTTCCACCTTGCCCTCGGCCACCATTGTTCCCTTGGAACTGGCCTCGCCGCAACTCAGGGTGCAAGTCATAATACTGGGCATCTCCATGCCCATACTTACCACAATGCCCACACTGCAACTGTGCAGGCTGTGTTTGTGTCGGTCCTTTGCCACTCTCTGGGAAATCTTTCTTGACATGGAGTCCTCCACATGTCCAACATACCACCCCTGGTTGCTGTTGGCCTACAAAAGATGCTACTGGCCTCTGCACCTGAGGTCCCCTATAAGCTCCATGGAATTTGGGTTGGGCAACCTTGCCCCCCTGACCACGCTGTTGGGCAGTCCCTTGTGCTTGTTGGCTGGCAGTTGCGCCTCGTGCAGGCATGTCCTTGCCAAATCCAATGGTAACAACTCGCTCCTCCACAATGTTGAACTCAATCCGCTCAACGAGCAGAAACACATCTGCTAATGTGGGTTGGGCCGCTTGTAACAGGGTTGCATCCCGCACCCTTCTCCTGAGCTCCTTGTCCAAAATTCCATACCAGAATTGGATTGCGTGAGCTTCAGTAACCCGTTGGGTCACACTTATCAAGCGCCTCATACGAGTCTAGGCCTCTCGCAAACTCTCACTGGATTTGCGCTGGAAGTCTTGCAAACTTCGCAGCTTCTCTGTCCGTACGCCTTGGTAGTTCCTCCGCAACTCTTGGAAGAACTCCGTGGCCACCGGGTTGAATCTAGGCACATGTGTTGTAGTTGTGGCAGGATGAGTAGTAGCACCTTTTGAACTGGTACCACCTACAGAAGTACCGGCACTACTTGTTCCACTACTAGTGCTGGCAGTGGGAGATATTGGTGCTGATGCAGCTACTGGTCGCGTCGTGCCTCGAGTAATGGAGACGTAGTCAGGTGACCAATACATCCTCCACTCCTCAATCTCTGCTTCATGTCCTCGCCTGAACTCGTGGTAATCGTCCATAGGCGGGCCTTCCAAATGCTAGAACGGTCCCTTCCACGCCATGAATGGGGTGAACAGCTATGGATTGCGCATCTGCTGCAAATCACACCAGCTGTCGAACTCCTGGATAAAGTCATCCAGCTCGATTGTGCCCACAGCTCCAGAGTACTTACGAGGTCCCTTGGTAGCTCCATACATCTCCTCCATGTCATCCCACAACAATGGCGAAGGAAACTGCACACCTGTTGATGAAGCCTCCGAGTCTGTGTCAGACTCTACACTAGTTGAGGGTGGAGGTGAAGGTGGTCTGAACCGAACACCTCGTCTTGTGAACCCACTCTCACTGTTACTGCCTGTAGCCGTACTCCCCTCAAAACCCTTGGGTAACTCCGTGATGACACTTAATCCTGTTGCGGATTAAGGGTCATATCCCAGTGACTAAGGGCATCTGCACCTGCATCCACCACAAGAACTTCTATGGTTGGGTGGTCATCAACCCAGCCTCACCATAGAAAAAACACTGGTGGTCTTGCTGGTCATCACTCCAGCCTCTCCACCGACATCATACTCTAGGATTGACCGATGATCAAATCCGGCCTAATCCCTATGAAAGCAAGCGCCCACACAAAACCAACATGGTGCACAGTCAAGCATGCAGGTGTGGGGGGGATCCAAACATAAGAAACCAAAACATCAACACCCCCACACCAAAATCCCTCCGCAGTGCTGCTCCTACAGAATACCCCAGCCCAAAAACCCCGGACTGACTGGCCTCCACCAAGAGAGGCTTTGGCAACTACAAGTACAAAGTAATGAAAATAGTAAAGAGATGGAGGGGAAGAATAGAGGCCCGACCAAGCAAGATCTAATCCTGATCTATGCTATCAACTGCCAGACTTCTCTCAAAGTGCCTCGCTCTGCATGATGGTAAGGTGTGGGAAGTATATCTATGTCCAAAAACCTGCCACTAACCTTATCCCAAACTACAGTAGCTCGCTCTAACCAACCCTCCTCCTCTCTCTGCCAGGTAGAGACAAAGCAATACTCCCCTATCTCCCTCTCACTGAATACTAAAGAAAATAAATGTAGGGTCTGACAGTCTCTCAACTCGAAAGCTTTGAGACGGTTGCGGGTGTCCTCATTGCGAATGACTGCATCTCCTTCAAGCAGAACAAACTGTTCGTTGCTAATGAACCCCCGTTCGTGGTTGCCTCGTGCAGAGCGTGTCCGGCTGCAACCACGTCTGATTGCAAAATCTTGTGCAGCTCCTGCTCCTCTGCTCCAGTACACCACGGCCTTGTGGCTGAACATCTTGGTCCCCGGGGTTGTCTTTGGCTGTGTTCCAAGCCTAGCTTCCACCCTCTTTGGTATTTCACCTATAGCTGCAGAATTGCTTGCTCCAACAGAGTTCTGACTGTCCAAAGCAATATTGAGGCCCTCAACGCCAACTACAACAATTTGTTGTCTATTGTTAATGCCTGACTCCCAGTATGCAATCAACTCGTCCAACTGTTCTCCACTCAAATCAGTCTGAGTTCCTTGAGAAACATAAATCTTGTCTCATTGTGTGCACAGGCTAAGAGAAGAGACCTGCCCTTCAATTACATCCTCATTGCCCCCAGCCATACAATGAGGACATCCACAGACTTGTCTCTCATGTAGACCACAACAGGTTCTAGAAACAGAATTGTGGATCTTTCATAGCACACTCACACTCAAAAAATTCCATAGATTTTTAGCAGAGTCCAAAAAACTAAAACCACAATCTCTAGGTCCTCGCGCAAATTTGAGGTCAAACAGCCTTTGTATGACCAAGTTATGGCAAAAACAGGCTCTGTATAATTTAAATTGGATCAAAACAAAGCTCCAAATGTATTTCAATAAATACAAGTATTTTTGGCGTACCCTACATGTTTCATGCGAATACCCGTAATTCCGAGGACGGATCTCTACATGTGCAGGAGCTTTAAAACTGGGAGTCGGGGATTTGCTACTGGTCGGTGCAGGAAATAAAACTTCGCAGTCTGGTGCCAAGCGCCATGAATACCACTCCAAACAGCGATGGCCTAATGTCCAAGATCTTGCATGTGTAGAAGAACCGAAAAGGGAAGCATTGACGAGTGTGAGTGCTAGCCGCTTGTGCATGAGCCCTGCTGCGGATATCAATTGTGCCTCTCCAGCAAGAGATGAGCCGGCCTACTACCATTCAGGCACTTTTATTTTTGAAGATGTAAACCTCGGCAGCAAATCTGCCCCTAATTTGAGCAGCTTCAATGCCATGGCTACGTCAGATCTGAATCAGACCCGTGCCCTCTCTGATCAGCACTTCTCCTGGCACATGTGTATTTGTGACAAACCAGCCTCACACTCCAATCACGTCGACAGTATCCTCATGTGACGTGGGCTGGCCCTCCACCAATTCAATCCCTTCAACTTCATGTTCAACCTTGGCAGTGAACATGCAATCAAAACGACAAATTGCCAACAGGCTCGTCTATTTCTCTTTTCATCGCAAGGTCAATATGACGCCACTTTGAACTTAAGCCACACTTCTCTCTTCACACGTGATTGGATTCAAGCATCAGTCCCACCTCGAATAACACCCAAGTCAATCTCTGATCATGAGTGTTTACAGGCTGAATTCATATCCACTGTCCATAAGAAAACACATTAGACTCCACCGATCGCTGCCCTTCCATTCACAACCTTGCTGGGCATACCCTGTGTTCATCACACTCCATGAGACCTGATTTCAGCCATGTAATCAGTCGCTCCAGCCCTATTGTTTTGATGCCTTCTCCCATGCGGTCATCATGCTTTAAATCACATTTCAGCCAGCCAGTTAATTGAACACGTTCTCCCACATTCAAGTTGTTGATGGTTAAAACCTGATGTCACAGTTGGGCTTAAACTTAGGCTGAAACAGACCCAGCAAATGCACTGCTTCATGGCAGGCCTAACCGCCAGCTTACTGCATCTGCCCAAGCATATCAGCTCTCTTAAATCTAAAAACAAAAATCCAGCACCTCCTTCCTTGCCATAGGCTTGGTGTTCAACCAGCCCATCAGCTCATGCCGAAATGCTACCGGCCTTAGGCCCAACTCCATTGAAGAACCATGGATGGTGTACCTGGTAGCTCATCCCACCCATTTCCTTGCACCCACGCAAATCACCAGCCAAAGGTGACCGACCATTTTCAGGCTCTTATGCAGGCAAACCTGACATCCTCACTTCAGCATATTGCGGCCACTTACAAGCTGGCCCAATTGATAGATCGTTTGTTGTGATGCCTTTGCTCCATGTGCATGGTCTAATGGCTGGACTGTTTTCATCACTCTACTGGGGGACAACCAGTCTTCCATCGCTGGACGATTCTCAGCTTCAATGTCCGATCAACCCAAAATAAACACTACAACGGCAGCCGCTTCAAAGTAACCAGTGCTTAACTAAAAACTCACATCTCGCACTAATGATGCAAGGTCATCTCTCTCGAGTGAAAAGATGCACAAAACCAAACCAACATTTCACTCATAAAATAAGAATCAAGCCCACTGTACCCCCAAGGCTTTGGGGAATCAACAGTACACGCGCCATAGCCGACGCGGGAGGCTCAACTCAAGAGAGATGAGCCTCACTGCGCGTTCGCCGTGAAGATAAGCCACGCCCAGGGGCCAACAAATATCTTGACCCCTGGGTTGACACTTGGATCAAGCCCAAGTGTCATATATAAAAACTAGTTATTTATTGGCTAGTTTCACACTACTAGTAAACTTTACTTGATAGGGCGTTCGTGGCCACATGAATTGATTTGAGGGGATTTTCTTGGGCTAAAATATCTAAGAGCGCCCTAGGACAGGTGGTAGGATGGAAAATGACACCTACCAACCAAGAATGGTTGAAAATCTTTCTTCATCCATGGTTTCATGAAGGAGTGAGCACGATATTTGGCTGAAGGGAATTTTGAATCATTTTTTTCCTCTCAATGTTTTCTCGCGGGGGCTAATATAATCTACCTCATCCAAATTGTACGTTGAGAATGGTGCTTTAGCCCGATGTGGAAGCCTCTAGTTGTGCATCATCATCACCACGAATGCTGGTTTCACAAAAGAAGGGCGTATAATTGGTGTGGGCAGCTTGGTGAAAGCAAGTTTGTGGTTTAGAGTGTGCTTCCAAACGGGTTTCTGTAGATGGTTGGAGTACAAAAGTTAGCAACCATTGAGAAGCCTTTGAACGCGCATCATTGTCTTCGTCTCCATACCTTTCATATATGTTAGATGAACCATCTGAGGGTAAACTCAGGATAATCAGTCTTCAGGGGAAGTCCACAATGAGGTCTGCAGATGCAACTACCTAGATTACAAGCAGAAAGGAAGGGTTGAGAACAAGGTTGGTGAGACTTGGGTAGTCCCAAGATGGTGCTTGCTTGATCCATGAGGGATTGCTTAGGTTTATCCTACATTTCTGATCTCCAGCTTTTGTAAGCACTGACACATAACAAACTCGTGGATACTGAACTATGGGAGAAGTCAGAACAGCAATTAAGTGCTGAAGCAAAGTTTGAAATTCCTAGAGTGCTGAGCCCTGGTCTGCTGAAGCCATAAAGTACCTTCGACAAATATCCATTTGAATGAGTCAGTCACTGATCTGCTCATGTTGTGAAGACCATTGCCATGACATGACAGCAACTATGCCATAAAATTTTACACTCCATGTGCACACTTTTTCCCTAACAGACAACCACACTTCATCTGTGTCCATTTCAAGAACAAATAGCTTTTTACTTTGTAATACTATGCACACAAACCACTCCTATGTTGAACAAACATGGTCAAGACCTTACAATAGACATACGAAGTTATAAGCACAATAGTAACCATCCCTCCCAACATAACCTGAGAATATGTTCTGCTCCATTCAACTAAATCTATCACTAAACCTCACACACCATGAGTAGATAATAGATTCTTACCTAACTTATCCAGCCTTAGTTCAATAGACTGTTGTGCCTGTCACAAATTAAGGCAATAGGAGATGTATGGTCCAGAAAGAGACAATGCATACACTGCTTCTTTCAACCTCCCCCAAGGTTAGTTGCCATTTTTATAGAGGTCCAGCTTTGAGTGGGGATGATATAGTCGATGGTGACCATAACACCCAACATAGTCCTATGGAAACCCCACCAACGAATGTGGTGCTATAGTCTGTGGCGACTACCACACCTCACCGGCAGGCCACACTCATAGGCGTTCACATCCCATTTCTGTGGACTGTTACCAAGCTCATGAAGTTGTCAGTTTTGGTTGTCGATCTCCACCTTCACGGTGGTTCGGCGTAGGTTCGAGCGAGGGTCGGGAACCTCTGCTCATGCTCATGCGCTCACCGCTCATGCATTTTCAATCCCCCACCCGACCACCTCTTTACGGGATTGACGGTTTACATTCCTTCCAGTGAGCAAGTGACAACAAAAATTGAGAATGGAGACCTCATTTTTACAAGCTCTAGGATAAATAAGTCTACATTCCAGTCCTGAGGATACCACAACTGCGCATAGGGAGCACATCTGTTCACAGTGAAGTAAGACCAGTGGAAGATGTTGTTGAGGAAGTACAAGGCCAAGGTACAACTGCACCTTTGAAAATTGAGGATGTACAAGTGCAGCCCGCCAAGTGCATATTTGGCCGAATTTGCTGACTAGGGACCAAGCTGCAGATAACCAAGCAGAAGAGTAAGAAGATCCACAACAAGATCCGCAGGAAGATCCGCAACAGACCATGATAATGAGTTCAATGAATAGAACCATTAATCTTTCAAGGAGCCATTTTCAAACTCATGTGCCTTCACAACAGTTGGTAGCTCTGAAAGAGGAGCTCAAACAGGAGTTTGAGGCTAGGATTCTATCCGAGCAGCTGCCACAAAACATGGGTATTAATTCCCAAGTAACTGCTTATTCACATGCCACACTCTTATTGCCCGGTGCACTATCGTGCAGAATCTTGTCCGTCGTATAAAGAAAGATCCACGATCAGCTGACGAGCAGTTGCATCAAGTAGAACATCTCAACATCACTTCTTTTCTAGCTTTCTGTCTCTCAGGATCAACGCTATTAGTTTTGATTCCTAGGATCTAGAAATCTACAAGTTTTTTCAAGGCGCCCATACCGAACCCCCTAAAAACGTGTTGGTTTGGGTTGTGTTCTTATTGCACCCAGTGCATTCGCAGTTCACATCCTGTTGCATTGCTACATTTGTCTCCATTCTTTTGAAGATCCTAAGCATTTTTATAATGTTAGCTGCAACACCGTCTCCATTCTTTTGATCACGAAGCTTTTCATTCATCTGATGAGGCGACAAAGACGAAGACCGAGTACTTCATCTTGAAGATCGGAAGATAGAGACCACGACGGTTCATTTTCAAGAAGCACGGTTGTAGGCTTCACCGAGATCAAGCAATTGTTCTATGTTCGTCTGTGCTTGAGGCTCTCGCGAGTTTCTTCTATCTTGGAGTATCTGAGCCTGGTGACTTTGCACAACCTGCTACACCGTTGACTTTTCAATCTACTCATAAGTTGACCGGCAGTGGACCCCTCTGATTCTAAAGCTTGAACATTCATGTGTGTTCTATTCTAAACCTTAGGGACGTCCTAAACCCTAAATTTCATTACTGCTACATTTGTCTCCATTCTCTTAACGAGCCTTAGGTTTGCTATCATCTCTTACATGCGTTAAACTCCTTCTCGAGTGTTGCATGTTAGATGAGCATCTAAGTCGTTCTCTACTGTGTCTATTCTCTTGCAAATGAGATATGGTACTATTCCTCTGTCATCTCAGTGAAATAGTTTCAATCACATATATTTGCCTCTTTACGTATGAATGCAGTTGCATCAAGTAGAACATCTCAATATCACTTCTTTGGGCCCCTAAAAACTTTTTGGTTCAGATTGTGTTCTTATTGCACCCGGTGCATTTGAGGTACATTCACGTTCCGCATCTTGTTGCAGTGCTACATTTGTCTCCATTCTTTTAAAGTTCATTTTCAAGAAGAAGCTCGGTTGCAGGCTTCATCTAGATCAAGCAATTGTTCTAGTCTGCTTGAGGTTCTCGCGAGTTTCTCCTATCTTGGAGTATTTGAGCCCTTGACTTTGCACACCGTTGACTTTTCAATCTACTCATATGTTGACCGACAAGTGGACCCCTCTGATTCTGAAGCTTGAACATTCACATGTGTTCTATTCTAAATCTCATGGACGTTCTAAACCCTAAACTTCATTAGTGTTTTGCTAAAGTTCTGCAATTAGCTTCTTTTGACAAGCTTGTAGTTTGAACAAAAACTCGGGATTTATATTCCTATCTAATTTATGTTAAGTTACAATAGAGTCAACTATATAGTTGAGAGATATTAGTGACTATCGCCATCAAGCCATTTTTAGGCTTAAAAAGTTTTATTTTTTTATTTTTTTTATATAAAATTAAGGCATAAAGTTATTTTTTAGTCACAAAATAATTTTTTCCTATTCTAGACATAAAAATAACTTTCTTTTGCCTATTCCTATTTGAGACAACCCCTTACAACAACAAATAAGCTCGGAGTGAGGCTCTGTGTACCTCATTCCATTTCTCTCCCACTGATGAGCTCATTTGTTGAGCAAAACTAGTCTGGGACTTTATAGAGATTTGCTACTATTCTGCATGTAAGGGTTGATGTCTATGTTGTGCTATTGAGCTTTAGGTTTGCTGTCATCTATTGCTCTAGTTCCATTGCATTTGGTTGCTTTGTCTCTATTACATTACATGCATTAAACTCCTTCTCGAATGTTGCATATTAGATGAGCATCTAAGTCGTTCTCTCTTTTTGCCTCTTTGCATATCTTTGTAGTTTCATCTTAGAACATCTCAACATCACTTCTTTTCTAGCTTTCTGTCTCTCAGAATCAACGCTATTAGTTTTGATTCATAGGATCTAGATATCTGTAGCCTTTGGTATTGTCCACTACGGTGGGAGAGTTCTGGCGCGACTACGGAAACACTTTCCCGGTTCCCTCTAGAACGTTCTCTATTCTACAACGTTCTTCCCCACATCCACCAGCTACGTGGGGCCAATGCCGCTTACCACCGGCTTCATAAGTTTCAGACAAACTCGCAGATGTCAACTCCTTTTAGTCGATTTTAATTTTTGTGCAGCTAAGATACATCTATCTCCCTTTTTAATTCCTGGACCATCCTCTAATGGATAGGGCGCCCGCAAACTTGAGAGGCATTATTCCTAGATGCTTACTTTATCCCAACACTTGCATGTGAGGAAACAAAAATCCCAACCCTTTGCGCAACAATTGAGCATCACACCACAACTCGCTACAAGTCCTTCTGATGACCGTGCCTTCACAGCCAAAGGAGCAGTAAAGTATATCTTCCTCTCATTATTCCCAGGATCTAGATATCTACATGTTTTTTCAAGGTACCCATGCAGCTCAAGTAGTTACTGAGAACACTGGGAGTCACACGAGCGATAGAGACCTGCGTCGGTGGACCGACACTGGCAGTATCACTTATTGGGGGGGAGTCAAGCGGCATCAATCAATAACAACATACCCAAATACCCTTACAATCACTATATGAAACTTTCAAGTAGCCACCATGGGATTGGATCTTGGTGGGTTAAGGATAGCTTTTGACAATATTCATGCAAGTTCGTCAAGGGCTCCATCCAAAGCCACACCACAAGAAACAAACAAACATCTGCAAATTTAAGATGCTGAACAAACTTGTGCACAGTGCTGCCTAATCAAGCTCATCAGAATTCGTATTCACTTCCATCTTCAAGCTTTGGAGAAGCTCCACCACCCAAACCCAGAATTAGGACAGCACTCTGATTTCCATCTACTGTCACCAAAGTCAGTCCAGAATCACCCCTTCAGTCAAGTGCAATTATGGGCTGACTTCCCACCTAGGCAGGGTAGACCCCACTATCATTTCCCGTGGATATGCCACAGGAAATGCACTCAACAGTACATCATGGGTCAATACTCTCAGGAAATGGTGGATGATCTGAGTAATTACACAGATCACTGAATGGAGCAAGACACTCGCATCTTTCCAGGAAAACATCCTTTCACCAGTAATCCCCACAAGAACAAATCCCATCTTCAAAGTGGTGAAAGCGGTTAGCATCCCGTACAACAATTGCTCGGCCAACAATCTTTGAGATGAATTTGGTGGAGGTGTGGCAGTCACCACACACTCGAAGATTCTTGATGAGACGGAGAGGCGTCCTGGGGGTCGTGCTGATCAGCCCAAAACCAATGGCCAGCTTCTCACTGTGGTGGCAAAGAGAAAATTCCTTTTCCTCCTCCCCCACATCATGCAATACAAAGCGCGTGTCAGGCACATAGCCCGCCTTCTTCATCTGCCCAGACAATCTTCTGAGCTCAGCATGGATTTCCTTAATTCTGGGATGCAACTTGTCAGCTACAACGAAGGTGTGCACCCTGTCGCCAACCTCAATGCAGCAGCGACCTGGCTCCTTTCTAACCCCTTTGACCTTCATCATTCTTCTCACCTTTGCAGTATCATCCCACCTGCCAGCTGCAGCATAGATGTTTGAGAGCAACACATAAGTCGCGGCATCCTGTTCATCCCACATGAGGATAGATGTTGCTGCACGTTCAGCCATCTCCACATTGCCATGGATTCTGCAGGCACCAAGCAAGGCCTTCCACACGACAGCATCTGGATTGATGGGCATTTTATTAATCAGGTCCACTGCCTCATCCAGTTGTCCCGCACGTCCAAGAAGGTCCACCATGCAGCCAAAGTGCTTTACTGTCGGAGTGACACCATGATCTTGACTCAGGGAATCAAAGTAGCGTCTTCCTTCATTCAGTAGGCCAGCGTGGCTGCATGCAGAGAGAACACACATAAAGGTGATACTGTCCGGCTTCAAGCCGTTCTTTTGCATTCCTTCAAATAGTTGCACGACCTCCCTATGACAACCATGCTGTGCATATCCTGCGAGCATCGCGTTCCACGACACCACATCTCGTTCAGCCATATTGTCGAACACTCCCTTTGCATCCTCGATGCTCCCACATTTGGCATACATGTCCACCAGGGCAGTGTTCAGGATCACATCTGGTACGATTCCAGCTCTGACGATGTCGCCATGCACCTCTTTGCCCTTTTCCAGGGCTGCCAGGCTTGCACATGCGCTGCAAACGCACACAAACGTGATGTGGTCAGGCTTCACCCCTTCCCCCATCATTTGCTCATAGGTCTCCAAAGCCTCCATCCCGCGCCCCTGCTGTGCATACCTTGCGAGCATCGCACTCCACGACACCACATTTCGTTCAGCCATATTGTCGAACACTCCCTTTGCATCCTCGATGCTCCCACATTTGGCATACATGTCCACCAGGGCAGTGTTCAGGATCACATCTGGTACGATTCCAGCTCTGACGATGTCGCCATGCACCTCTTTGCCCTTTTCCAGGGCTGCCAGGCTTGCACACGCGCTGCAAACGCACACAAACGTGATTTGGTCGGGCTTCACCCCTTCGCACATCATTTGCTCATAGGTCTCCAAAGCCTCCATCCCGCGCCCCTGCTGTGCATACCCTGCGAGCATTGCATTCCACGACACCACATTTCGTTCAGCCATATTGTCGAACACTCCCTTTGCATCCTCGATGCTCCCACATTTGGCATACATGTCCACCAGGGCAGTGTTCAGGATGACATCTGGTACGATTCCAGCTCTGACGATGTCGCCATGCACCTCTTTGCCCTTTTCCAGGGCTGCCAGGCTTGCACACGCACTGCAAACGCACACAAACGTGATGTGATCGGGCTTCACCCCTTCCCCCATCATTTGCTCATAGGTCTCCAAAGCCTCCATCCCGCGCCCCTGCTGTGCATACCCTGCAAGCATTGCACTCCATGACACCACATTTCGTTCAGCCATATTGTCGAACACTCCCTTTGCATGCTTGATGCTCCCACATTTGGCATACATGTCCACCAGGGTATTGTTCAGGATGACATCTGGTACGATTCCAGCTCTGACGATGTCGCCATGCACCTCTTTGCCCTTTTCCAGGGCTGCCAGGCTTGCACACGCACTGCAAACGCACACAAACGTGATGTGGTTGGGCTTCACCCCTTCCCCCATCATTTGCTCATAGGTCTCCAAAGCATTCCTACCACACCCATGCTTGGTAAATCCTGCCAACATTATATTCCACGTGATCAAAGATCGTTGAGGCATTCTGTTGAACACTTGGTGAGCATCCATGATGCTCCCGCACTTAACATACATGTTGACAAGGGTGTTGAGGAGAAAAACATTTGGCGTGAATCCACTTTGGATAATGTGAGTGTGCACCTGCTTTCCAGCTTCCAGGCCTTTCACCTTGATGCACTTATGCAAGAGACAGACATACGTTTCTGAATCTGCTAAAATGCCTCCTTGGTTTAAAGTCTGTAGAGCCTCTTTCAGTCTGCCTGCCTCACAAAGCATCTTCACATGCCCAGAAGTGCCAGAAGAGACATTGTGGACTCCCTCTCTTGATCCTCTTCCAGAAGCTGTGGTCATGGTTGAGGTGCCTGATTTTATCAACTGTTCCGCTGCAGCTGCTGCCTTTAGTTGACCATCTACCCATGCGGGTTTCTTGTAGCTATTGATCCACAGGGAATCATAGGTAATCTTGTGCTTGAAATCTGGTGCTCTTGGATGAATCTGTACCCACACTCCTTCAGCTATCCATGCCTCTGCACAAATCATGCATACATCCTTGCCTTGCTGCTAGCAGCTGATAATGACAGCCTAGATTTGTTCTAGGGAACACCCAACTCAGCTTATCACACTAGTTCCTATGCTCACTGCGTCTGCTACTCTCTGTAATCCAACAGGCATCCACCTTTTTGCCTTGATTGTCCCACCATTGACTGGGGTCAGAAAAGCATTCTTTCCACAGCTTCTCCTCGTCTCTGTTACCTGTTTCTGGATACTTTCCTGTTGTCACATTGGCAGTATCATGTCAAAGTCACTCCAAACTATCAAAGGTTCACTCAACCAGCTAACTTGCAGAATTCAACATGAAAATTTAGGGCCGGTTTTGATAAGAGGGAAGAACAGGGTGAAATGTGTTGAAGGAGGTGCCTTCATTGGCAGTGCCTGATTTTATCAATTGTGCCGCTGCTGCTGCGGCTTCTAGTTGACCATCTACCCATGCAGGTTTCTTGTAGCTATTGATCCACAGGGAATCATAGGTAATCTCGTGTTTGAAATCTGGCCCTCTTGGATGAATCTGGACCCACACTCCATCCCTGCTCCTTCAGCTACCCATGCCTCTGCACAAATCATGCATACATCCTTGCCTTGCTGCTAGCAACAGACAGTGACAGCCTAGAATTCTTCCAGCAAACACCCCGACCATACTTAACACACTAGTTCCTATGCTGACTTGCATCGGCTTCCAACAGGCATTCACCTTTTTGTCTCCATTGTCCCACCATTGACTGTCGTCGGAGAAATGTTCATTCCAAAGCCTCTCCTCGTCTCTGTTATGTGTTTTTGGATACTTTCCTGCTGCCACATCGGCACTAACTTGTCAAATTCATTCCAAACCACCACAGATCCAATGCAACATATGGCAAGCTACAACTTGGATGCAGACACCATAATCAATATGCAAATTCTGGGCCGAGTCTGATGAGAGTGCAAAACAGGCTGAAGTAGGTCGAAGAAGAAGGTGCCCTCACCACATTGTCCTTGACCTTGTGTCATGACCCATGGAGGGTTTGACCGACCATCAACCCAAAAGGACCTCTTGTGTGTGCTGCTTGTGTCTGTAGTCAGGTAATCTCGGATTGGTCTGTAAGAACCACCAGGGTGCAGATGAGCAGGCAGAGGTTGAAACACGGCCTGCTAAGACCAAGCTGACTCTCCCAAGAACCTTGTAAACATCAAGAAGAAAACCAAATCATGGTACTAGCAGGAGCCAAGCGCCCACATTTGCAGGATGGACAAACTTCTTCACATCGTACATTAAGAAAAAGCCACACCTTGCGATTGCGGTTGTCCCACCATCGTGAAGGATCTTTAAAAAACTCATGCCAGCTCTGCTCCGTGCTCCAAGGAAGAGGTTTGTGATAGAAAATCCGACAGCATCAACATGTTGACATGGTTCTTTACTGAGGGGTGCTAGTGAGCTTTCAACAACATTCATGCAAGTTGTTTTCGGCTCCATTGGGCTCTACACGATGAGGAACAACGAACTCCAAACTCTGCTCAAGAATTACCGAACTTTCAACAAGGATATTACTATGCTCTTCCAAGGTGGCAGGGGTCAGGGCCCTACATCGACCACCGGTTCGTCGTCGTGCCGTTCTGATGGCTCCTAGCGGTGCCTCTGAATTTTGTGTGGCCTATTGAAAGCATTTTGGACGGTCACTGACACAAATGTGTCTTCCACTTGCGATGGGTCACGGAGTAATTTATAGACATTAGGGCTTTTCATCAGAATTGTCTGCTTGCAGATGAGGTGCGTGGAGGCAGAGATGGCGTGGAAGAAAGCTCTCTCGAAACTAGGAGAGACAGAACTGTGCCGCTACTCTACAATGCCGGGAGGATGCGTTCTCACAGAAAAGTGGTTTTATGCCCACGCGTAGGAAAATTTTGGACGGATAAAGGGCCTATCAGTGGACAGACACCAAGCCCCCATAGCGAAACATGGAGGAATCAAGGTACCCTCACATACTGCAGTAAGGGAACTCCATCTAGCATGCCAAACACAACCCCTAAACCCTAAATCCTAAATCTTTCTAACAGATGTCGTTAGAAGTGCACTGTACTTCTAATTTCAAAGCTCTGGGTGACTCCTCATGTTATTCATGCATCCCGAAACCAAAGCTCCTGTTCTTGGAGACATGGAAACTGCCATGCTGCAACTGGCTGGAACAGTGTACCAATTTGGGAGTCAGTGATATCTTTGGGTCAGCTTCTATTCAGTAAGCACATGCTCAATTCATGCATTGTTGTTCAAACATACAGAGTGTAACAGAGGATTTAAGCAAGAAAGTCTTTGTTGGAGGTCTGTCACCCTCTGTGGAGTCTGGTAAGATCCATGCCTGACCACTTTACTGGTGTCACTCCTTGCATGGTGCACCAAATTTAGTGCTGCATTTGCTAGTTGTTCAATTACACACATATGTGAGGACCTATGTGCTCCATAGTTCACCTGCCAACTGCCTGACACTTCAGGCGATCTTCCATTTGCACGAGCTGCTGAACGTTTGCTTCTTGCAAACTTCACAATGGACCTAGTGTGGTTATATCATTACATGCGAAGGAAAGAATGTACAGGTGACTTGCGGGAGTTCTTCAAAGACAAATATGGGCCAGTCCTGGATGCAGTCATGATGGGAAGTCAGGTGGGGCATCATATTCAGTCCCGTGGCTTTGGATTGGTCACCTTCAAGCATACAGACTCAGTTGCTGCTGCAGTTGAGGCTCATTACATCAACATCTATTGCAAAAAGGTAGCAAAAGAAGAGGCCTCCTGGCAACTGTAATTGCTATACTCTGAGCAGGAGAACTGTATGATTTAGATTTTTGTAAGCAGGTTGCAGCTTTGTAGAAATCTGCACCACATGTAAGTTTGTCAGGCCCTTGGTTGCTAACTTATTTTCCATGTAGAACAGGTGGAAATGAAAAGTGCAGTTCCCCGTTGTGTACTTTCAACACTTGAAACTTCAAGAGATGAAAGTATGCCCGGGGAAGAGCACTCAGCAACTTCTTTTTTTCTATGTACCAATGCAAATGTAGCCGGGAGTTCTCCTCGGCTCCTACATACGTATACGTACCTTCACTACCATGTCTTGTGTGAATCTCCAAAGGTGTTGATTGTTTGTTGGCAACTTTTGAGTGGACATCCTGCAGAGGTATATGGAGGAAGGAAAAGACAATCATTCTGGCAGGAGCTGAGTGCGGAAGTGGAAGCTCTCGTGATTGGGCTGCCAAAGGCCCCTACTTGTAGATGATCACTTGTAAATTGTGCACTAGTTGTTCACTCATATATGTGTAATGTTGGAAAGGGGGGAGTTGCTGTCCGTCTAGTAGGTCTGTGTTTGTCTGTGTCTGTGCCTTCTCAGTGAATTTGTGGCGTGCAGTGAAAATTGTGCAAGTTGGGGGTAAGCGAGCGTTTTGTCAAATGGATTAGGATGGGGAGAGAATGTTAGCTAAACTGTCTGGTGCAACACATTTGGCCTTCATAAGTCACATACACATTGGTATTTTCCCTGGTTTGAATTGATGGACAGTTATTTGGCAGGAACTTGTGTCACTCTATTGATTAATGATGGCAGAACTAGTCCTCAATGACAGAAGGTAATGTGGATGGATGGTAGGTGCGCTTGTTATTAGTCCTGCTGAATTTGGAGCTATACCTTCATTTGCTAGCCCCCGAGCTAAGCCCTGACAGTCAACCCAATGAGATGAAGCGATATGAGGCTTGGCGTGTCTATGGTGCTCTACAGGTTGCCCTCTTCCCCTGGAAGTTACATCTGCAGATGTTCGGAACATGTACCTTCTGCCTGCCACTGTGCGCACACCCCTCAAGGCATTGACAAAAGTCGCCACACCTCAGACAGATTTTGGTGATTTTATGGGTCCATTTCCAATGCTTTTCCATACTTGTTAATGGATATGGTCTGGTAATATGAATATGTGACACTGTGAGTATGTCGTTGTCTATTGATGTGAATTTATGATAGTGTCAGAGAAGGTAGCCTAATGCAGGTTCCAGAATTCAATCCTAAGAAGAGCTCTATGTCTAATTCAAGAGACACAAGCTTTCTTCTAGACGTTATCAATAGTAAGTTGCGCAGGGCTGCGGTGGCATGGGTGACCCAGCATATAACTGTGTCCCTGTGGAAGACCTGTCCTGTTCACTAGCTAAGTGAATGTGGTCTTTTGTCTATGCATTGTGCATGCACACCTTCAAAGCGTCTGGCATCACTGATGTAGGTATCTCCATCAAGGAAGCGGCCTGTGGTAGCATGTGCCGTTCTGAAGTGTCCAATGTCATCTAAGCCCAAGTGCAATCTCCTACGTACTCAAACGTCTCCTATGTTGAGGCCCAAGTGCGACCTCTAGGGTAGTATGTGTCGTTGGCCCATGTGTGAAGAATTGAAATCTAAGACAAGTGTAATTTCCTATGTATCCCAGTGCGTCTCCTATGTCGAGGCCCATCTAAGCCCAAGTGCAATCTTCTATGTATCCGTCTCTAGGGTAGCATGTGTTGTTGGCCCCGGTGTCCAATGTCATCAAAGTCCACATGCATTCTTTTTCCACAGAGCCTACGACCAGATTTGAACCGGAGACCTTTCCCTTGATATCTCCCTTGTCGAGGCTCCAATCATTGTCCAACCACAAAAAGTACTTAGCCATACCTCATCATTTTCTCTCCACAGAGCCTACGACCAGATTTGAACCGAAGACCTTAAATCCTTTGATATCTCTCTTGTCGAGGCTCCAACCATTGTCCAAGAATGCCCACTTTGCCTAATTTCGTGAATTTTCAGCGACCCAAAGTACTTGAAATTCCACATCTCCCACACTGCACGTCCAAAAATGATGAGAGCAAGCCCCTGCATCCCTCCTCGTCGAGGGCTTTCCAACGGTACCAAGCACCAAGGCTAGGGCCTCGCGGTTTGGGACATCTCAACGTGACAAAACAAAACAAACTGGCTTCCTTCATATATTGACTAGGGTAGCCTGTGCCGTTGGCCCATGTGTGAAGAATTGAAATCTAAGACCAAGTGCAATTTCCTATGTATCCCAATGCGTCTCTTATATCAAGGCCCATCTAAGCCCAATTTCAATCTTCTATGTATCCAAGTGCATCTCCCACACTGTCATATAAGCCCAACTAGGGTAGCCTATGCCGTTGACCCAATTGTCCAGTGTCATCTAAGTCCAAGTGCAATCTCTTATGTATGTTGAAGCCCATGTGTGAAGAATTGAAGTCTAAACCCAAGTGCAATCTTTTATTCATGTATCCAAGTGCATCTCCCATGTAGAGGCCCAAGTGTCGTCATCTAAGCCGAAGTGCAATCTCCTATGTATCCAAGTACGTCTCCCATGTCAAGGCCCAATTTTTTTTTTCCATGAATTAAGTGAGTAGTAATATATCCAATCATTATTGATATATTATCTCCGGTCAAGGCTCCGGTCATTGTCCCAAGAAAGCCCACTTTGCTATTTTTCGCGAATTTTCAGCGACCGAAAGTATTTGAAATTCGACATCTCCCACACTGTAGGTCCAAAATTCATGAGATCAAAGCCGGTGCACCCCTCCTCATCGAGGGCTTTCCAACGGTACCAAGCACCAAGGTCAGCCCCCCGCGGGTTGTGACATCTTAACGCTACAAAACGAAACAAAACAAAACAAAAGTCTCGCTTCATATCAATACTAGGGTAGCCTGTGCCCTTGGCCCAAGTGTCCAATGTCATCTAAGTCCAAGTGCAATCCTCTTTGTATCCAAGTGGTTTCCTATGTCAAGGCCCAAATGCGACCTCTAGGGTAACATGTGCCATGGGCCCAAGTGTCAAGTGTCATCTAAGTCCAACTTATATGTATCCCAGTGCGTCTCCTATGTCGAGGCCCAAGTGGAACCTCTAGGAGCCTATACCCTATGTATCCCTTATGTATCTAGAGACCCTCATGTTTGGGAGATCTAGGCCTAGGGTAGCCTGCGCCATTGGCCCATGTGTTAAGAATTGAGATCTAAGTCCAAGTGCAATCCCCTATGCATTCAAGTAGCGTCTCCTATGTCAAGGCCTATGTGTGAAGAATTGAAATCTAAGCTCAATTTCTTATGTATCCAAGTGGGTCTCCTATGTCGAGGCCCAAGTGCGACCTCTAGTGTAGCCTATGCCGTTGGCCCATGTGTGAAGAATTGAAATCTAAGCCCAAGTGCAATCTTTTATTCATGTATCCAAATGCATCTCCTATGTACAGGCCCAAGTGTCCAAGTGCAATCCCATATCTAATCATTTCTTTTTTATCAGAGAGCCTACGACCAGATTTGAACCGGAGACCTTTCCTTTGATATCTCTCCCGTCGAGGCTCCAACCATTGTCCTGGAATGCCCACTTTGCCATTTTTGCTATTTTTTGTGAATTTCCAGCGACCAAAAGTACTTGGAATTCCGTATCTTCCACACCGCAGGTCCAAAAATCGTGAGACCAAGCCCGTGCACCCCTCCTTGTTGAGGGCTTTCCAACGGTACCAAGCACCAGCGCTGGGGCCTTGCAATTTTGAGACATCGCAACGTGACAAAACAAAACAAATGTCTTGCTTCATAGATGTAGCTTGTGCCGTTGGCCCAAGTGTCCAGTGTCATCTATGTCCAAGTGCAATCCCCTATGTATCCAAAGACCCCACTGTTTGGGAGATCTAGGGTAGCTTGTGTCATTGGCCCATGTGTGAAGAATTGAAAATCTAAGCCCAAGTGCTATCTCCTATGTATCCATGTGCATCTCCCATGTAGAGGCCAAAGTGCGACCTCTAGTGTCCAATGTCACCTAAGTCCAAGTGCAATCCGAAAGCCCACTGCAATCTCCCGTGTCGAGGCCTCATATATTGATATATGCACTTTGCTCGTGAATTTCCAGTGACCAAAAACACTTGAAATTCCAAATCTCCCACATGAAGGGCCAATCACTGCCCCAGGAAAGCCCACTTTGCTATTTTTCCTGAATTTCCTCCTCTAGGGTAGCTTGTGCCAAATGCAACCTCTAGGGTAGCCTTTGTCGTTGGCCCAAGTGTCCAATGTCATTTAAGTAAGTTTTTTTTTCCACAGAGCCTACGACCAGATTTGAACTGGAGACCTTTCCCTTTATATCTCTCCCGTCGGGGCTCCAACCATTGTCCCGGGAATGCCCACTTTGCCATTTTTGTTATTTTTTGTGAATTTCCAGCGACCAAAAGTACTTGGAATTCCACATCTCCCTCACCGCTGGTCCAAAAATCATGAGACCAAGCCGGTGCACCCCTCCTCATCGAGGGCTTTCCAAAGGCAACAAGCACCCGCGCTGGGGCCCGCGGTTTGGGAGATCTCAACGACGTTACAAAACAAAGCAAAACAAAACAAACGTCTCCCTTCATATATTGATTGCAAATCTCCTATGTATCCAAGTGCGTCTCACATGTAGAGGCCCAAGTGCGACCTCCAGTGTCTAATGTCATCTAAGTCCAAGTGTAATCCCCTATGCATCCAGAGACCCTACAGTTTGGGAGATCTCCACGTCATTGTTCCAACAATATCTATGTCATTGCCCACTTTGATATTTTGGCAATCTCCCCTGTCGAGGTTTCATATATTGATATATCCACTTTGCTATTTTTTGCGACTTTCCAGCGATCAAAAGGACTTGAAATTCCAAATCTCCCACGTGACGCGCCAATGGTTGCTCTAGGAAAGCCCACTTTGCCCAAGTGCAATCTTCTATGTATCCAAGTGCATCTCATGTAGAGGCCCAAGTGTCCACTGTCGTCTAAGCCCAAGTGCGATATCCTATGTATCCAAGGGCGTCTCCCATGTGCGTCTCCTATGTCGAGGCCCATCTAAGCCCAATGTGCAATCTCCTATGTATCCAAGTACATCTCCAATGTCAAGGCCCCATTTTTATTTTATTTTTCATGAATATCGTTATTGATATATCTCCCGTCTCTAGGGTAGCGTGTGCCATTGGCCCAAGTGTCCAATGTCATCTACGTCCAAATGCATTTTTTTTCCACATTGCCTACGACCAGACTTGAACCGGAGACCTTTCCCTTTATATCTCTCTTGTCGAGGCTCCAACCATTGTCCCATGAATGCCCACTTTGCAATTTTTCATGAATTTCCAGCAACCCAAAGTACTTGAAATTCCACATCCCCCGCACCGCAAGTCCAAAAATTGTGAGACCAAGCCCGTGCACACCCTCCTCGTCGAGGGCTTTCCAATAGGACCAAGCACCCTCGCCAGGGCCTCGCGGTTTGGGACATCTCAACGCTACAAAACAAACAAACAAACAAACTGACTTCATTTATACTAGGGTAGCATGTGCCGTTGGCCCAAGTGTCCAGTGTCATCTAAGTCCAAGTGCAATCCCCTATGTATCAAAGTGCGTCTCCTATGTTGAGGCCCAAATGCAACCTTTAGGGTAGCATTTGTCGTTGGCCCAAGTGTCCAATGTCATCTAAGTCCAAGTGCAATCCTCTCTATATCCAAGTGTCGAGGCCCAAATGTGACCTCTAGGGTAGCATGTGTCGTGGGCCCAAGTGTCAAGTCTAAATCCAAGTGTAAAATCATATGTGTATCCCAATGCGTCTCCTATGTCGAGGCCCAAGTGTGACCTCTAGGATAGCCTGTACATTTGGCCCATGTGTGAAGAATTGAAAATCTAATACAAAGTGCAATTTCCTATGTATCCAATGCGTCTCCTATATCGAGGCCCAAATGCGACCTCTAGGGTAGCCTTTGCCGTTGGCCCAAGTGTCCAATGTCATCTAAGTCTAATCATTATTTTTCCACAAAGCCTATGACCAGATTTGAACCGGAGACCTTTCCCTTTATATCTCTCCCATCGAGGCTCCAACCATTGTCCCAGGAATGCCCACTTTGCCATTTTTGCTATTTTTTGTGAATTTCCAATGACCAAAAGCACTTGGAATTTGACATCTCCCACACCGCAGGTCCAAAAATCGCGAGACCAAGCCCATGCACCCCTCCTCGTCGAGGGCTTTCCAACGGTACCAAGCACCAGGGCTGGGGCCTTGCGGTTTGGGACATCTCAACGTGACAAAACAAAACAAACAAAACAAACGTCTCGCTTCATGTAAATTGATATTGACTAGGGTAGCCTGTGCCGTTGGCCCAAGTGTCCAGGGTCATGTGTATGCCCAAGTGCAATCTCCTATACATTCAAGTGCGTCTCCTATGTCTAGGCCCAAGTATGACCTCCAGGGTCGCTTGTGCTGTTGGCCCAAGTGTCAAGTGTCATCTAAGTCCAAGTGCAATCTCGTATGTATGCAAGTGCGTCTCCTATGTCGAGGCCCAAGTGCAACCTCTAGGGTAGCCTCTGCCGTTGGCCCAAGGGTCCAATGTCATCTAAGTCCAAATGCATGTTTTTTCCACAGAGCCTATGCCGTTTGGCCCATATGTGAAGAATTGAAATCTAAGACCAAGTGTAATTTCCTATGTATCCAAGTGGGGCAATGTCGGTTTTTTTTTTTTTTTTTTTTTTTTTTTTTTTTTTATTAAATAAAATATTTTTTTAATTTTTTTAAATTAAAATAATAATTATAAAATAATCTTAGGTTGGGGAAAAACAGGGGACAAAGGCCTGGGTTTGATTTTATCACAGATTAATGTGATTAATGTCGACTTGGCATTGAAAACCTCGACAAATTAGTGCTAATCTCAAATAATGGGCCGGATGACGTGCGGACGGATTGAAAGGTGGTTGAGTGAGGGATCAAGGATTTCTTTTTATCGGAAGACAATATGATTGATGACGAGGAGGATGTTATTGCAGATGTTGGCATGTTTGACAATGAGGCTCGCTTCACTTTGCTCATTAAAATCCGCAATATTATTATGTAACGCAAAGTCTGAACTTTGCAACACAATATTTGTGCCCTTGTGGTGTGTTATGTACTGTGTTGTTCCATGCAGGTTCCTTCATCAGCAGGTGTCCCCCCTAGCAGGATGCTTCTCCGACACTTTGGCTTTTGGATTTTGGAGCGCTTTGGCTTTGGGTTTGGGTTCTGGTGTTGGCCTGAGCAATGGCTCCAAGATTCTTTTTAGGCTTCTATTTGTTCCCTGGTAGACTATTCTACAGTCAACTACTGCTTATCCTAATTTTAGTTTTGTTTGTATAAGTGGTGTTTATGCCCTTTGTTGGGCTTAGATTCTTGGCTTCTCTTCCCTTGCTGGCTTATTGCTTACCTGTTTGCAAGGTTTCTCTCTCTCTCTTGTTCTTCTAGGTGCTTTGATTCTTTCTGCTTCATTTCTTTAGATCCTTCTCTTCTCCCCCTTAGCTTTGGACTTTTGGTTCGTAGTGGTATCTTTGTTCTCAACCTTATGGTTTTTGTAAGGTTATTTTTTCCTTACTTAATATTTCCAGGGCTACAATCCCCCTATTCACTATTTTTTTTTTTAAATTCCAAAGTAAAGGCATATTAATGATTTGCTGGTTATTTTAATCTTAATTTTAATTATTTATATCCGTGTTTATAACCGGCTGGTATTACAAATGGGAATACCCGTCCTACTGATACCCGTCCACAAATTAAAAATCATACTACTATTGAGAACCAGTGGATATTAGAATTAAGTGAATATTTCAATACTATGGAACCGGCTGGTTTTTAAAAATGTAATACCCGCCAACAGTGGTCTTTACGCAGGGAAATGACGTGTTTCACACGCAATAAAAGTCAATTGTAAGTTCGTAAACGGCACACCTTACCGTCCAACATGGTAATAAGAATAAAACGTGGTTACGCAAGCCAGTCACCACCCCTGTCGTGCACCTAAGCATCATGCCACAACATACATCGCTGTCCAACCACACTTCCTAACATATAGTCCTAGAAAGCCACGCCACAATGATACGGAAATGGTGAAAAGAGGAGAAACCACTCTATCACGTTATATAAGTCAAGCCAATGGCACCTTTGCTAAAGGACTCCACCATACAGACCTCGCCCACTCTCCATCTCAAGTACTAGAGCTATGGCGGCGAGAAAGGCCTTGGGAGGCTCGACTAGAAGAAGACGAGCCTGCCTACGTTTCACGTGGAGATAACCTCTCCACGTCCTAAGTGAGGTTCGCCACCTCACTTGGCATATGGAACCAAATGAAGTCCCAATGCCAACAAAATACAAATATAAATGTATAATGTCCTAATTAGCTAGAAATAACTATTTCTAACTAATCACAAACAAAACCATGACAGCTGTCGTACACCTAAGCATCGTACCACAACATACATCGTTGTCCAACCATACTTCCTAACATATAGTCCTAGAAAGCCACGCCACAATCGCCCCCCTAGCTGGTGATTAGGTTCCTCTAACACCGGATAGCTCGCAAGTATCCACCCCAATAAGATCATCGCTTGATCTTCAATCGCACAAGTCCCAACACCTGAAGTCGATAGATCAAGAGGCTGGGTGCAAACGTAGCCCCATCGTTAGTCGCCTTCATGCAATCCATGATCTTCAGTTAGTATCCATGGCATTGAAGCCCTACTAGCTACCTCTGTCCAAGGCATCGTGGACACAACCATTCTCCGATATGAACCTCCTCAAGTGGCGGTGTTAAGCATCATGTGTGTCACCCCCTTGAGCATTTATCACACACCAACATGGTTGCGGCGCCACCAGCATGCCCACATAGCATGCAACGCAAACCTGCAGGTACCACTGCAAGGTTGGGATCTATCCTCCCATCCACATGTGGAAAGGTGACATGGCGCACAATTGCGCACGCGGTCCTTCCATACCATGCCATCTCGACCCTCCAAAATCAATACTCCTGAAGGCAACACCTCCCTGACCCTTAGAATCACACGTCCTGCTGTGACATCCAAGGTCGTCGGCACTGTCTGCTGCAAATACACATAGTCCCCAGGGTGGAAACGCCGAACACTTGGCCGATATCCCCCTCCACGTATAGTGGCGTACCTCAATGTGTCTCGGTGTTGGGCAGTAGCAAGGTTCTCAAAAGCCATAGGCATGACTCTCTTGAACAACTCTGCCCGTTGAGCACATGCTTGTGGCCACACATCCGGATCATCAAGGTTGAGAACTACTACAGCCTCCCTGCGAATAGATGCAGGTAAATCCGGCTCTCGGCCGAAGAGAAGAAAGTAAGGTGAGAAGGCGGCAAGTGAAGCTTGCTTGCTAAACCTATAGCCCATAGCTAGTTAATGCAACTGAAGGTCCCAATCTCCTAGGTGTCCCTTCTGCAAACCGTACTTGCGCAAATCTCTCTTGACTGTCTGAACAACTCTCTCTGCCAAGCCATCAGCCTTTGATGATCCCGAGAATCAGTGCACTTGTGAAACATGTGCTGAGTTGGAGTTTCAATCTGAAACTCGGCAGTGTAAGGGCTCTTGGAGTGGCAAGAGCGGGGCTGGAAGGGCAGCAACAAGGCGCCCTAGAACCAAGGGAGATGCATGAGAAGTGCAGGTGCACCAAGTTTGTAAAGGTGTGTATTTTCAGATTGAGCTTCATGAAGAAAATGGAGCTTGTTGGGCAGCATATAGCTTGCTTGTTGAGTTGGAGGCACTTCTAGTGGGCCGTGAGAGCTCAGGAGTGCAGGGCGACGGGGTTGATGGCTCCGCAGAAGCCATAGTTCGTCGGCAGCAGGTGCAAGAGCAAACCCAGCTCGGGAACGCGTGGGAACGCCTCGGGAACTCGTTGGGAGTTCCAGGGATCGCAGGGAATAGTGGTCATGATGGGCCGTTGGGGCGGTATCACGAGATACCACGAGCCCAGGTCGTGATGGTTGACCGTGACCGTTGGAAGTCGTGGTGCGGATACAATGGGTGGGCACGGTGACCAGATCGTGGGGATGGCGGGCCGTGAAGGCTCGTGGGAGTGGTACCACAGGGTATCACTGGGCAGCCCGTGGCCAACGAGTGCCTAGGGTGGGCCGTGAGGAGTCGTGGCGGTTGGAGCCACGGAAGGCCGCGAACAGTTAGAGTAAAAAATTAAAAAAATTAAAAAAATAAAATTAAAAAAATAAAAAATTCACTCGTTTCGTGGGACCTTGATGGGGAGGCTGGGCTCTGAAGAACAACGGTTTTGAGCTATCTAATCCGGAAGAAAAGTCAGAATTGCCTCCCTGTTGTGTTTTAACAAAGGGGATTACTTCCCTGCAGGTAATCTTTTCGGGTTTTCAGCCCAATTCTTAACTATAGGGAAGACCAGCCTGCAGGTAATTCCTTTGGACAGAATGTTGTTGGGGCCTATATGTACCTCTATTTGCTCCATTTTTGAACCTTCAGTGAACGGTGTGGTTTCCTGAGGTGGTTCCATTCGGAGGAATGGCTGGTGGATGTAAGGAGGCACTGGCGGACCCTGTGGAGGCTTGCATGGGGCCTTGGAGGCCTTGGAGGCCTTGGAGTTTCATGAGCTCATGGAGGGCGGTTTGAGGAGTGTCTATAGGATGCTCTCATGGTCATGCAAGTGAGAGAAGAGAGGAAAAAAAGAGGGTGTTGGGATGAGAGCGTGCTTGGGATAGGCATTGCTTTAGCTTCTCTTCCTCGTAGTTTTTCACCTTCTCTGTAGGCCGATACCTTTCTGTAGGTGGAGGCAAGAGTCAGTCCGGGTTTGGGCTGGGTTGCAGGAACGACACTGTGGAGTTGTTGTTTGGTGTGGGGGAGTTGTTGTTTTCATTCTTGTGTTTGGATCCCCTCTACACCTGCATGCTTGATTGTGCGCCATGCTAGTTTTGTGTGGGCGCTTGATTTTATAGGTGGTGGACTCGGGCTTGATCGCCGATCCCACCCTAGAGCATGTTGTCGATGGCGAGGCTGGGGTGATGACCAGTTAGACCATCTTTGTTTCTCCTGTGGTGAGGTTGGAGGTGATGACCAGCCAACCATAGGAGTACCTGCGGTGGATGTAGGTGCAGGTGCAGGCTATGTTAGGAACCTAGTATTCCAAACCATAAGCCGCATCAGGTTCTCTACCCGGTTACCTTGTGGAAAGGGGGTTAGAGACAGGTTCATGACCGGTTGAGTGCCAGTTTGTCAACACGGAGGTGCCACTAGTTGCTGGGGAAAGTGCTGGTACGAGCACTAGCGATACTAGCGGGTATACGAGACGAGGTGTACGGTTTAGGCTACTTTCACTTCATGTGTCTTCTACGGAAGGTTCTGATTCGGATTGTGAATCAGGAGGACTCCCACCGGCGGTGCAAGTTGTTTCCTTGCCATTGTTGTGGGACACGATGGAGGAGATGTATGGAGCCACCAATGGGCCACGAAGGTACTTTGGGGCGGTCGGCACCATTGAGCTGGATGATTTTATCCAAGAGTTTGATAGTTGGTGTGACTTGCAGCAAATGCGCAATCCACAACTGTTTACGCCTTTCATGGCATGGAAGGGGCTGTTTTAGCACCTTGAGGGGCCGCCCATGGATGATTACCATGAGTTTAGGCGGGGGCACGATGTTGAGATCGAGGAGTGGAGGATGTACTAGTCACCCGACTATGTCTCCATCACTAGAGGCACAAGGGCAGCAGCTGCACCGGCAATAGTGGGACTAGTGGTACAGAGGCTACGTCGTCCACCCAAGCTACTGCTGCACCAGCACCAGTGGCGGTGTCTGCCTTCAACCCCGTTGTGGAGTTCTTCGAAGAGTTGAGAAGGAACTACCAAGGGGTGAGGACAGAGAAGTTGAGGAGCTTGCAAGAGTTCCAGATGAAGCCTACTAAGAGCTTGAGAGGGGCTTTCACTCGCATGAAGCGCTTGATAAATGTAACCCAAGGGGTTACGGAGGCTCAGGTAGTCCAGTTCTGGTACGGGATATTGGACAAGGAGCTGAGGAGAAGGGTGCGGGATGCAACTCTCCTATAAGCGGCCCAACCCACCTTAGCAAATGTGTTTTTGCTGGCAGAGCGGATAGAGCTCAACATGGTGGAGGAACGAGTGGTCATGGTGGGATTTGCTAAGGAAGCACCACGGGGTAGTGGTACTCCTAGCCAGCCACTACCTCAATGTACTCAAGGCAATAAGGGGGCTCAGGTGAAGCCCAAGGAAGAACAATGAGGACCTCAGATGCAGGGGTCTCTCCCTTCATTTGTAAGCCAACAATGGGTGGATGTGGTGTGCTAGACATGTGGAGGACCCCATGTCAAGAAGGATTGCCCAGATGGAGGCAATGGTTTGACACCAGCACAGCCTGCACAGTTGCAGTGTGGGCATTGTGGCAAGTACGGGCATGGTGAGGCCCAGTGCTATGGTTTGCATCCTGAGTTGCGCCCAGGCCAGTTCCAAGGGAACAATGGTGGCCGGGGGCGAGGTGGAGCAGCCCAGAGAGGACGAGGTGGTCAGGCACGAGGTGTAGGCCAAGGGCAAGCTCAACATGGCCAAGGACGCGGAGGTCAAGGTGATGACCAAGGCATGGCCAACCGGCTTCAGCAGCTAGAGCAGACCAGGTCCACCTCAGTTGTCACCATTGGATACCACACCGATCATGTGGCAGTGTCCGGATGAAGACATTTGCCTTCTGGACTTGTTTGGCGGGATCAGCACCGGATTGGCTGCTGTTCTACAGGCAGGTCTACGGGTACGGCGTTACCTGTATGTGGAGAGGGATGAGACTGCACGACGCATCTCCCTATGCCATGTTGCTCAGTTGGTGCAGCAGTACCCTAAGTTGTTGCCGGTGTCTGCAGTTCGTGGATAACAGCAGGCCTTGCTAGGAGACATTTCGTTGCTGGGGGCGCAGGATTTGGAGGGGGTTGGCTCCATTGATTTGGTAGTGGCAGGTTGGCCCTGCCAAGGGTATTCATCAGCCGGGCATGGCAATGGATTGCGAGATTCGAGGTCGGGTCTGTTTTGGGAGATGATGCGGGTTTTGCGCCACTTACAGCTTCATCAAGCTGTATCTCCAACATACATCTTGGAGAATGTGTCACTGATGGGCAATTCTCGGACCATAGTGATAGCCAGTGTGCATCAAGTCCAGTCGTGGCTTGGGTCAGCAGTGTTGCTGGATGCAGCTGCAGTGGGGTCACGGGCTCATCGTCCACGGTTATGGTGGACTAACTTGATGCCACCCGCACTGCTTAAGCGTGCATTTGATGGGGTGCAGCGGCCAGCACACCTCACAGTGGATAACATTTTGGACACAAGGAAGCAGTCTCAGCGTGTGAGACACGATGACCGTTCGCCTTTGGTAGTGGTCAACAAGGTGGGTCGACCACAAGCAGCACTACCTACACTGCTCAGGTTCCCAGGATCCACTACAACAGATCGCGGTAGTTATAACTGCCAAACCGTGGTAGTCATGGTTTTCATAACTTTGACCATGGTTTTAATTGTATTATACACACCAAATTACAAAATCCCAAGTACTCATCATGACTATGTAACCTCATCCATGTATACTATAGTCATGGAAATGACTATGAATGGTGAGCTGAATCTGGTCGATTGCCGTTGACCAGCCTTCCGCCTATTCCGGAGCCATGTAGTCATACAGACGACTATTTATATAGTAGTTCATATGACTACAGTCGTATGAACGACTGCGGGAGGTCAATTTCATATAAAAACATGGTGCAGACAGTCAGTCAATTTTTCATCTGTCACTGACCAAATTTCATCCAAAACCGCAATTTCTCATCTGCAGGTCCGATATTTCATCCGTCTCGATAGTTCATCCGTCAGTGCGATATTTTATCCACTGGCACGATTTCATCCGCTGGCGCAATTTCATCCATCGTCGTGATTTTTCATCCGATGGCACGATAGTTCATCCACTGCCACGATTTTCTCAATGCGAAAATAAGGCTTAAACTGCCGATACCCGGACTGAAAACCACGATTTTTGTTTTTCTGGGATTTTCTGGGGTATCCGGTTTGCATAACATGAGGAAACCCCACGCCTATAGGGTAACATGTTTATTGTGTATAGGTGTTACTTGTTTCTTAAGTGATGCTGTGAGGGCCTATGTGAGTAGTTAAAAAACGTTTCGCAAAGCTTTTAGTTTGTCAATTTTAGTTTCGCTGGAGAATATTTGAAAGGCATCTAGGGAATATCATTAATATTCGCTTGTGCTCATGTGAGCATGCTCACACACTACCCAACCTCGATATATATTACGGTTCTCTAGGTCTCAGGTTAAAGTCACACATCCGTAAACTGCTCGTGGATTTGGATGAAGCGAGAATGACACTATGCTCTCGACATGTATCAAATGCATTTATTGTTCCATGTTCCAACGGACAAAGATACAAATGATTAATTCATGGATGCGTGTGTATGTTGTGGCATGACTGTTCAAAACAGATTTGTGGTAATTTTCTTGCAACTTGTTGGGGACCAAAATTGGTCGGGACTGTTCTTAGTGCCTGCTGCTGGAACAATTAGGGGTGCACGACGAACACGCAAATAAATCTCAATGCTTATTTAGGCAACATCAACGGGGAGTTGGTGCCGGATAGATGCGGCTGTATAAGGGGGGTTGGTATCTTGTGAGCACAGCGTGAGCATGCTCACGTGAGCACAACCCGCGGTCATAGGGTTAAATGTTTTCAAACCGCGGTTATAGGAATTACATGTTAACAGGCACGGTGCATATGAGTACCTTTAGATTTATTTTCTCAGTGCGAAAATAACTTTTCTAGGGCTTAAACTGAATACCCGGATTGAAAACCACAATTTTTGTTTTTTTGGGGTTTTTTGAGGTATCCGATTGTGATGGCCTATGTGAGCAGTTAAAAAAAGTTTCACAAAGTTTTTAGTTTCTCAATTTTAGTTTCGCTGGAGAATATTCGAAAGGCATCTAAGGAATACCCTTAATATTCGCTTGTGCTCATGCTGCTCACGCGCTACCCAACCTCCTATATAAGCATGTGCGCCTCAGCTGGATATACATACCTTTGGCCAGGAGGGACAGTCTTGGCTATTTACTATAAGTCTGATGGCAGCCTTAATTATAATGCAAGATACCATGTAAATTTACGTGTGATGAACAGTCTTGTGTGTGGCAATGGTGTTGACACGCTTGGCATATGAATCTGCACATGCTGGTGATGAGGAGGTTGCGGATCAAGAATTGGATGAAAGCAACATTCGGTGGCTCAGTTTAGTCCTCATATGTCATTCTTAAGAAATACACCACACTTTTTTTTAAAGTTCGAAAAATGAAAATGCAATGTATTGAATGAGAAAGTCGTTGTATACTACAAATTCATTTTAAGAAAAAAATTGGTGATTAGATTAAGTTGTTGAAATCCTAAGGTCAACCTTAAAGTCATCCTAAACCATAAATCCTAAACTTCTAATTACAGGAAAAAGTCCGTATCTTGGCGATCCCTGTGTAATAGGCAAATATACCTTTTCAATGAAGGGAGTTTCTTTAATTCAATCATTTTCCTCCTATAGAACAATTTGAAAATTCACTGTTTATTAGGGTTCTTAAAAATACATGAAATTTACATAATTGAATATTAATCTATTAAATTTGTCATTTCAGTTTCTTTAAGAAAAGTGTCTCCTTAGTGAGTCTTTTTTTTCATTTTGATATGTACCATGAAAGAAAAAAGTACATATCGATAACATTTGTGTACTGATACATTTGGCCGCGACTTTTTCGAAAGTCCAATACTAACTCCATCCTAATAACTTCCGTGAGAGGGTCAGAAAACACGTTTCGTAGCATGGGCTCTGAATTCGTACTTGCCACTTCCTGCCAATATGATCGAAGAGTCAGAAATCAGAACCTACACAGCAGCTCTTACCCCAAGGAAGAACTGTTATTCTTTCTTCTTTGCATGGACCCACAGAACTGAATAGAGGTAACATGCCCTCTAAAAATCAGTCCGAGAGGAGGGAGGAGGAATCATGTCTGACAGCAAAGCTTGGACCTGCGAAGTAGTAGACACCCAATAGAAACACATCTTGACAGAAGGAAGACGATCTTACAATATTGCAATCTGAACCAGCCTCTGCTGCAGTCAAATTCTCCATAAAAGCTGCCACTGAAAACAGGTCCATACCCTTGAGGAATGACATGACTGGCTTTTGCTATAAGGGAGCAGTTGATGGTTGCAACTGCATGAGGCACTAACTGAAACACCAAGGATGTTCTGATATCCAAGCATTGGAATTGCTATAAGTCTAACATCCCCAGCAATGCTGCCTTCCAACTCCTCTCATGTGGGCCATCAATGCCAAGCCAGGTACTAAACTGGTTGCAACACATAAAACACAGACCCTTACATTCAAAAAAATCAGCCTGTGGGGAGACTCACAGAGAACCTCAACTAGTACTTTGAGACTACTCAAATGTGAGAAGCGGCAGCAAGTTGCCATGTACATAAAGAAAGCCCATGCACCTCCCTGCAAATGTAGACATAGAACCTGGAGATAGAGGTACAACACGGTACGCAGGTGCGTGATGGAGACCAGCAGTGGCATGCTGGAATACCCTTCCTGTCAGCAAGAGTAGATCTCCCGGACCTGCCCATTGTCTGCCAGGTACCAGCGACCACGTGGATCACAGACCTGCCACATCACTTAAATTTACTATAATTGCATTGTCATCAATTCTCAGTAAACGGTCATCTTCTCAAGCACCTCAGCTAGTTATCAGTACCTGCACGGGTACCATGGGTAAGGAGGAAGACAAACAAACAACAAGAGTGTGGCGAAAGGTACCATGTGACAAGAGACAATGATGCACAAGCCAAGCACACACTGCTAAGATAGCCAACTAAGTAACCACGTGAGAAACAACAAAAATTGAAGAGATCGCATCCTTGAGTAGTGCATAAGAGACAGAAGGCGTGCGAATAACTTTGAAGGGGATGCTGACGAGAGGCAAGAGTGCCATTTTCCATGAAACCTCAACACGAGCACAAATTGAAGCCCAATCAGGACTGATATATGTGCATATATTAATATTAACCCAGAAATGAAATGCTATGACCCAGTAGATGGGCAAGCATGTGAAAGCTTACAAACTCTAGGAAGTTGGTAGACAACCAAGGTGTATTATACAAGACTCTCAACACTACAATTCATGCCAACCTGCCCCTCTACACCTCATTAACATGTGCTTTTGTCAGCTCATGCATGAGCTCATCCAGAATATGTTAAGGAATTTTAGTTACAAGGGAATATTAGCTTCTAACCTCCAATCCTAGTCCCCTCTCTGTAATGTCAATCACAAACAGGCACCAGTATATTGGCCGTATGACCACAGGAGATGCTGATATGCCAGGATGTTCAGGAAAAGTACTGATAAATGTGCATCAGACGAATACATACATATAGTCCATGGAAAATATACTTAAGAAATCATGGGATAGGACGCATGATCTGCTTATGTATGTACGTCATGACACATGCAGAATGTAACATGACATCATTAACCCTTTAGCCTTTTGTAAGTCAGACAAACAAGAGAACGCAGAAAGCATCTCATACCTATCATTAGTCACATGCAAGTCACACTTTCCATTCACTAGAATAAGCACATGGCAAGCTCTAACAGGTGTGAGGAAAAAGATTCGATTGTTTGAATGGTGAAAACTCTCCGTGTAACAGTCTGTTGAGAACTGGACAGCCATGAGCACAGTTCATATCCCCCTAACAGGACTGTAAAAGAGCAAGGTACTGAGTAGAGGAATCAGATGCAATCAGCATCAGTAGCCCTTTCTCAACTTCCTGAGGAATCTCAGACTCTCCTACAAGACCCTTCCCACCGGCCTGGAATGATATGGCCGTTAGCACAGATGATGATATTTCCCCTGTTGTCAAAGGAGAGTCATCCAAAAGAGGGCCAAATGCACTGCCACAAAGTACCGACATGCACTCATATCATCAAAACTTCATACAGGCTTCAGTCATAAGAGTCCTAAAGAGAAGAACACCAAAGCAAGTCAGATGGGTTACATATAGCGGTAAGACCATAGGAAAGGAAAGCACGAATGCATAGACCTGCATACTTCCTCGCCTCGGAGCCAAAGATGGTGGGAAATGGCACTCAAATGGCACTCAAAGAACACCTCGATGCCTTACCCAGACATTGAAACACCTCTGGCATGCATGGACGTGGTGGTCTGCATCACCTAGAAGAATTCCGTTCATACACAAACATAACCGTTGACTACAATTTGAGTGGAGAACTGTGCAATAAAATAACATGGCAAAGAATTGGAGTCTTTCTCAAATCCACTTCCCATTGCATCCTCAAATTGCTTCAGACAATTAACTTTTCAGGACTGGAAATATGCCTCAGCACTGACAATCACCCTCCTGATATTGCGTTCATGTATCATATCAATTGGAGTGAGAAATTCTTCCATTCGTTTCCCACATTATAGAAACGTTTAATTCTGCAAAGCTCCAAAACTCCAAGAATCTCTGGTGTGACAGCATGTGGCGTGCTGAAAATTCTGGAGCTCTGCATCTGCTTGAACTGCTGTGCTCGCAAAATGAATCTATTCAGCATATCATACTCTCATAAGATAAGGTGGTACGTGTTCAGCAGGTGCTCGTAAAAAATCAGACATCAGAAATAGGTTAACCGATTTGAAAAATTCCACGTCGAGTTCCTCCGTCCAACGATAGTGATCGGCAATCCACCCGGATTGAGAGAAACCAGAGCATTTAAACGAGTCATAAATTTTGAAAAGGCGGAGCAACCCCTCACCTTCCAGCACTATAACAATACACGTCCCCTGTCGGCGCTGTCATGTAGCCCGATGATTTGATCCAGTCTGCTCCACTCCATGACGCTGCCTGTCCCCTGCTTCGAAAGTAAAGCTTCGCAGAATCCAAAGCACATCTCATAAGAGCTGCGTCTTCTCCATTCAACTCGATGATAGCCGCATAGTTTCCTGACAGCGACGACGACAGAGTCTCAAGCGCCCGCGTGTAGACACACGACGCGGCTCCATCTTCTGGAGAGATGTCCGCCAGCTTAACTCTCGCCAGGCCAACATTGCTGGCTTCCGCTCCAACCCCCGGGGCCACCACATCCCTCACACCCGCAGGGAAAGCCGCTGCAGCTAACCCTGATGAAGCTTGCGGCAGCGAGAGTGACAGAGAGTTGACGCTCCCTCTGGTTGCTGATTGCGTGTTGTGGGTGGCTATGGCGGGGAGAGCGCTGTGGAGCGTGGCAGCAGCGGCTGGGGCATCAGTCCTACACACCCGTTTAGCTTACTACATTTATGTCGACCAACGTAGGACCTACCATCCTTTATTCCCAGAATATACATCCCACAGAATAGTAATGATTCCATCCAAGACGTGCCACTTACGTTGCGGGGGGCCCACCACTATCCAGATTACACGTGGCGGAAGTACGGGCTGCCGATAGAAATTCCGCACTGGTAATCATTACCTGCGCCTGCCCTGTGCCCATCCCGATGACCACGACAGCATGACCTATTTGGATGATATTGGATGGGTTTGGATGGATGACTACGTAGGTAGGGTACGTAAGCGGATTGGCGAACGGCATTTCGCCCACTCTTGCTCCGTGTATTGGAGATTCGACCTCAAGTCCTCACAGAGAATTCATGTACCCACAGATAATGCGGGGTACACAGCGATGATCACTTACAACTCTTTTTAATCAATTCCTTACATGCATCATGTACCTACTTGGAGGACATGGTATGAGATAATTATTTATCGTCAGAAATGAAATATGTAGAGCACATGCGCTGCGCCGAGTTTGTCGCTTCTGTTTTCCTTTTTTCCACTTTTCAAAGGCGGCAGCGGGTGATTAGTGGAGCGAAGTTAGTAAGTTTGGGGGGTGGTTAGTGAGTAATAGGTGGTAATTAGTAAAGCCCTAATAGAGCGCTCTACAGATTTCTGCGAATTGTTGCAGAGCGAGGGAAGAATCCTTGGTGGTTGTGGGGGTGTGATCCGTGCAGCGAGGGAGAAGACAGCGAGAGAGTCTGCAGAAGCGTTGAGAAGGCTAAAGTAGCAACAGACGTTTAAAGGAGCAAGTGCGGGTGAAGAGGAGAAAGAAAGAAAATTCTTTGTAACGTCCAGGGAGAGTGAAGGCTGGAGCATGCACGAATGTGCAGTCCGCAGGCTTCTCACGGCCCTGCAATGCTGAAGATAGTGTGTGAGCGCGCTCTTTTACTTTTAAGGTCAACTTAAGGGGCACTTGCTTGATGATGTGCCTGTACCTATATCCATACATGTGGGAACGTAGGTGATAGGAAATGGTATCGTGCTGTCAATTTTTGCACAGTTGTGGTAATTATAGGGACGCTCGTGTGGGAGAGGGGAAAAAAAATGCACTCGAATTAAGTGCCTATGTCACTGTATATCCAGCCTATCCAGCTATGTCATTCTTGTCAGGCCATTGCTGAGCAAGAAACGCCATTTCTTCTGCCTCGCCTCTGTCCTCTGTCTGTCTCCCTCGCTCTCTTGGTCTTGTCGCGTTAATGTCCGCCAGTTTTCTTCCGGCTCGAAGTTACCAGCAGTGACTATGGATGGTGTAGCAACACTATAAAGGTGCAGGCGTTGTCGAGAATGACGGCCCAGACATAGTACAGAATTTGTTTTTTTCTTGAAACAAGGCCACTTACCTCAGTCACTGTTTTTGATCTGGGTTGAATGCTCTATGCCCTTCTATATGTTCTTCAAGTGGATATTATGCAGTCATTTAGTCATTATGCTACTGGTCCAGCAGTGGTTTTGGATCACTAATGACATGCAAATTGAAGCATTGGTAGTCTGCGGCCAGACAGGCATATGCAGATGGGGGAGAGGGAGGGAGAGATAGATTCATCAGTGTCAGTTCTGGATTCTTACACATGGGTATCACAACCTCTGAGAGTATTCAGTGTTTATCCCGCCAGTGTACCAATCCTTGAGATGCTTTCAGGCACAATTCATGAAAGTTTGCATTCCAGGGTTTTGGAGTTAGTTAATTTCAAGCCCAATGGACCCGGATAATCTAATCCAAAGTGGTGGCATGGAGGGGGAGAGAGACGAGACATATATAAACAGAAGGGGAGCAGTACCAGCATGTTGCGCATAGGTTAAACCCATCAATGCTGAGTGCTCTAACCAGGTTGTGGCCTGGGCTGAGTGCAGTTGCAGGAGCCAAGTGAGTGAGAAGCTGGTGTAGGCATGCTTGGAGATGAGTAGTATGGCTGAGGTGGAACCAGCAAATGCTGATGTTAAACCAGAGGTTTTTCAAGCATCCATGCTTATCTTTCTTTTCATGTGACATGTTGATTCCTGGGTTTTGATGTCGAATTGGTTATGGTTTGACGAACACACCTTCTGATCCTGTTATTGCACTACCATGCTGCTAGTATGACATGGTTAGAAGAGGACGAGAGAGGGGATTTATCATGTAGCATGAAGGAGACAAACAGACAGGGTCTTACAGGCTTGTGAAGCATGAATAGGGGATAGATTAGAGAGAAAGAGAGATATGAGATGTTTGCCGTAGTGTATGTGTAAGTAAAAGATTGTACTCATAAGACGTTGTTTGCCGTAGCCTTGTGGCCATTGACACCGCGCCCAGTTTGAGCGGGAACAAAAGGGACAGAACCTACCTCTGTCAGGGGCTGACGTTGGTAGTAAGACTTACCTTCATATATAGAATTAATTCGGGTTTTCCAGATATCCTCTAGAAATCCCTTCACACAAGCATCAATCTGCTGTGTGTGATTTGCCCAAAAACTAGGCCTCAGGAGGGCCTGGGCTTTTGGCTCAGCCTCGAGACTTTCAAAGTTGGTAAACAGGGGTACAGGCACAATTCCCTTGATAGATTTGAAGAGAGCGTCTCTTTGGTGAGAGAACCCCGGACAGTGTATCAGAAAATGAATACTGTCTTCAGATTGCCCACACAATGATTGCCCACACAATGGGCAATTGCACTCTCTCTTTCCTCTCTGCTTCTGTTTGCTGTTCAGAGAGAGAGAGAGAGAGAGAGAGAGAGTTTTCATCAATATTGTTTGGATTTTTTTGTCATCATGTAGATTACAACTGCTCAAGGGCCTCCTACATCATTAGCCTCGTCACCTCCCCAGCAGCAGCAAGCCAAGCCAACGCCGGCAGGATCTAACCCGAGTTCTGCTCCTACTCCAAACAGTGAAGGCAGGAAAATATCATGCGAGGACATTCAGCTGGTTTTTGTCTTCCCTTCCTCTCTGTTGGGATTCAATGGTCGTAATGTCATGGAAGAAATGTAGGTAGGCATTAAAATTAATGCTAGCAACAGTGTTTGTTGGAGGCAAATATGACATTAAGAGGGAGGGAGAGAGGAAGAAAGGAAATGTAGACGCCATTGGCACTGGCATTGCAGACATGTATAAAGCTGGATAAACCCCTTGTAGTTGTTGCTCAGTCTATGACGTTTGGATGAGGCAGGTGCAGAATCTGATAGAGCGATGTCTTCAGTTGTACATGAACCAGAGCGAGGTCATTACTACATTGCAGTACCAGGCCAAGATAGAGCCTGGTTTCACAAGCCTTGGTAAGGTGGTTTTTTCTTCTGTTCCCCTTTATTTGTACAGGAACTCTTGCATCCTCACAGAGTGTCCTCGAAGTTCTCGGCTTTATTTCTTGTGAGAGAGAGTGTTTGTGTCTGTCTCTGTAGGAGAGAGGGTGGCCGTTGACAAAAACTTGGACAGAAATCTTAGTAATTCGAGAGCAACCTGGATACTCTACAGCTGAAACTCATTTCATTGCAGGGGGCACTCAGTAACTGTGTGTTGGCAAGGTAATCAAACTTGACGTAATACGGCTGTTCCTTCTATCAGCTTCCAAACAAATTATCTGATTGTATTATTTTTAAATGCTCTGGTAATGCAGTGTGATGCTCCACACCCCCAGCTTTACTCTCTCCTCCTCATGTCAAATCTTTGTTTGGAAAGGAGGCAAGCTGTTATCAAGATCATTGATGTATATCGGTAAAATCATACCTTTCTGTATGATGTTATTGCTAGCCCTTAGATCAGCTCTTTGGCAAAGTTGGTGTGCCAGAGGAATTTCCCAAGTTACCCAAGATGTTTTGTTGTTTTTTGGCCCAATCATGGCAAAACATGACATTTTCTGACCAAATTAGGCCTCTGTGTATACCTGTCTCTGATCACAACTCTGAATTTAACAAGTAATCATGGCAGGCTCTCACCCAACTGAGGGGTGGAGCTCCAAACGATCTATAGCTGCTATGGATATGACCCCCCTGATAATGAATAATCATGCCAGTGTGTACCATTGAGAGCTATACACTGCCTCGGGCATATGGATGTGATCATTGACCAGTTGACCAAGTGACCCCCTTTTACAGCTGGGTTGGCTATGATGGGTGACATGCAAATACTGTGTGGTCTTGCAAACTGGCCTTGTGCCCCTTAACCACTCGACCATCTCTTGGAAGCTGACACTCTTATATGTAAGGGAGGATGCTGCAATTATCTTCAGAGTACAGTATGGATATTTCTTGTACATGTGCAGTTTGGCAGAAGCTGGAGGAACAGAACCCTGAATTTTTCAAGGCATACTACACTCGTCTCAAACTCAAGAAGCAGATTGTGCTGTTCAATCACCTGCTAGAGCAACAGGTACAGCTTATGCACAAGATGCGCTTGCTCCCTGCCAAGGCGTCGCTCCCCTTGCAGAATGGCTTGCATCCCTCACCCAGTAACACCCTCAACCTTTTACCATTTCTCTTCTTTTTACTCGTTGTCTCCTGCATGAAATGCTTCTGATGCTTTCTGATGTCTCTTGCAGTGCATCATACTCCAATGGGGTACCCAATGCAGCCACCAAGCGGGGGTGTACCTCCAGGTCATCCACGCATGGTGTCAATGTCCATGCCAGCCCCAAGCTCACAGCTAATGAATGGGGCCCCTGCTATGCCAGACAGCTATCACTCTCAGGACAATGATGGCACGAAGTAAGCATCTCTTTGCATGTAACTTTGCAGACAAGTTTAGCAGTATTTGTCAAGAAACTTTGCGGATAATCTGTCCTAGAGGGCCAGGTTTGCGGCTGTCTGTTTTGATTGCGTTGACTTCATGTTGGAGACTGTGTCTTGCCTATTGGAATTTTTTCTGCGCATATGTGGGGTTCAGGATTACTCGATGACTATATGTGCATGGGACAACAAATGTAGCTCTCTCTCTGTGAAAGGATATTGTGTAGGGATCTGAGATGGTCGTATGGTCACTTGTTTGAAATTAAAATTCATAAGTTGTGAGAAGGAACTTACCTTGTAAGAACACAGAATTCTGACAGGGTATCCTTGACCAAATGCAGTGGCATGGTTGACATGACATTGGGGATACCATCATCAGGTTCGTCTGGGAGTAGTGACCTCTCATTGGGTTCCATGGGGTCGACACCAGGGGGAATGGCTGGAGGTTCTTTTCCCTTTGGAACCATGGGCCCACCAGACATGTCAGGCATGGGGATGGGCCTACCAACGTCCATAGCTCTTGACACCCCATTTGCAGCCTCTGATCCCAATAATCAAAATGGCATTGGCACTCTTCCAATGACATCAGCGGATGCAGATGCGAGCAGTACTAGAGAATCGCTCGAGTCCCTTGGCCAATTGCCCCGCAATTTCAGTCTTTCTGATTTGACGGCGGAGCTCACAAATGGAGGAGGTAAACCACCCCGGCGTTATTTTGTTTTGTGGGCAGGAATGTTTTGGTCGAGTGAAAATGGAACAGAAAAGAAAGTGGGTCTTACTTTCATTGTATGCAGTTCTGGTTTGGATTTTGTTGTCTACTTCCTTTCATTCTCACTATTGCTTTCCCTCCATCCCTAACCCCTGCCCTCCCCGCACTCTTGTGTCTTGGACTGAGCCCTTTGTTCAGGTGATGTAGATTTGGGACCTCTCGGAAGTTATACAGGCTCGCCTTTTTTGACACCCGACACTTTCCTACGATCTCCTGATAAAGATGTCCTTGGTAAATACTGACCACATTGAGTTTTCATCTGCACACTACGAACTAGTTCTCGTTGGAAAGGTGCATTTGAGATGGAAGGGGTCTGTACCTTACATGAGAAGCTCTTTCAGGATGCTCTTTTTTTAGAGGTTTGCAAGCAAGGTAAGATGAATTGAGATGTCCGATTCGAGAACACCTAATTAGCATGCCACTTCTTTTCCTTGATTTACAAAGGAAACACCTGGTGTGAAGTGGTCAAAACTGTCTGAGAGTGGCTGCACATGTGTCAGCAGTTGAGATGGGATGTGGTTAGTCCACATGAAGTGAAAAGATTCAACTGAACTGTTGCTCTATGCTGTTCCCTGCAGATGATGACATTGACTTTGGAGAGTTGAAGTAAGGTGAATGTGGTAGATTTGGAGTTGTCCTTGGAGATTTGGAGTAGATTTGGAGAGGGCTCCTACAAGGCTTCGAGGGGATTGTTTACCGTCCTTCTCTGTACAAGTTTAGTAGATAGTATTCAAGGAGAGAGAAGTGGCAGTGGAGTAGTCTATTTGATCAAATCCAGTTCTAGTAATGTAAGATAGTATTCAAGTGGCATAGTCTATTGATCAAATCCAGTTCAAGTAGTGTAATATGTTCATTTATAATTTTAGTCAAGACTGACAAACAACCATAGAGAGTGCCCTCTTGTTCAATTGGATTTGAACATATTCACTTGATTGAGAGTGGGAAGAGAGATCACATTCCTGAGTGGGGAAGACTTTCTCAATGGCCAAGGGATTATAGCTGGAAAGTGCCTTTTTGTACAAACAAAGAGAGCGCATGATTGGGGACAATGTACATATTAGTGCCCCATTTGAGAATGCTTGCTTTTCTCTTGGGAACGTTCCCTTGCCAATCTGGTTATCTCACCATTTAAGTTTGAGTATTTGAGTAAAGAGATAATATGGCTACTTTGACAGTGCATAAATTTTCTCACATTATACTTGGCAATGAGATTCACTGTTGTGGCAACCGTTGTGAGCACAGATGCAGGTCTGCTGCCGAAGTTCGATTGGCCTACAAATGTTGATACAAGGCAGTCTTTGTCCAAGTTTTGTGCATATCATCAATGACATAAAGTGACTACTGTAGCTAGTTTTGCAATAGATAGTTTACCTCTTAGGACATCCCTATGTCTGAAAGGGTTATAAACGGGCTGGTATTGGCAAACAAAATTCGTGTATTAGGGGGAAAAACAAGGACAATGCAGGAGGTATCAAGCATCAACCAATGTTGTACCACCTGCTTTGTACTATTTACCCCGACATGCTGATCAAGGGAATTTTTCTGTCGGAATACAATCTGATGGATGAGGAAAACCTCATTGCAGGTCATGTTAAACGATGAGACTTGGACCTGCTTTCTCTTCTCTTACATATATCTACAAAATGTGCATATGCAATGCACAGATCTTTTCTCCTTTGCTGTGGGAGACCAGGTATGCTTGTCAGTAGTATACTTATAAATTGAAGGCACAATGTTTTGTCTACCACTTCATTTTATGTTAGATTACGTACACCCAGGATGGTATTACACTTGAAATCCGAGGCCGGATAATAACAATCCGGACCTGTGAATGCGAGGTGTTGCAAATGCCTGCAACACCTTGTAGTACCAAATATCAAGATTCTTGTGCACATGCGTGGGAAAGCGGAGAAGGTTGCAGTGGCGGGCATCGCTCGAGCTGGGCTTGCAACAATATACTGTCTAGACGTCTAGACTTGATGGGTACCACATCTCTTGTTGCGGAAGTCACTATGTAGGAGGATTTGTCACTGCACTCTCCTGAGATGAACTTTCGCACATCAAAGGAATGATCACGGAAAACATAGGATAGAATTATGTCTTTCAAGGTACACAGCCGAGAGATAGGATTACCAGGACTACGGGCGGGGACAGCGTACAGCGTGGGAGGCGCCCCATTTCTAGTGTCAGCGCACAAATAGAGATGCCATAGCCCCTGCAGGTTCCCTCGTTTGCTGGGTTTGCAGGCTTGGATTTCTGGTAGCTTTGAGCTGGCATGCAGGACCCCAACTCATGGTGCCATAGCGGCGGCCTCCCTGGTGGCAATGCGAGCACTTGAATGGTGGGGATGATTTTCAGCCCACTCAATACTACGCATATATTTCCATCGAGTTCTTGGGGTGCATCAATTTGTGGAACAAGTTCATAGCTGTTGACGAGACAACAGAGTAATGAATCAAAATTGGTTCATCAAAACTTGAGATTTTTCATCAGCAGGAGGTAAGTCTTTGTATCTCACAATATTCTCACAGTTTGTGGGGTCAGGCAACGAAATGACACCTGTCCTCATCCTGATCTTTTCCTGCACCTTAGTATTCTCATGTACACCACCATTGCACAAGGTGCGAGGACACCAAGTTCCTCTTCTGATGCTGAGAACCAGTCCTGAATCAGACACATAAAACTGTGGGTTTATCTATTGCATCTTGTGTGATCAACAAGTGCTGGAGGACTGGGCAGGCTCAGCAATGGAGTGAAAAGCTGAAAATACATTTCCCACACCACCTTCAGATTAAATGCACTTTGTCTTCTGCAACCATCACTCGATTTGCAGACTGCATTTTCTGCAACCCACATATTTACTCTCCATCAGAATGTGTATCACCATTTACACATAGAGTTCATGCACCACTACAGAAGTCAGGATCCACTTCTTTGTATGAAAGCTGCTAATGCACAGGGTTTAAGAAGACCTGTAAGATCCATTCGATGTCCCTTTGAGAAAAAGGTGCTGGATTATTGGCATTGACGATGGAACTGATGCTGGCAAGATGGACAAACTCCAGACGGTTTGCCATAGTATGTTGAGAGAATGCATTTTGAAACACTAGTTCTCTGCAGCCCAAGAGCCAAGGCCCAGTCAAAAGAGTTTCCCCTGTTTGTGCTCATTCATCCCAACCACGAGTCTTTGGCTGACCAAAAAACCGGACTTCTCTCATCATTCAATATTCAGAAAGAGGAAGATCAGGAATGCAAGAGAGGGGATTCCCACCTCTCTGGTGAAACTTGGACCTTCAACTGATCCTTTATGCCGCATTCCTTGTCGGGTACAAGCACTTTTGCAGTTACTGATGGGAGTGGCCTGATGCAACACCTCACCCATCAATATTTACCTTGCATGAATTGTAACTCAACTTATGTCTCAAAAGTTAGACAATAACTTAACCTACAGATGCAGTATATGGCAACTAACACTCAAGGGGACCTGTAAAACTTCACAGGCTGGTCCATGATAGTTTCAGGAAACCTGAAGTTTTGGCAGAAAGGTTATCCAAGTCCATATCTACACCTTTGCACGCCAACAGATGTCCACGTGTGAGAAAACAGCACCTGTTTGAAGGAAGAGTTCCTTCCGCTTCAGCATTTGTATGAGCATCCTCAAAGTCAGAAGCACTTGGATGGCCCCCATAACCTTTGCCAGCCTCGTCAGCCCCTTTCTCAGGTGTGCCATTACTGCTCCTCCGGCGTTGCCTTTTTGGTGTTTTTCTATTTGCAGAATAACAAAAGATAAGTTCAAATCGACAAAAGCTTCACCTCATCACATCTTTCCATTTTCCACATGCACACATGTATATCAAGCAAAAAACAGGGATGGGAACCTGTTGCCGCTTGCTGGGCCCTCAGTGCCATCATCACCATCACTACTATCATATCTAGCATCCTTTTCTGCCTGGCGCTTCTGCTCAGCTTCTTTCTCACGTTCAGCCTCCCTCTCATCCATTTCTGTCAGCTCTGTATGATAGATTGCGAAGTTCATTACACTCAGTGCAGCATCCACGTCAGCTTTAGTAACCTGCAGCAGAAGCATGGCCCACAATTCAATTATCCCCGTCCAGGATCCAAACAGAAGTTCACCTTGCACTAGGAATGCATAGGCCATCTTTTATGGCCTCCATTGCCAACTCCCTTCTTCCCAGGATACAAACTTGACTCCAACCAACCAGCCCCAGCACGTCATGAGCCACATCAACAAAAGATGTTCTATTACTTCTACCTTGCTGGCAAGGAGGTGCTCTGCTTGAGATATTCAGAGAAGTATGGCATGGCCATCAACAATTTGCTCAATACCCAAGACTGCAGTGACATAACAATGATCCAATCCTTGCATATTGGCATGCAATGATATTCTGTTCCTTGATACAGTCAATATAACTCAAAGAACCTGATTTCTGAGCTTCAACTTGGCGTGGGCTCCGGACAGACGGATTATGGTCTCCAATGTCCGAGCGGTTACTGGTAAAGTGCCCCCTCCACTCTGCAGCCCCAACAACAAAAACAGTTGCGTCTAAAGACACTTTACTGTAGCAGAGAAGGGTAGGGGCATAGAATCAAGGTGGTGATCCTGTGGAGATCATTGAGAAAGTTCAAAGAATTTTTAACCTGTATCAGTATCATGGTATATCTACCCTGCAAAAATTATTGCACAGCATAAGGATACAGAGAGAGCCCAAGGAAATGTAAGTAAAAACCTTGTCGCTGTTATTATGCCGCATCTCAGAATAAGTTTGTGCTATCTGCTCCGATGCCTGTAATAAAATCAGCTTTAGTCAGATAAGGACATACACAGCAGAAAGATTATTCCCAGGACCATTTTCACTGGGTCAGGGAAAGAACTGTTTGCAGACTGAAAACAAACATAACTTTAAGATATTGGCTTGCACACATTTTGGGCCCCTTTCAAGAAATTGATCATCTTACTGGTTTATCACCTCTTCTGTGAGGACAGGAATGTGCCTGCTCTTTGCATAATGAATGTACTTTTTCAAAAACTTGGTAGTCAGTCGTTCACGTTTTCCATTTCTTGTTCGCTTCTCGCCATGCAACAGTCGGTTATATTTAACAAAGACAGCTGTTGCCATCTCTGCTTCCTCCTCCTCCACTGTCCCCCTGACCTCCTCCATCCTTGGCATCCCTGCAAAGTCAGAAGGCTGATGCTGACATGACAAGAAATAACCAAGTGTGGGAGACAACGCTACTACGTCCACACAAGTGTCTTATCATGTGACTGTAGAATATTGAATAATCTAATCATGAAACTTGGCCTGTTGCCTGTACCTCAAATTCAGCTGCAGCAGCACATACGTAAATAAATCAAGGCAAATTCAGGAGAGACCAGATATGAAAAATCCTGCTCTCTCCAAGATAAAGAATCTTCAAAGCCCTCAAAGAGGCAGACCTGAATCTTCCCCAGGTGTACGGTAGCGGTGCATGCGAAGAACATGCTCAGAAATGTGGCGGTCAATATCGGCATCCATTTGATCCAACACAATAAACAGCAGATCAAATCTTGATAACAACGAATCAGGTAAGCCTATATTTTTGGTGGGTGTCAGTGCTCGGTCATACTGCACAGCAAACACTAGCACAGTCAACACTGATCTGGGCATTTGCATTTAGTTCCACAATGATGACAGTTCATTAACTGCCTAAACTACCCAAATCCACTAGAATTTTGTGATCTACCTGGGTTTGTCTCTCCTCTGTTGGAGAGATGGGATTCAGGATTACCTGACTGGCCTTCCCAGGACGCAGTAGGTTGCCTACCTCTGTATAGTAAGTTAACCAAGCTGGGAGATGGTGAACCCACGTCTTTTGACAAAAGAGAATCGACCAGCCTGTTATTAGATCTTCCTCTGGTAGGTTGAAAAAGAAAGAGACACAACGATGTCACACTTCTGCTTTCCTTCTGTCAAACACCACTCTCTTCCTCGGCTTTGCTACTATGTCCAAACCAAGGCAGGCAGTCTATGATCTCATGGTTACACCACACCACATACAATGACTGCATATCGACAAAGTACAAAACTGTTCCTGCCTCAGCGACCTGTTCAATGTCAGCCTTATGGCAGTAATCCTGTGAAAATTCCACATCCACGTGGGTGTAACTCTTTGACATCTATCGTTGGAGGGGACGACTGGGTGAGACGAGCCGGGAGATGCTGTCTATGGGTGAATCTCACAGGAAATCACAAAGGGCTCTCTCGAGGAACTTAGAAGGTCAGAGTGTACTTTATTTGTGTAGGTTCAAATACTGAAACAACCCTTCAGCTATGGTCATGACCCCAATCTGCTATATATGCACCAGAAAATTACCATCAAGGCAGTGGCAACTTAAAATGATGAGTACAGCTGTAACAGAGGCAGATCTGTATCATTATTCATATCCATCTTGGTAAAGGTTTCTTGGAAGCTCTGAGCCAACTTAAGGGGAACACCCAGAATTGGTTTGAGCTTTCATTGATGGTGACCAGATGTTGACCCATTTTTCATTCCAATGGACTGGGACAGGTCCCCAAGGCTAATACCAGAAGAATCCACACCCCCCAGCTCCTCTCATCTTCTCAACAGAAAAGTAAAAGAAGGATACCGTGCCAAATATGGGATTAGCAGCTGCAACAACGCTGCAGCGTGCATTGAGGGAGGCATGGATGCCAGCTTTTGCTATGGTCACTGTTTGCTGCTCCATGACTTCATGGATGGAAACGCGGTCGAGGTCACTCATCTTGTCAAACTCATCAATGCACACCACCCCACGATCAGCAAGCACCATTGCCCCTGCTTCCAGCCGCCTCTCCCCTGTATTAACAAACAAGGAGTAGTACATCAGCAGAATTACACATTATCCTCAGAATGACTGCTGAAAGGCTATATCTGTTGTATGCTGAAAACAGACAGGTGACGATTGGTGGAGACTTACCAGTTTCTTGGTCAGAAGTGACTGCAGCTGTAAGACCAACACCAGACGACCCCCGACCAGTAGTGGAAATAGACAGGGGGGCAATATTCATGATGGCCCGAAGAAGCTGTGACTTAGCAACTGATGGATCCCCCACCAACATCACATTTACATCTCTGCCAACCCAACCCAGAGTTTGAGACACAGTCCACCTAAACCTTCAACAGCATACGACACAACTTCTTTACGCCTTCTCAGTCTTGAACCAATACATCGGATTCCAGGACATGTCCTTTCCCCTCTCACAGGCTGCCTGCTCTTGTGATCACAGCATGCAAACAACTTTAAAGCTATCCATCTTATTTGTTCTTTCTTTTCCCCCACACTGGCGGCCTACTCCAGCCAACTGATTCTGAGGCAAAGATGCTTGCAAGAAGAAGTCAACTACCCTCGAATATGTGTGCCATTTTTCAGATTCTTCTCTGTTCCACCAAGCAGCTGCAAAATCACAGCCTTCTTAATCCACATATGCCCATAAATGGATGGGGCAAGGGACTCTGCAAGCAAATCCAATGCATCCTGTCTGAGCCCGATCTTCTTAATGTTTTTCAGATCCTCGGTAGTGAAAATTGGCGTACTGATCTCTTTGTTCAGCTGGGAAATGTTATTTGCAATCAGTACGGTCCTGCAAGCCCCAATTCACTCCAGTCAGAATCCAACTTCAAGATTAAGAAATATACGAACAAAGTTCCACCAAGGTGGACCATTTTGCAGGAAAGTGCAGAACCTCTTGCCTCTGCAAAGGAACACGACTGCTTATACCATGGTTGTATTAGCTTTGCAAAGAAACAATACTGTTCATACCATGGTCTATCTAGCTTGTATTGGCAGTGTGCAACACTAGGGCCGTGGGAACTCAGAAAGGACATGGGAGTCAGCTTAATAAAAAGAACGACTTCACTTGGAAAATGCAGTTTCATCCACTGAGAGTGATGAGTGTTTTCCATGGATCATGAAGACGTGACTTCTGCAATCTTTCATCAAAAGTCTTGATAATGCTATCCCTGTATATTTTTCCCAAAGACAACAGTTTTGAAATTAATGGGCATGAAAGTTAACCTAAAAACACCATTCATGCTCCCTTTGCTTTTGCCTGGGATGGCTTTGTAGATGCCCACAATGGCCACACGGTCACCTGGCTTGCACACATCTACCAAATCATCCTCAACAATAACGTCAATGGAGCGTGGAAGCTGGCCTGGAGCGGAGTTCTCCGGCATCTCCTGAATTGAAAGTGTCTGGTGATCTCTGAACTTGCTTAATCCAAACTCTGTCACGAGCAAGTTGCCTTGCTCATCCTGCTCAGGCAACCCATAGATAGCAAGTAAGATTAGGTCCCGGTGCATTTTCCAATCAAAATTTACCAACGGTTCTTTAGATTTGACTAAGCTGTTACTTACTCGTGTGGGGTAGACAGAGCCTGTGGGGAGGCCGGTGGAAGAGGTGATGTCACGGTACTCACGATTGGTAAAATCTCCAGTGCTCGGACAGAAGTGCACACTCTTCACTACTTTGGGTCTGACCAAGGAGCCTGCCACCCAGCACAACTATGTCAGTTGCCCCTTTTCCTTAACCTATGAATAATAAGAGAAGGAAGACTACGGAGACGGGGCTAATGCAGAGTCCCCAATTCTAGATCCCGTCGAGGATATCGAAACTTGATTTGCCAATAGCGCGCCTGAGTGCTTGACCATTCAATCTCAGAGAGTTCAGGGGGTGAGCATCACTCGAGATCTAGCAGAAAGCTCAAGCTAGTCTAGGAAATCGTGTAGTACGGTCATCGCCCGTTCATCGTGGAAAATGGCAGATCATTACGTTCTTTCATTGCCTGCGAAATTCGAGAAGACAGGGAGTAATGTGCGTACACTTGGTGACGATGCCCTCAACACAGACCATGGCGCCCAGGAAAGGAGAGAGCAATTCCCGGGGAGTGAGTTTATTGAAACCAAACTGGCCTTCAAAGCCAATGTGGACCTCTTCCCCATCCCGTAGGTACTTGGGATCTGCGTTCCTAGTAGCTTGCTCTACAGCATCTGTGAACGGCTGTAAATACTCGCTTGGGCTCCGTAACAGCCTGCACCCCATATGTCACTCCACACGTACAACGGCTCTTCACACAGCGGGCCCCTCCAAACGACATAGCAAGCATAGAAAGCCTAGAGCAAGTTGCCACAACACAAGTTAGAGGTTAAGGTGAATGCCTGCGAGCAAGGTCGTGATCAAAGTTGCGCAAATCGGTGAGGTCCACGACCAGCCGATACCTTACGTTATGCATCATGCTGCGTATTTTATCCATGTACACCCCTTGGCCCATCTGCAACCATTAACACAGAACACCACAGCCTTCCTATCAGCGCATGGCCCAGGCGGAAAGGTCAGTATTCTGTCAATAGGGAAAGAAGGGAGCAGTACATCGGGATCAAGGAAGCCCATGAAGGTGCGCTTGTGTGCCAAACTGGCTTCCTGATTGACCTCCATGCCCCCTGATCGTTCCGCTGAGACTCGCAGTCCCTGATCTCGGGAGGAGACGAGCTTCAGATGGCAATGTCATGTACACGCTGCCAGTGCGCAGCGAATGCCTGCAACACCTTGTACGTAGTAAGTAGCACCGATCCAGGACGGCAGCAGACGACTGAATGTTTGGCACCAAATATCAAGATTCTTGTGCACAAGCGTACGTAGGAAAGCGGAGAAGGTTGCAGTGGCGGGAACTCCCCGCATCGCTCTGCAACAATATACTGTCTAGACTTCTAGACTTGGTGGGTACCACATCTCTTGTTACGGAAGTCACTATGTAGGATGAGTTGTCACTGCACTCTCCTGAGATGAACTTTCGCACATCAAAGGAATGATCACGGAAAACATAGGATAAAATTACGTCTACTTCAATGGAGGAAAACTTTGTCCTCTCATGGAGGCTGTTGCTCTACACCAAATCAGATGTACTGAAAATGAGGTTGCCTTTGTGGCAATCTCCATAAATGCATGCCAGTTACTGACGCTATCTTCTCATGCCCAATTAGACTAGAAACTACAACGTGTTTATTCTCGGCCCAAGATCTCAGTTCACCGGGGATAATGGCTGGCACGAAAATCCTGGAGGTCGTCAAGAATATTTTCAGGGAGCCTCCAAGATCTTCTAGACTATTGCTACGTCCATGCCACACATTCAACGGTCCCAATATGGATGTGGCTTGATTTTATTGCAAGCGTGGGAGCCCGCCCCAGCCCGCCCCTCGCCCCCCGCACCCCCCCTACCCCGCTCCCGCCCGCCCGGGACCCTGACCCCCGCCCCACCGCTGGCCGCGCGGCGCCCCACAGCACCGCCGATCTCCAGCCACATGGCGGCCCCCCGCTGTGGATCCCCTCACTGGGTTGATCCCCCTTCCAGTGCCGGAGTGATCTCCTATCCCCATCTCCAGCCACGTGGCGCTACCCCGAACCGTCGATCCCCTCCCCATCCATCCAACCTCTGGATGACGGCCGGATGAAGGCCCATGACGCGCCCATTGCCACGTGGCGCTCCCGCCGCCGTCGATCCCCTCCTCCCATCCACGGCGCACTCCCCCAAGACGTCGCCACTCCCCATGACATGCCTTGATCCCCCTTCCGGACCGGGAGTGATCCCCCAACCCTAATCGCCCGCCACGTGCGGATCCCCCGGACCGTCGATCCCCTGCGCATCCATCCGACCTCACAAACATGGATGTTGTGTGTCATCCACCCCTCATCCCCCCGCCATCCTCCCGCTCCCCCCGCGTCGATCCCCTCTTTCCATCCACGGCCCATCCCCCGACACGTCCCGCCCACCCCCCTCGTTGATCCCCGTCCAATGCGGTGACTGATCCCCCTCCACCCATCAGACGGCACGTGGCGCTCCCCCCGCCGCCGATCCCCCGACCTGGCTTGATCCCCACTCCGGACCTGCAGTGATCCCCCACCCCTAATCACCCGCCACGTGCTGCTCCCCCGAACCGTCGATCCCCTGCTCATCCATCCAACCTCAAAACAATGGATGTTCTGGGTCATCTGCCCCTCATCCCCCCGCATCTCCCGCGCAGTGGATGGACGAAGGCCGGATGAAGGCCCCATGGCACGCCCACCGCCACGTGGTGCTCCCCCCTGTCGATCCCCTCATCCCATCGAAGGCGTGATCCCCGGGCCATCGCCGGTCTCCCCCCCCCCGTTTCGATCCCCGTCCAATGCGGTCACTGATCCCCCTCCAGCCATCAGCCGCCACGTGGTGCTCCCCTGAACCGAGGATCCCTTGCGCATCCATCCAACCTCAAAACTGAGTCATTCGCGATCCCCCGACATTCGATCCCGTCCTCCCATCCACGTGGCGATCCCCCGGGCCGCGACCCCCCGCCTCGGTTGATCCCCCGTCCAAACCGGCAATTGATCCCCCTCTCGTCTTCTACCACCACGTGGCGGTCTCCGTGGCCGTCGATCCCCTCATCCCATCCAAGACCCGATCCCCCGAGCCACCGCTCCCCCCGCCTCTGGTTGATCCCCCGCCGCCGCCATGCCACGTGTCTTCCCACCCTTGACCCCCCGCGCGTCAACGGCGGAACAGGTGATCGTTCCCCCCCATGGCGGTCCCCTCTCCGTTGATCCCCCACACCACCTGGAGTGATCCCCCATCCTTCCGCCCCCCGCCGGAGCAATCCCCCTTCCACGTGTCAAATGTTAGGGCTGTTTGCACGTGGCTATCATTCTGTTCATCTATGTCGTCCTCCCATCCAACGGCCATGCACGTCCCCTGCCATTTTGGTCTGTGAGATGAACGGAGTGGATGTATTGAAATTTAGGGTTTCCGGTTGCTCGGAGATTTGATCCTCTTTGCGCGTGTAGTTTGCTGCTGTGTACTGTTTCTACAGGACGCGTGTGGTCTGCGGATGTGTACTGTTCCTGCAAGGCTGCCGGGCATCATGATTGGATCTTCGGAGTTGCGCACGTCATTCCTTCTATCACAGCTGCATGGCACGTTGCAAATCCCCCAGGATGGTTCCTTCAACCACAGGTCGCTTATATAGACTCCAACTATTTCAAGTGGAGGTGGACATCGTGTATACGGATGTTGCGGTCATTCCTTGGAGCAGGATCGACGATTTTGTGAGAGGGGAGGAAGAAAGGGCAGAGGCGCCCACTCACTTCAACAGAATGGTGCCTAAAAAGGGAAAGCATGAGGAGGGCGAGCTCTTAGCTCCAAGGGCCAATAATTGCTCTGTTGTGATAAAGTCCGCCTTCACCTTTGTGGTTTCTGGATGGTCTCTATGTGTTCTTTGTAATGGCATGCTGCTTGTTTTCATTGTTTGCTCTTCTATTTTGTCAAAATGCTATGCTCTCTTGCTCCGAGTATTCCACTCCGCCGACATAATTCTCATCATTGTTCAGGTTCCATTGTTCTTATGGACCTGAGGACAAGCGCACAAATGTAATACCTATCAATAAACATTCTTTGAAGAGAAGGAACGGCAAGAGAGGGTGTGTGTTGGATGCTTCATCGCCTTCTTACAATAACCACAAAGGGCCGAGACGGAAGAAAGTCATTCAGGGAGAGTCCATCAAGAGGGGTTGCCTGTGTCAGTTTAGGATTGGATGATGCTACCTGGATCCTTCTCTTGCTGTCATAACATACTACAACAAAAACCATGTTGATGGATGTGACAAGGTCTGCCATGGCCACATTGACCCGACTTCAAATAACACCCGTTTTGCGCATGCACCTCACCTTAGTGAAGAGGTTAAGATGTGGATAACGGATAGCATATGTGCTGGGTTGTTGCCTGCTGAAATCATGGCCCAACATGAACAACAGGTATTTGACAACAAGGTCAATGGAGAGAAGTGGTGTCGTGATGATGTTGTGCTTGAGCATGACATTAGAAACATCATGGACAAGCTGACATGTGAGACTTTCAAACGACATAAGGACGAGGGGACCAGTCTAAAGATGTGGAAGGAGGCCCAGCCCCAGAGTGTTTTCTTCTATCATCCTCCTCTCATTCTTTGTCTTCTGCTTCAGAAACTGGAGTTCCTGCTTTTGGTGTTCCATGCCAACTCTGATAAAAAAAAATTCTGTCAAATCTTTAATCCAAGGATGTACCTCCGATCTCTCCCCTCGTGGCTGATCTTCTTCCTGTACCAAATCCCTTAATCTTTCTTGTAAAGAATAAGAATGAGTGGGCATCCAACTCTGGTTCTTCCGGTATGGGTGATATACTCTTTGATCTTAATGGTGTGAGAGGTCCAGATGATTCCCCTATGTCTATTCCCCTCTCCCAAAGATATGGATAATTAGCTTTCAAATAACTTTCTCTTTTCGCTGAATATCTGTGGAGTCTAGCTTCTCTTTCATCACTCATGTCCCATGTCTTTCATATCTTTAATGAGGCAGTAACCAAAACTCCCTTCTGTAGTATCTCTCGTATATGCCTGGATTTCCTTCAAGCTTCAATGCACCCTTGGCTATACTAGAAGTCTCCGTTACCATATAACCATATGGCAAGCACGTCTGAAAAGCTGTTCCTGGTGTAAGTTTGATCCACAGGATATCCTTAGGAATCCAATTCTTTACCATTACCAGTTCTTCATGCATATGAGTGTAAACATTCACTTTCCGTTCCTCCCAGCCTTCAAACTCCACTCGTTTGATGGATAGCAATGCTATCACATAAACCAGTGTTGGTAACCAACTTGCTCTCCCTCTACAGGCCACTTGATAAATCTTTATCACTCCTTTCTCCAGACCCCACTCTAGATCTGCATCATGCACTCTCTTAAGAATGTTTTCTTTGCAACCGTCTGGCAATTCCAATAACCTCTGAAAGAACTGTTTGGACAATCTTTCTTTCTGTTCCACAGGGAATTTGATTCACATCAAATTCTTTAATTCTCCATCCACCATGATCCCACCAGATGCCTGTCATATCTGGTTGTTCTTGACCCAATTCCCCAGTATGGTCGCCAAATGTCGAGCGGCTTTTACTCACCCATCCCTTCGCTATCCGAGGTGGGAACTCCAAGATAGAAGAGTTGGATATCTCCAAGCACTCAGCCCGCTCAGAACAATCAGTCGTGACCTACAACTAGTGTATCATGGGAGTGATTCTTGTTTGTATTCCTTCTTGCCTTCATGGCAGCAAATTACCTTATTGTTTATATTCAAGCATCAGATTGCTTCAGCAAACTACCAGGTTCCAATCACTCATCCATTCATTCCACAGCTTCACTCAGATCTCTCTACACAGTGTGAGTATGGAATGTGTATCAGATTAAGATCTATCAAGTATCAGGCCGAAGCCATGGTGTCCCTAGTCTACCCTACAGTATATCTCTACAGCTTGCATGTAACAGCATCAACAGATCGTTTCTCCTCCTTCACCATGTTCTCCCTTCCTACTCCAGTCGTGCTCTCCGCCGATCTCCTCTCGTGATGACCAAGAAGTGCTCCCCGAGAAGTGTCCTCTCCATATTGCTACTCTGCCTAATCTACCTGCAAGCTGTTCTAACTGCCTAACTAACTAACTGTCATCCAGACAGAATGCACGTTCCCACTGCAAATGTCGTTCCCACACAGTCGTTCCCTGCCGCTAATAACCGTTCCTTGGTATGCTGTGACGGACTGTGTTCCGTTGTGTCGAGCTATGACTGTGCCAAGCTGTGACTGGCTGTGTGAAGCTGTGTCGGGCTGTGTCGGGCTGTGATAGACTATGATAGGCCGTGGAAGGCTGTGACAAGCCGTGTCAGGCTGTGTCAGACTATGACAAGCTGTGGCAAATTGTGTCTAACTGTGTATTGCTATGACTGACTGTGTAAACCTGTCTACCACCCCTAAGGCCTGTGTTGGTCTAAGTCTACCATCCGTAAGTCTGCGCAAAATTAAAGGTACCCCACAGAACCTCTAAAAGTGTCTAAGTCCCAGACAGCCCTCTAACAGTGTTCAAATTGAGTGGATCAAAGATCAATTACAGCAGAGATTCGAGATGACAAACTTGGGGGAAATGTCTCATTACTTGAGAATATAATTTTTGTATCTCAGGGAGGGCATCTTCATGACACAGCGTGGGTACATCACCAAAATGCTTGAACAATTTGGGCTTTCAGATTCCAACTCAAAACCGACTCCAATGCTCGAAGGGACAAAACTTATCATTGACATGGGTGATGAGCTTGCAGATGCTACCATATATCGGCAAATGGTTGGTAAGCTCATATATCTTACCAACACGAGACCTGACATCTCATACTTTGTGGTTGTCGTTAGCCGCTTCATGAATAACCCGCAAGCACCTCATATGGAAGCAGTTAAGCACATTTTCAGATACTTGAAGGGGACAATTGAACTTGGGGTTCTCTTCAAGAAACAAGGAACTAGCGAGATCACAGGATTCACCGACACGGACTGGGCAGGTGACCAGGAAAATAGAAGATCCACTACGGGGTACGTATTTCAACTGGGAGGTAGTCTTGTAACGTGGTGCTCTAAACGTCAACCCACAGTGGCTCTCAGCTCTACAGAGGCCGAGTACCGAGCCCTAGCCGAAGGGACTAAGGAATCAATTTGGTTGCAGCACCTATCCAACGAGTTAGGTATCTTCGGAGAAGAACCCATACGAATCTGGTGTGATAATATGAGTAGCATAAAAATTGCAAAGAATCCAATTCTTCATGCACGCACAAAACACATCGAGGTACACTATCATTTTGTGCGAGAGCAAGTACAACAAGGAATGGTGGATCTTGCACATGTATCGACCAGGGATCAAATAGCAGATATCCTGACTAAACCTTTGGGGAGAGTGAAATTTGAAGGACTTAGAGAGAAGCTAGGTGTTGTCTCTCTTAGCAGGCTGAGCACCTCAAGAGAGTAGTTCAGTATTGAGAGGAGGATGGGTGTGAGAGGAGGTGTTGGAATTAACACACCCATGTTGTGATGCCGCTAGATCAGGCCTTTGTTAATGCACCGCTCCTTAAATCTAGATAGTAGTTGGCCACCGTTTGCATCAGTAATTATAGCTTCATTACAGTTAGCGATAAGGCCCATGTGGTCCTGCTCTCCTTATCCCTGTGACAAACGTTGTATATGTATTCACACCTCCGGTGTTCTAGTTAGTTGATCAACCCATTGTTTTCATATAGTATACAAGAATGGCAAGGAAAATACAAATGTTGATGCGCTGACTCGTGTTGATCCTCTTGTTAGCAGGCCTTTGCTACAAACCATTTGGGTGCTCACTGATACATGAGTTGTATTGAGGCAACGTTTATGGTCTAATGAGCAAGCTTCCAAGACAAAGCTGGGTAATTACAGCATTGTCCCAAACACTGAGTTTAAGTTCTGTTGTAAGAAAGTCTAGGAGGGCCATGGGTAAGGTTGAATGGGAATGTGCGAGAGAGAGCTTGTTGGTTGTGGTTGGACACTTGGGGGGCAAATCTTGAGCATAGCGTTGGAGGAGTGGGGAAACTTTTGTCTCAAATGTTGGCGGGATTTGGGGTTGCAAGCTAGGTAGGGGGTTTAAATGGGACATATTCCATAGCCAGTTCAATCTAGCAAGTGATATGCTTCCAATGTAGCAGCCTAGTGGTCCATATATGTAGGCAAGGCCAGCGTGGATCTGGATTTTTGGGTGGGTGCAGAGAATATCGATGTCTAGGTTGCACTCGTCTAGAGAAATATGTAGGTTGGATACATTTCTTGGTGGGCTAATGAAACGTTTGTCAGAAGTTTGCAATTCCGCAATATGTTGATTATGAATATGTACTAAATAGTTAATGTTGGTTCTGTGGTAATAATCAGCTATCATTTGGATATTGTGTTGCAATTGTTGTATTCATGGGCGATCAAAGAGGGTGTCATTATGTTCCCAAGTGGCTTTCTTGTCGGGGTCACATTTCCATTTACACAAGTACATAGTATCAGCGCACGAGGCTCCATATTGGTCTACTCGCATTTTTTTTAACTATGCCTTGTATTTCTTCAAGCTCATAATGGGGTTCCAGTAGGGTTTGTACTGATTGGGTTGTGTCAGGTTGTTGTGGATCCGTTGTTTGGGCAGTTATAGATTGAGCGGCTTTTGGATGAGATATGGGGGCGACAAACGGTCTAGCGAGTGGAGGGCGTGTAGGTTGGGAGCGGTACTGAGGTAGAAGCTCCCATGGATGATGGGACGAAGTCGCATAGTTTATGGGGCAATTATTTTGGCAGGCGGTTGTGGGGTAGCAAAAAATGGTTTGTAGGTGACCTAAGTGGATATGTTGGGAGCACGTTAATGGTCTAGGGTATTTTAGGTGAAAAGCGTGTGGGTTGATAAGCTTGGTTCCAGTTGCATCTGTTAGTTACAAAATTGTAGATATATTGTACTGCATAAAGAATTTGAGGATGGTTTGTTTGTGGGGTCTACTATTTGGGTCAAAGAGGCATTGTTGTGGACTCGTATCCCATGCTATCTCTAGGGGTGAAGTGTGGAGTTGAATATTAGGTAGCGATGTGTTAATAGTAATATGCATGTGTTTGAGGATGTACAAGGTTCTAAGGAGCGGCAAGTGGGTACAGGCAATGGGGTTTATCGCAGGTAAGTTATCTAGACCTCCAAATTTAGAAGCGACATGTTGAAGAAGTCCTTGATAAATGCTTCCAAGCTTGCCAGGGTCGTTTAAAGCTTCTTGTAGTTGTGTGCCCAATGTTCTAGCATATGAGCTAGGGTTGTAGTTCCAAGGCCATATAAGTTTTGAGGTAGTTGTATCAGTGCGCTAGGGGCACTGTTTGGAAGACCACACATTTTTTTTTATAATCGTATAATGTGCATGTCTAATGCATTTATGTCTGGGATTGAGAATGGGGTTGCATGGAACGAGTATTCTATAAACGGCCTGATTTACGGTACGGATGATAAACAATTTTTGGCGGATGGTGGCTGGTGAGTTTAGCAAGGCTGTAGCCTGTGATATAAGTTTGTTTCTTGTAGAAGTTCTCTGAGTTTCCCAATTTAACTATGGCGTCATTTGTATACCAAGATATGTGTATGGGCTGTCCTGGTCTAGAAATGGAAATGGGTGGTTATTATAGAGCACAGTGTATGTAGTATTCTTGATATAGTCGATGTATCATGTTTAGTATGGTGTGCAATTCCCGTTATTGCGCATTTATGTATGCTTAGTTCCATTGCCGCCCATTTATTGAATCTTTCCAATTTTCTAATTTGCCGGCTAAGATGTGTGGCTTTATTAGAGAGTAAAACGAGGTCGTCTGCATAAGCAGCTGTTGGGACATTATTTTGTGAGAGAATGTATTGGTATCCGAGGTTGGCTTGGGGCTAGCCATCTGAGAAGAGACTCCAAAAATTCAACAAAAAAGTATGGGCTGAGTGTGTCACCTAGTATAGTGCCTCTGTTGATTGGTATAGGTGATGTATCTCCAAATGAGGGACCCGAGTAAATGGTGGTGCTCTCTGTGTATATATTACCAACGAGCATCACTGCATCTGTCGGGTATCCGAGATCGAACATGACAGAGAGCATGCAGGCACGGTCAATGGAGCCAAACGCATTTTTAAAGTCAATGTATAATAAGTATATATTTGATGTGTATATCGTGCATCCTCAAGGGCAGAGATAATGAGTTGGATTTGTCTAGTTGTACTTCTTGCAGTTCTAAATCCCTCTTGTGCATCACTGAGGATATGGTGTTGCTCTCCATAGGACGCGAGGAGGTTGGTTAGGGTACTGGTGAATAACTTATGTATGGTATTAGCAAGGGCTATGGGTCTTTTGTACCAAGTTGAGTGGGGTCATCTTTTTTATAAATCAATATTGTTCTGCTATTTTTGCAAGGTTTGGGTATTCTTTGCTCTACCATCGTACATTTCAATCGAGCCCGCGTAGGAGCCGACACCATTAGCGGTAATCCAGCCCACCCTGCATTACACGCCATCTTATGTAGGAGGAGTGAGACCCTACGCCCCAGCAGCGTCTCTGACACCCGTAGTAGCGCCAACGGTTCCGCAATACGCGAATGTTGTTCCTACCAACTCACAGGCAGATTCAAGCGGGCAATCCAATTCGTGAGTGGGCCATCTAGAGGCACAAGTCACTTCTCTCATCAAGACCATTGAAACAATGGGCGACCGCATGAGCTCAATCGGTCAGTAGGTTACCAGCTATGTGGGGTACCGAGATGCGGCCCCAATGGGAGAGTCCGGCCCCAACCCGGCCAAGTTATGGTGTTCCAATTGCAACAACTCGGGACATGCGTCTCAACACTATCCTTATCCCGTTCGGGAAAGGCAGGTAAGCCGGAACCCAACTTATCAAGATAAACCAAAAAGGCAATTCAATCAATCTCGTAGAGGATGTCAAAAGTGCGGAAGAACCATTCACTCAACTAAAAATTGTTGGAGTGACATTGTGTGTTTGCACTGTGGCCAGCGAGGTCATCCCTTAGACAAATGTCCTCATAGACAAGTGGACCAGCCTACGCCGGCCACCATTCAACAAGTAGAGAGGAATTTGGAAGGGCAGCGAGCACCCTTCCCGGATTTGTATACCACTGAACCACCCAACCCTCTACCACAACAACATAGCATGTATTTTGCTACTCCAACGTAGATAGCGCAGCGGACTAGAACAGATCAGGCAGGCCCATCATATTATGGGGGCAATGCAGCTATGGGACAAAATTCCCAAGCAGCCTATTTCAAATCTTGCGGCTCAGATAGCCCAGGGTTCTTCTAATACGTGGTCTCCCCCTCAGGATGTAAGGGTGCAGGGAGGGCAGCAAGCATCCACTTCAACGCCATCCCAGCAGCAAGCCAGTATGCATCCCGGTTAGTCGTCCCGTCAACAGGAGACGCAGCACCAAGTCAATTGGATTTTCAGTGAGCTCGGCGCCACTCAAACTACGCAGGCTAGCCCTGAGGAAGGTAGCTATGCAGTAATGACCCGACAGCAACGAGATACGCTAGGGAAAGGCCCTGGGTATGTGGCGTCAGAGTCAGCCACATCAGCATCAGAACAGGAAGATCTAAACTTTAAAGTCATGAAGTCAGACGCATGGAAGGTGGCGGAAACTGTACTCAGGGAGGAGAGGATACCCATCCCAAGGAGAAGGAGGTAGCATTTGCAGAGACCGAATCTCCGGCAGTCGGCCAACCATTTCTCAGCCCCTTTTGACATCCAGAACAAAGAGTCCGGCCAACCGACCAGTAGCACCAGCAAAGCTTCCCAAAAGGAGAACACACTCCACTATGCGCGGATGAGTTGGAGCCGTATAATCTACTGGAAGATTTGCGCCACATTCAGGCAAACATTACATTTGCCCAACTCATAGCACTGGCACCAACAATCCGACATGCTCTCAAGGCATCCTTGGTGAGGAAGCGAGTAGGTACTTTTGCTCAGACCCACCACATTAACGCCCATGTCGACCCGGGCCCAGTAGAAATCAAAGTGGAGATTGCAGACCGTCTGATACGACGTTATTTAGCGGGTGATGGGAGCTCTGTCAACATCATGCCACTCTCCACCTTGTCAAAGTTAGGATTGAACATGATAGGGGAGTCTCCATTAACTATCAGACTGGCTGACCAACGGAAGATCAGACCAGTGGGTCACTTAGCGAATGTTCGACTAAAGACCGGGGGCTACACGTACGCGGTAGACTTCCAAATCATAGATTTCCCCATTGATGAGTATTCCTACGCACTCCTACTAGGGAGGCCATGGTTGGTCCAGTCCCGAGCTCGAATGGACTGGGGGGCAGGTACGATCACTTATGGGATAAAACCTTACATGACTACAGTCGCTTTTCTTTCGGGAGCACCTCACCACGAAACAGATGAGGATGAGCTCAACATGATTGGTTCTAAAGAGGAATCTGCGGACTTGAGTGAGGAGGACTGGTGGACAGATAGAGAGATCCATCTAACGTCACATGCCCACCGAGTACTAGCAACCAGCACCGCGCCTCGCTGGGAGGTTAAGCAAAGGAAGGTAGGACTAGAGGACGCCGTCAAGTCCCTAGGTCCGGGTTTATATGAATGCGAGTTTGATGCAGATTGCATCGCCTGGTTGTTCGGAGAAAACCAAGGCAAGGAGGTGATGGTACACTCGGTATCAACTGAGGCACTTCCAGCGTTCGAGTCACTAACCGAGCTCTTCTCGATATCCGCCGAACAGGTTGGTCTGCAAGAACCAGAGATTCCTCAGGAGGAGAATGGCGAGAGCATTGAAATGAGAATTGTAGGGAGGCCAACCTAGAAAGAGATGTGATGAAACATAGTGCCCCCTACATTCCATATTTACAACAAGGGTCAAACGGATCAAGGTTTGAACCAGGATCAACCTTCACAGCCGAGCCAACAACGCAATTGGTCAATATGGCGGTGGGAGGAAAATCACCCAAGATGGTGAAGGTTGGATCCCATTTGATAGAAGAACAGGCGGCAGAGTACCAGGCCTTGTTCAAAGAATTTAGAGACATCTTCTCGTGGTCCTACACCGAGTTGAAAGGGGTGCCCTCTTATGTGGCCATGCACCCTATTCCCCTAATTCCGGGAGCTACACCACAACGACAGCGAACCAAAGTCCTTCCAAGGCTGTGTTAGAATAGGATTATCAAATTGCACCGCGCATATCTCTCTTGCATCATCTAGGGGCTTCGAACCCAGTCCGGTGGGGGAGAATGGCGGTTTTGAAGTATTTTTTATCTGGGAACTCCAACTCTCTCCGAAGAGGGTGAGTCGGGTGGTTTTGAAGTATTTTTTGGCTTTTTCTTTTTATTTTTCCCTCCACTCTCCCGGAAGACTTGAACTTTCTCCGAAGAGGGAGAGCCGAAGGGAAATTACTCTTCAGCTTTTTCATGTCACTTAAGAGAGTCGTTGACTCCAAGGGATATCAGTGATACCCTAGTAGGGGGATTGTGGGAACCAAAGATTCTGAGTACTTTTACACTCGGGGCGAGTGTTCCCCATTGGTCGTCATATATGTAGATGCATATATTGGTACATATTTCTTTTCAAATCGTTTTTGATCTTAAGGCAGACAGTTTAGGCATTGTACTGCCAAAGCAGGGCAGTTTGTGAGTTATCTGTGAATCGCTGGTAAAGCACGTACGAATTTAGATTATGTCTGAGACGACCATGGAGGAGCTCTGGCGTCAAAATGACCGTAGGAAGCTACATCGACAGCGAGTTAGGCTGCCAATTCGGTACCAATAACGACAACACGCACCTATTCGAAACAATACATGGCGACTGTTCCAGTCCCGGATTGCCATCTCTCTATTCTCTTGCCTTTCAAGTCCAGTAGGAGCACGTGGCGAGGAGTCTTGGCAATTGGAGGAAACAATCTGTACAACGATGAAATATCGCGACAAAGCCAGTGCTGCATCGGAGCAAACGACGGGTGAAGGAGCTTCCCGGCGGAGTTTTGAACTCCTCAGCGATGCAAAGTGTGTAGGAGGAAACTCTAGATGATCTGTGACCCAGTGGCAGGGCCAAAGACCCCCTGGGGGCACCACCAGTATTTTTACTGTCTGGAAGCGGCAGATTGCCTATATGGCAAAACCATGGAAACCAACCAAAGATGTGGCTTTTGTTCTCCGATTCCCTTGAGATTTTGTGGACAGCTACGGGCCATCTAATTATAATTTTTCACCGAGTTTGAGGATTTTTGGAGGTGATTAAAGATGGCATCAAAATATCATGCCGGAGGCAGTTGCGGGAGACGATTAAATGGAATTCTAGTTCATCCAATGGATGAAATCTGGAAATTCGACCTGCAAACTGGAGGGATGAAAAGACAACCTAGCGCCAACTGGTCATCCATTGGATGGATGAAAAACCAGATTTATCATTAACACCAAGATTTTCCATCCGTGGTTATTATTCTATGGTGTTCTATTGTTTTTAAATTATAGATTCATGTAGGAAATAATAGTTTAAGACTATCCTTCACTAGTTTAAGAGGCCCCAAAAACACAATAAAAGAAGAGCATGCTCCACTTGTTATTCAATCTAGTCTCATTTCGTTGTTTTGGCCTCTTGCTTGTGTAGTTAGTTTTGAGCTTGAGGGAGCTAGTTCCTAGAGAGTTGAGTTTGTGGCTCTCTAGTATTAGAAGCAAGCATATTGAGAGCAGGATAGTCCTAGCTCAAGGCCTTGTGGCCATTTGAGGCAAGAAGTAGAGGAAGCGCTCCATGAAGTGGGAGACTTGAGGACGAGTATGAGTGTCAGAGGAGGACCAAGCTTGAGTACCATTCTACCGAGCGATTTAGTGTATCCCAAGCACCACTTGTTTCAGAGGGTGACTTACCATACATTCTTGACCTTTGAATTCATTCATTTCATTTGTTGTTCAAGCTTTGTCCAAGGAAATGACCTTATAAGCATTGTTTGCTAAAAATCTATAAAAACTAACCCTCTTTCAAGAGGATGTGTGTGCATCTCTATATACATGTGTGAAGAGCACAGGTGTGAAGCCCCAAGAGACAGGGCCTTAGGAATCTAACCCAATTACGTCATGGAAGTGAGGGTGGATTTCCATTATTATGTTTAAAGAGAGGGTGAGCTTGCATGAAGTGGCGAAGCTCTTGTCAAATTTCCCTTTCTAGCTTAGTGGCGACGGCCATATTGCATGAGACGGCGAAGCTATCGCCAAAATTTCCATATTATTAAGTTCATATCTATGATTCATAAGCCCCCTGGCCATAGAGGACCATGGGAGGCGTTGCTAACTAACTTGTAAGTGGTTAAGCTATTTTGTAAAGGGCTGCCAAAAATGGCAGATCCCAGCACTTAAGTGCTGGCGCCTTAGGCGCCTTTGGGTTGGAGATCAACCAAGGAGGTTGCCTAGAATCGCCATGGAGTGGCGCCTCTAACGCGGGTGGCGTGGCCTGCCCCCGTGGAAAGAGTTGACCCCTGAAGCAAAGTATGCTCACTGGGGGTATTGCGTGGCAGCACCAGACACCATAGCTGGGCCCACGCAGGTACGACACGAGCGGCAGAGACGACGGAGCCTGCCCATTACCCGCTGGACCCGCGCGGCGGCGGGCCAGCCACGCCGCGCCACGTAGCGCTGGCTGCGGGGTATCAACCTTAACTGCTGGGTAATTCGACGGACCCCGCCAGGGACTACTGGTCCCTGGATCGGGTATTTTAAGGGGGGTTTTCTCCCTATGCCTTTGATTTCTTGTGCACTATTCATAGTATTTTTCTTGCATGAGAAAAATGGCGTGTTCTAGCAAATGATAAGAAATGGCTGGAACCATTGGATAGGCCCCAGCGAGGCCATCGGTTTGATATGTATTCCGGGGTTTGTGAAAGCACGGCTCACGGGTAGATGCCACAGACAGAGAGAGGGAGCCCAGAGACAGCGAGAAGAGAATCCCTGCTGGGGTTTCATAAGGTAGAAGATGACATGTTTCAACTTCGTTCTAGGCTGGTTGCCTACATAAAATAATCAGATTGTATTGGAAGTAGGTGGAAGAGGCGCAGGAAATAGACCCTGGGACCCATTGAATGTTTAATCATTGTTTCCACACCAGGGTGGCGAGCAGATGAGAAACTGTTGGGCGGCAGATTTCATTCATCCTGGCCCGGTGATGGTTTAAGTTGCTAATGAGTTCTTGAGTGATTTGGTGTATGAATTTAGGGGGGCGCTCCCAAGTGGAGAGCGGTTCCCCAATGCTCCCGGCATAAAAGGGCGTTCCCCTGGTACCTTGAGGGTAATTTAATTAGCTCCAGTATCCTACGATGATTCTCTATTTCTACGAATTTCATGCATTTGTAGGAATATTTTAATGATTTGTCTTTATTATTTCGCAAGGTAATTCGTCTTTATTAAGGGATTTTATCCGGACCCGCTTAACTTCGAAATGCAAGTTTAAGGGCGGTATCACCCCTTTCCACCGAGGATATTTGAAGTCAAGTACCCGGCCACTGGGGGGGCCTTGGGCCAAGGAACGGCCATTGTTATTAGACCTCGGGCATTACTTAGAGGTTGGCATTGTTATCATTCACCCGATGGACTGACCATTGAGGTGGCATTTTGGGATCGCTCTAAGCATGAGAGACTGACTTGGGAAAGCGGATCCGGTCCCTTCCTAGGAGGTAGGACACTCATCCACCTCAGGGTTTAGGGGGGGGGCATTGGGCGGGAGATAAATGATCCCCGTCTCCCTGGGCTCGGGATTTGTTTTGTGAAGGGATTTGAAGATTCGTCCCGGCTATAAGCGTGTTGGGAGTCCAGGCATGTAGGAAGTAGTAATAAACAAAGACTTGGAAGGCAATTATGATTAAAGACGTAGAAAACCCATAAACAAAACGTAGGACTAGGAAACGCAAATCGCCATGTGAAGTAGAGTTGTTAAGCTTTGCTTTGCCGGTAGGAAGTTAGACTATCTAGATCCGTCCATAGCTGCCAAGGACCCCTGCACTTACCGCAGCCGGGTAGGCGGTTCGTTGAGCCCAACCTACACCGCAACTTGCCACGACCCCTTAGGCTAGTATGCCGTCACCCTGGCCGCGCGCGACCAGGGCTCGTCAAATGCTTGTACAAAAAAAGATCCCTTTCATTTGCCATTCACAGAAGCTATACTGGATAGTGTGGTAGGCCATGAGATGTTCTCATTCATGGGTGGCTTCAGTGGGTATAACCAAGTGCAAGTGGCGGAAGAAGATCATGGAAAGACAGCTTTTATCACAGACTGGGGTGCAAATGCATACAAAGTCATGCCTTTTGGACTTTGTAATGCACCAGCAACTTTCCAGAGGGTGATAAGTGAATTTTTTCACGAGTATCTGGATGATTTCATGCATGTGTTCTTAGATGACTTCAGTGTGTACAGTTCTAAGAATGAGCACTTGCAGAAGTTGGAATTATGTTTGGCCAGATGCAAGATGAGAGGTCTTGGACTGAATCCGGAAAAAGGTACTTTTTTGTGTGAACTCAGGGGTACTACTGGGACACATTGTGTGTAAGAAGGGACTGCTTGTGGATCCTAGAAAGACAGAGGCTATTAAAGCCTCACCACCACCAAGTAACGTGAAGGGTTTAAGGAGGTTCATTGGACAAACTACTTATTATAGAAGGTTTGTTAAACGATATGCACAGATGGCAACTCCATTGAGCAAGATTTTGAAGAAGGATGCAGTGTTTACATGGACAGCTGAATGTCAACAGGCTTTTGAGGAACTTACATTGTCAGTAACAACTACACCTGTGCTGATTAACCCACACTGACATGTAGTATTTCATGTACATTGTGATGCCTCAGGAGAAGCATTGGGAGCTGTGTTAGCCCAAAATATTACAGGGAGATGTGTACTATGCTAGCAGGTTGTTGAACAATACTGAAAGGAACTATAGCACCACTGAAAGAGAAGCATTGGCAATGATTTATGCAGTCAAGAAATTCAGGCATTACCTATTGGGAATGAAGTTTATGTTTTATGTAGATCATCAGGGTTTGATTTATCTGGTGAACAAGCCTTTGATAAGTGGCAGGATAACAAGATGGTTAATAATCTTACACGAGTTTGAATTCGAAGTTGTTTACAAACCTGGCCATTTGCATCTTGTGGCAGATCACTTATCACGCCTATCAACAGGAGAGCCCGCCACGGGAATAGACGACCAACTACCTGATGCGAGTCTATTTGCAGTGGAGGTGCAAGGAAGTACAGATGATTGGTTAGATTGGCAGTGGCCAATCAGATACTACCTTACTCATGGTCAGTGCCCACCCAGTTATGGGAAGGAACAGAGGAAGAGAATAGCTATCAAGGCTTTACCTTACACTATGATAGGTGGCATATTGTATAAGCTAGGACCTGATGGAGTTCTTAAACAATGCTTGTACCACCATGAAGTAAATAAAATTTTGGAAGAAGTTCATAAATGAGTGGCTGGAGGTCATTTTGGAGAGGAGACTACCAGTAGAAAGATATTACTTGCAGGTTACTGGTGGCCTACTCTGTTCAAGGATGTACACAAGTATTGCAAGAGTTGTGATGAATGTCAGATGCTAGGACCTTTGCAAAGATCTGGAAAGATGGCTTTGCATCCTACGATGCCTACTGAACCATTCCAGAAATGGGGATTAGACTTTGTTGGACCAATAAACCCACCAGCCAGAAATACACAGAACAAGTATATAATCACAGCCACTGATTATACTACAAAGTGGGTGGAAGCTAAGGCTCTGAGGGATAACACAGCTAAGTCTACAGCAAGGTTCATGTATGAGAACATACTTACAAGATTTGGCTGTGCCCTGGAATTTATTAGTGACCAGGGTAGTCACTTCATTAACGAGACCATAGAACTATTGACTAAAGAGTTCATGATTGTGCACAAGAAGAGTACAACCTATTACCCACAGGGTAATGGGCAGGCAGAGGCCACCAACAATATACTATGCATTATTTTGGCTAAGATAGTCAATGCAAACAGAACGGATTGGGATACAAAGCTGCTGACAGCTTTGTGGTCATACAAGACTTCATATAAAGTCACCACCAAGTATACATCATTCCAATTAGTTTATGGTATGGAAGCTTTACTTCCAGTGGAATTCTTATTACTTACCATGAGAACTGAATGGGGAAGGAGAATGGAATTTGAGGATTCAATTAAGTCAGGAAACATGAATTATATCATGTGGAAGAAGTACGTGCTGATGCAACAGAAAACATGACCAGAATTCAGATGAAGAGAAAGGATCAATTTGATGAAGGTAAATTGAAAATTTTTAAGACGGGTGATTTGGTTCTGTGGTTGCAGAAGAAGGGAAAGATTAAAGCTTCTAAGCTTAAGTCACCATGGAAGGACCTTATGTCATACAGAAGATGTATGATAACAACACAGCCATGTTACAAACCATTAACAAAGAGATGCTTGAAAGAGTTAATGCCAATAAGCTGAAGGGATACAATGGTATCCATGATAAACCATTGCAGCATGATTTGCATTTTGAAACACAGAAGCAGTCACGGACTACACCGGTAATACCAACGGAGCATGAGGCACTTGTCGTAAAGCCGAATGTGTATGGCCTGAGCGGAGAACACGGGTGTTCGCATAGTTATCACAGCCCACCACAGCTTAACACAGCTTATCACAACCCATCACAACCTGACACAGCCTGCCACAACATAGCCCACGCGGGTTGCACAGTCCATAGGATCAGTGACAGGTGGACGCGGGTTAACGTCAGAAAAGTGGCCGGTAAGTGTAAGGTCAGCTTGGGAGTCAAACTCGGAGAAAAAGCCACGCGGACAGAGGACGATGGAAGAGTGTTTGAATTTGAACACGTGGCCTAAGGGGCAAAACGCTCCGCATTGCATGAACTGCAATAGCGGGTGTCATCATGCAAAAAGACAAACTGGGCCGTCGAAGTACCTACCCGGTACAGCAGCCGAAACTAGTTGCGGGCCCATTAATGCATCCAGGGAGAAGGTAACGGAACCCTTTACGCGTATAGAAAAGGGGGATCTTTGCCACATGTGTTGTCCTAGTGGGCATTCCAGATGGGAATGTGAGCAGATGAGGGTAAAATTAGTTACCCGAGGAGGCAACAGCCAATCGGGAGCGAGAATTTTATGCAGATGGTTTCCTCCAAGAAACAAGAACAAGAAATTAGAAAAGTTATGAGCAGAAGAGTCAGGGTTGCTCCGAATAACCAGCGTCTCGACGGGAGGGGCAATCAAAGCTATAGCTTTGTAGCTATGGCGGATATCACAGACTATACGCTAGCTTTATTACTTACGCAGTGGCGCAAGGACGGACGGGTTGAAAGGACATTTTCTCTCACTCACTATGTGCAAGCCCCACAGGCTTACACGCACTTACCCGTTCCTTTCTGTGCCAACCATACCTTTATGCTCTATGCCCTGCAAGCTTTCCTACAGCTATTCCAAACAAGCTTTCTTGTTTGTCTAGGATGAAGAGAATTAGGGGAATGGAGGATATCAGAGTGAAGAGCACCACGATTCTGCAGAAGCAAACAATTGCTACACCACAGGCAGTGCAGCTGCCGAAGGAGTTGCGATTGGAAGGGCTGCTACGCAAAGAATGATCCTTGCATCATCGGAAGTACATGATTCAATTCATTCAGAACTTTGAGCCCCGGACGGGAGTTACATAGGTGAGGGGAGTAGATATAGAGATTATTCCCCAGTACTTGCAGCAACTGTTTGAATTGCCATCGGGCCGAGTGAATGTGGATGAGCACAGGGCAAGATTGCAAATAGGAAATTTGTTCCAAGAAGCAAGTTTCTTTAAGACTCAAGGGTACACTTGCACCAAGGCCGAGTACCCAGGGTTAAGGGAAGTTGGCCAAATACTGAACGTTCTTTTTGCCATGAAACAGAACCAACAGTATCTTAGCAGATCATTCACGGAGGAGATACTGAAAGCCTTGAGGGGAGAGGATGTGGCTTGGGCGGAGTTGATGTACAATGGTCTGGTGGAATAGATGAAGCGGTTACAAGGCACTGCTGCTAAGTCTCTGATCATTGTGTCTGGCCCAATAATTGTGCAAATTATCCTTGATTCTTATTTACTTGATGCGCGAGAACGCAAGGAGATGGGAGTATTTGAGATAGCCACAACTGCAATTGAGGAGCAGGGCTCGTCACAAGGTGAAGGGGATTGGAGGGGCAACACCAGTCTAAGAGACAAAAGCGGGATACGACTGTAGTGGCAGATCCACTAGCTTCAAGGAAACCGCAAGATGATGTTTCCATAGCTCTTATGCAGAATGAGGAATACCAGCACGGGGGGTTGTTATTGCTGAAAGCACAGCCTTTGGAGAGGGAGGAAGAAGTTTCCTCGGTACCACAGCCACCACAGCCAGTTGACTCGGTTGTTTCAGAGGTAATTCCGAGGGTACATGCTGTTACACCCGAGCCTATTGCTGTGGAAGGAGAAGGGTTGGACATCCCCACTACAGAGCAGGTAGTGGCAGAAATTGAGAATGGTGACATTCTCTATGAAAACTCTGGCTTGGTCAGGGAACCAGTGGTACCAAAGATGCAGAGTTTGACCAAGGAAATCCCTGCTATGAATGTGATACGAACCTGTGGAGGAGGTTCCAGGGGTAGAATGTAAGGGCACTCCAGCACCTGTGGAGAATGAGGTCGTTCAGGAAGAAGATCTTGTGGGAACATGGCCTGAATGGTTGGTGAAACATCACACTATGGAGAATCAGGGGGACCATCAACAAGTTTCCCATGCAGACCCATAGCAGGCCATGCTTATGTGTTCCATAAATATGACACTCAATTTGTTGGGCACTTATGTGAAATCCCATATTCCATCCACACAATTGGCAGCTTTGAGGGAGGAGCTCAAGCAAGAATTGTCACAAAGTGTGCAAATAAGGTGGATCTGGAGGCCAACCTCAAGTTGCAGAAAGAGTTGGAGGACACGAAGGCTGCCCTGCATCTAGCAAAGGGGAATCTGATTGAAGCGGGTCTGGAGCAGGAGAAGTTGCATGAAGTACATAAGCAACAGCTATACCAGTTGCAGGTGAAGCATGAGGAAAATTGCAGAAGTGAAGGTGCTTCATACAGAGTTGGAGGCAGTTCATCAGAAAATGACCATCCAATGTGCCACACTAACAACTACTCTAGAGCAAACTGCATTAGAATTTAACAGACAAGCAGAGAGGTATATGATGGTGGAGGCTGAGACAATAGAGCAAGGGAAACTCATTGCTGAATTGAAGGCTACTATCCGTCGCAATGAGGAGACCTTCCAACAGTACAGTCAGGTTGGGCTGAGAAAAGAAGGTACATCCTTGAGTTGCAGCAATTGCTCACATCACGAAAGAATGAGTTTTCTGTGACTACCAAGGCTTGGAAGGAAGCCAATAATCTGACTGCTGCCTATGCAGCCCTGGTTGAACCTCATGCAAAGCGCATGGAGGCTTTACAGCAACAGTTACATATGTACAGACTCAAGGAGGAGCAGGTTCTTAGGAGTGCTACACACGACTTGGTGGATAATTATCTTATGTAAGTATGGTTAAACACAAGGGCCGGTGGAAGGGAAGGCACCAAGAAAGCTCACCCAGGGGGAGATGAATGATCTCAAGTTGCAGGTGCAGAACATTGCCACAACTACTATAGACAATGTCTATAGTAGAATAGCTGAGTTACAGGATGATGTGGAAGGGCTACAGACTCAAGTGGATAACTTGAGTTCCAACATTGACAAAAGAGTCTTTGTTCCTGAGGAGCAGCTGGTGGCTACTTATTTGCATGCCATGACTCTGATAAATCTTCATCACAGGAGGTGCAGGACCTACCAACAACAGGAGGGACAGTGGTGTCAATATCACAGCAACCACAACAGGTAGACACTGTTGCTACCATAGCCCTGCAGCAATCTGAGGTTTGGGGGGATGGTGCTTTTAACCCACCTAGGACTCCTGCTGCACTTGAGTACAATCGGGCTATGATAATGCCCTTCAACCAAATTCCCATTGTGATGGATTTGGCTTGGAAGGAATTCAGTCCTCCACAGTCTTTGGCACACTATTACCAGATCATGCGCATTTGGTTGCCAGTGGCAACTCGGACTAAGGTTCTTCCGAATAACTGACCCATTGAGAATCATCATTTTGCAAGGTACTGGTCTGAGGCAGGCACCATGCTGAAGGAATTAATTGCCTTCCAGGTTGTTCATGGGTAAATCTACACCAAGACCAAGGAGGTATCTAGTTGGGTCATGGGCTGTGGATTATACTATGCTGCTTGTTTCATTGCACGTTATAAGATGCAGTCAAGATTTCTGAGTTATTCCACTGGGGATCATTGGGTCTTACCTTCAGTTCCACCCCATATGTATCTGTATGAGGTGAAAGTCATGTTGCAGAAGGATTCCCAACTTCGTTCATGGTTTAATTTGGCTTGGAACAACTTGGCCAAAGAAAAATTGGGCCCTGACGATATTTTTTATAAGGGACATGAAGCCTGGAAATACTTACACTGTTCCAAAGTCATTGGCACGCCTCTCACCTATACGGACAAGGAATTCAGGGAGTACACTAATTTTGCTTGCAAGCGATTGATGCAAGTAGTACAATTTAAGCTTCTAGACATGGTGAGCCAATACTGTATGTCACGCAGGATTCCTGAGACACCCAAGAAGATCAGACCACCGAAAGGCCACAGGGGGGAAGATGATTCTGATACTACTGGTTCAGTGGAGGGCAACTTTGACATGGATGAGGAGTATGACTTGGCAATGGAGGATAAAAGACGACGGGGATCTCCTATACCATAGTATTTATCTCCTTCTCAAACTAAAACAGGGCCGGCAGTACCAGCTAGTCGACACTCATCTCCACCAGCCAGTGACAGGGCTCGGGTTCGCACACAGAGCCCTCCAAAGGACTCTCACCGACAGAAGGGTGCTCGCTCACAAAGGTTTGCTGATCCTAAACAGTAAACTGTGAGGACACGGCTTTTTGAGAGGGAGAGGGATAATGTTAGAGGGTTGTCTGGGACTTAGACACTTTTAGGGGTTCTGTGGGGTACCCTTAATTTTTGCGCAGACTTACAGATGGTAGACTTAGACCAACACAGGCCTTAGGGGTGGTAGACAGGTTTACACAGTCAGTCACAACAATACACAGTTAGATACAGCTTGACATAGTTTGTGATAGTCTGACACAGCCTTCCACAGCGTATCACAGCCTATCACAGCCCGACACAGCCCGACACAACTTCACACAGCTAGTCACAACTTGGCACAGTCATAGCTCGACACAGCGGAACACAGCCCGTCACAGCGTACACAGGGAACGGTTATTAGCGGCAGGGAACGACTATGTGGGAACGACATTTGCAGTGGGAACGTGCATTATGTCTGGATGACAGTTAGTTAGTTAGGCGGTTGGAACAGCTTGTAGGTAGATTAGGCAAGTAGCAACATAGAGAGGACATTTCTCGGGGAGCACTTCTTGGTCATCATGAGAGGAGATCGGCGGAGAGCACGACTGGAGTAGGAAGGGAGAACATGGTGAAGGAGGAGAGACGATCTGTTGATGCTGTTACATGCAAGCTGTAGAGATATATTGTAGGGTAGACTAGGGACACCATGGCTTCGGCCTGATACTTGATAGATCTTAATCTGATACCCATTCCATCCTCACACTGTGTAGAGAGATCTGAGTGAAGCTGTGGAATGAATGGATGAGTGATTGGAACCTGGTAGTTTGCTGAAGCAATCTGATGCTTGAATATAAACAATAAGGTAATTTGCTGTCATGAAGGCAAGAAGGAATACAAACAGGAATCACTCCCATGATACACTAGTTATAGGTCATGACTGATTGTTCTGAGCGGGCTGAGTGCTTGGAGATATCCAACTCTTCTATCTTGGAGTTCCCACCTCGGATAGCAAAGGGATGGGTGAGTAAAAGCCGCTCGACAGACACTATCATTTCATGTGATCAACAGGTCGTCAACATATAGCACAAGAATGACAAGTTTCTCACCTTCATTGACATAGTACATATTGTAGTCAGCATTGCTTCTGTGCATACCTTGTTCTTGGAGATAGTTGTCGATTTTTTCATACTAGGCCCGTGGAGCTTGCTTCAGCCCATAGAGGGCTTTGTTCAACCTGCACACCTTATTCTCCTTCCCAGTAGCAATGAACCTCTCAGGTTGAGTCATGAAGACTTCTTCTTTGAGATCCCCATTAGGAAATGTCGTCTTGACATCTAGGTGGTACATCTTCCAATCATGTTGAGCTGCTAAGGCTACAAGTGTTCGTAAGGTGCCCCATTTGACAATGGGCGCAAAGGTCTCATCGTAATCTATGCCTTCTCTTTGTTCGAACCCTCGAGCCACAAGACGAGCCTTGAATGTATCACCTTTGCCGTCAGCTCCTTCCTTGATTTTATAAACCCACTTTGCCGTGATTGGATGTTTTTGTGGTGGTAAATCCACTAAGTCCTACGTGGAGTTTCTTTATATTGAGGCCATTTCTTGATCCATTGCAACTTGCCATTTCGGATTTCCAATTGCCTCAGAATATTTTTGTGGCTCACCAGCTTCTGCAATTGCTACGTAGTCATCGAATCGAATGGGCCGGATGATCGTTCTTCCAGACTTACGAATAGCCAGTGGGGAATTTATACCTGCTCTTGGCTGCTCATGTGCACCTACAAGATCTCTATCATCGTCTGAATTTTCAACCCTTTGGTTTGGACTCCACTCTGGTGTGAGTGGTTCTGTCGAAGTCGTGGGCACCTCAATACCTAAAGGTGGTGAATGACATGACTCCGAGACACTTTGAGTTGAAGGATCAACAAGTGTAGCAGAAATGCAAGCTTGGTCAGGAACAAGTACAGTGGGTAGATGACATGGTTGCAAATTGTCATTTATAATTGGACTTGGATCTGAAGAAGCACTTAAGGGAGGTGGAGATGAGGATGTCGAAAGGCTGGACATGCTCGATTCATCAAAGTGAACATCCCTTGTGATGACCACCTTTCTGCCGTGAGGACTAAAGCATTTGAAATCCTTGGTCTCCTCATCATATCCCACAAACAAACATTTCAATGACCTTGGAGATAACTTAGACGCCACGTCTTCCTTGGCTATGTGAACAAAAACCTTGCAACCAAAAATACGGAGGAGTGAAAGATCTCGTTTGATACCTGAATATTTTTCCTCCAGAGTGATACCCGAGTTGGCCTTGGTTGGTGATCGATTCACCAGGTAATTTGCCGTGTTAATTGCCTCACTCCACAAGAACTTGGGTAGCAAGTAAGAGCCATGCTGCGTGCTCTATCAAGCAAAGTACGGTTTTTACGTTCAGCAACACCGTTTTGTTGCGGCGTGTGAGCTTGAGTGAGTTGTCTTCGTATGCCTTCTTCATTGCAAAATTTGATGAAGTCATTTGAAAGATACTCACCCCCTCGATCAGATCGTAGAATTTTAATTCTGTGCCCTGTCTGATTTTCAACTTGAGCTTTGAAAAACTTGAATTTTTGTAATGCCTCACTTTTTAGTCTCAAGAAATAAATCCACGTTTTTCTCGAATAGTCGTCTGTGAATGTGATGAAGTATCGAGACCCTCTCAAAGAAGGTGACAAGGGGCCACAGAGATCTGTATGTATGAGTTCAAGTACCTGTGTTGCTCGGTTGAGACTTTTCTTGGGAAAGCTCTCCCTGTGGTGTTACTGGCAGCCTTCACATACACTAGATATTAGCGGCAGTTTTGGCAGCCCTGTTGCAACGTCCTTGTTGCTCAAGTGAAAAAGACTTTGAAAATTAAGGTGCCCAAGCCTCTTGTGCCATAGGAAAACCTCATCTTTCGACCACATGCAACTCAACATTGGCGGGCTGAATGTGAAGACGGTATAGTCCTATTGCATTATCTCTTATACCTCTAGCCACAATTTCAAACTGCCTCTTCAAAATATCCCAGCACTCCCTTGGTCCTTTGGCATGTAGTATGAAAGGTACAATCTTGTCTTTCACCAATAGCTTGATTATAGAAAAAGCCTTCATCCTTTGCTTTTTAAGAACATGATCAGCATCTCTAGGATCGGGGAAGAGCCAGAGACAGAGCTAGTGTCGGCGGAGCTACTGTCTTCCTCGGGTTGTACTATTTCCCAAAGATCCTCGCGTTCAAGGATACTTTGTGTCCTGAACTTCCACATTGCATAGTTTGAAGCTCCTTCAATCTTCTGGTTCTCACCTATGGAGTACTCTGTTCCTGACATACTGTTCTACGATGCGATATACACTACAGCAGAAGAAATAGTAAGTGTTTACAGATCAATAGTTTACACTAATCTACTTTCAGCATAAAGAAATGCTATGAAGAACTAAGAGAAAGAAAGCAAACTACTTTCGTGTAGCCTCTCCACGACGTCCCTTGACCATCTTCTTCCTTGTTTCTCTACGAAACAAAAAAAATGCTCTCAGATATCCTCCTCAAACTCTAACCGTATAGGTCTTGAAGGTACCCTCAAAGATTCATGACTACCCGTGTAGTCCACTATCCTCGCTCTGATACCATGAAAACAATGAGTTGATCAACTAACTGGAACACCAGAGGTGTGAATACATATACAACGTTTGTCACAGAGATAAGGAGAGCAGGACCACATGGGCCTTATCGCTAAATGTAATGAAGCTATAATTACTAATGTAAACGGTGGCCAACTACTATCTAGATTTAAGGAGCGGTGCATTAACAAAGGCCTGATCTAGCGGCATCACAACATGGGTGTGTTAATTCCAACACTATATCCATGACAAACTCTACAAATTTTTCTTTGCTTTGCTCGAAAGTGATACTTGAGCACAACAATATTTTAACTTGCCTATGCTTTTATGGGATCACTGACTTGTTGTTTGATACTAAAACTGCAGGCACTATGGGTGGTGAAGTGTTGCCAACAGAAAAAGATATTTGGTACAATCAGCGCCTTGCTTGTCTGGCTGACTTGAATAACTGGAATGTCATTGTAGAAGAGACCTTATTGGAGATCACAAATGACGATTCTAGTGAGCCTGATTATCAACAACTATGGGAACCTAAAAAACAAGACCTTTACCTTGGCCTATTTATAAAGGGAGCCCTGAAAGTTTCATAGTTCCCTCACAGAATTTGTTCAGTTGTCGCTGGAGGATCCTGTGAAGAGACAGCGCCTCTTGAATGAGTTCTCCACGCACCTGGCTACTTTGGATGTTGTGAATGATGAATGGGACAGAGCACGCTATCACCTTGCACAATGCTTCAAGAACTTCAGAAAGCGATGGTCTGCCCTACACCCCCTAGCAGTGGGAAGACGCCACATCCAATTACGCCAGCTACAAAAGACTGTAGAGTTGGATGAGTTTGTGACTTGTATTGCCGAGAAGAAACATATGAAGCTGGCTAGGTTTCTCTCCCTTTGGATTTATATTCTCAATGCGAAATAACTTTTCTAGGGCTTAAACTGCCGATACCCGGACTGAAAACCACGATTTTTGTTTTTCTGGTGTTTTCTGGGGTATCCAGTTCGCATAACGTGAGGAAACCCCACGCCTATAGGGTAACATGTTTATCGTGTATAGGTATTACTTGTTTCTTAAGTGATGTTGTGAGGGCCTAGGTGAGCAGTTAAAAAAATTTCGCAAAGTTTTTAGTTTCTCAATTTTAGTTTCGCTGAAGAATATTCGAAAGGCATCTAGGGAATATCCTTAATATTTGCTTGTGCTCACGTGAGCATGCTCACACCCACGTAAGCATGCTCAGATGCTACCCAACCTCAGTAACCACCAGTGTTGGGCGGTTCTTAATTTTTTTTAATATCCGCCGAGTCCGGATACATGACAAATTAGAGAATGATATATCCTATGGATCCGGATATTAGAATAATCTGCATTTCTAATATCCGCCGGTTATGCATAGTAGAAGTTTTTAAAAATCTGCCGGATATAAATAAGTCCGGATATTCAGATTACAATATCCGGCGGTTATAGAGTAATCCGGATATATGAATCATAGAAAATAACATCTTTTAAATTTTTCATTTAATCAATTTAAGTCATTACAATTCTATTTTTTTAATTAACATTTTATTTTATTGTCTTATATCTGGTATTTTTCAGTGTTGTGTGGGTAAATTGATTTCAATATACCCTTAGGGTATAAGTAAATTATTTTTGTCAAACCATTTACCCTCCGAGTATGGATAAATTGAAATCTCAAAAAATTATTTACCCTCCGGATATGGGTAAATTAACTTTTCAGATTTCTATATAACCCCCGAGTATGGATATATATGCCAAACTATTCCCTGAGGGTATGAATAGTTTCCGGGTATGGATAGTTATTTAAATTAACAAATAATTTAATGTTTTAAAGAATATATGATTTCTTTTTGTTCTTTAATATGTACAAAACACAAAAAATACAATCTATGGTAAAAGAGAAAATTGATAAGATATTACATAATATTTTGGTGTTAACTTCCAATGCAAGATGGAGGACTCCTGGGAGGTTTGAGATTAAAAAAAAGATGGCCTACGGGCATCTAAGGGTTTAATTTTTTCCCTTCAATTTTTTTTAATAAAGTTCTCAAGGGCTACCTCCCTTTCCAAAAAAAACAGAAAAAAAGAAAAAAAGAAAAAGAGGCACATCGGCTGGTAGCCAGTGAGCTGGTAAGTGCACAGTGTGTGTCGCTCTGGTGGTTCGGGGTTCGAACCCGCTGCCCTGCCCCGTGTGTGGGATTATTCATGACGGTATGTCTGGGCGTTGACTGTCCTAGGTCTCATGGCCCATAGGGTAAGTTGGCGTAGACCGAACATGCGTCTATGACGGAACACCCCATTAACGCTTCTGTCAGTACCTATGACCATATGCTGCTGGTCCCAAGACTCTCCATTATTGCCACTTGGCAAACAAGTATTTGATAGAATCCCCCAAAAACTGATATTGGTCATAGGGCTATGGGTGCACACAAGCATTCTGATTGGTTCGACTTTCAAAGCCTATAACTTTGTGTAAAATTCATGAAATCAAATAGTTCCAAGTTTGTGGGTTGCCCCCATACGTTGGACACCATACGAATTTTACCCAACGTAAAAACAACAAAAATTCACCGTGGGATTTTTCACCATCGTTATGTGAACGGTCATACCAACTTACCCTAAGGTAGTGGTATCTAGAAGTGTGCATTTAAGTAGTGTGCACTGCTCAAAGGGTGCAGTGTCTCAAAAATTATATGAGCAGAATAGAAAATGAAGCAACAATTACTTGTGCAAAACACATAATTTTCCAATCACAGATGTATTATATATGAATCATCAACGTCAAACTACATATTATCCCACTTCTGCTCAGTAGGTCCCTCCTGTAATGCCATATATTCATCCCTGATATGTGCTTAAAGGTGCTTAAATGCACAAGGTGTGCACCTACACCTTTCTCAAAGAATTACCAAAACCAGGCCATGTGTGGCCCAGAGGCACATGTGTGGCCCAGAAGTACGTGCCTCCCAATGCGGAATTCGGCGCATCTACCGATGGAAGGACCCCTAGCTGTCCTTGCATGGATGATGACCTGTGCAAAAGCTGACCATACACGGAGAAGTAGGACCCCTATGTCTGCCCTGAGTTGACCTACATCTCCCAAGACATGGCCATCCTAGAACCCTAAACTAGCCGACCTCGTGGAGAGAGCTGGAAGACTCGACAGCTCCTTCATTTCCCATTCTCCCGTAAACTGAAGCATGATAAAAGTGTGCAATGTAGCAGTATCTAAAGTGAGCCATGCATCCCATTTGCATTCATGTTTGGCTGCTGTATTAACCGGCCATTGTCCCGAAATACCCGCCTCCACTTTCAAAAACGAATGGGGAATTTGAAATGAGAATCACTAGATGGCTGTGTAGTTAGCTTCACTAACCCACCATTAATTAAGCCCTTCGTACTCCCAAAACACTCCATGTTGTACCTAATCCAAAGCAGTAATTAACCTTGAACTGCCTCCATTGCAAAAGTGCACAGTACTGGGATGAAAGCAGTGACTTCATTCATCAAAAATAGGGGACAGATAAAGGCAACGCACACTTCTAGATGCCACTACCTTAAATGAAAGGGGGTTAATCTTTCCCCCTCCTCAAGGGCCTGAATTGTAGGTCTTTTCTCTTTTTGTTGAGTTGTTAGGGAGCCTTGAGCTATAAGAAAGCTCCAATCACAGCCAAAACAAATGCTACATATATATCATTCCTAAAATGTCATATAACCCAAACAATACCTCTTCAGATCGAAACATGACAGCCCAGCACATAAAGGCTATGAAGGCACATAAAGGCCCTTATATACCCAGATAGATATACCCTTCAAAAAAGTAGGGTATACTGAGCGTCTTGATGCAGGGTAAAAATAAGGATAAGGGTGTATCATAAAAATATACCCTGATATAAGGGTATACATCCGGCACCTAAACTTGCCACACCAGGGTATATATATATCAACAGTGGTATTTTTGGTACATATTCGGATACAATCCGGTTATTAATCTTTTTTATATCCGGCGGGTAGGATCCTATCCAGATCCCGTGTTTTTTTGTATCCGTCGGATATAAATAATAGTCGGATATCAAATAGCTGCCAGATCCGTATCCGGATTACTCTGGTAATCACATCCATGAGGAAAGGTCACTGCTGACAAAAAACCAACATGCCAAGGCCAGAACAACTAAAGCCCATCTAAAGCGGCAATGATGGCTGATAAATCACCAAAAAAATTGGCAAGCGAAAAAGGAGAGGCACTGTCCATTCTAAATGAGCTTGTGCCAAGTGCAATTACATGAACCCCAATATGCATGTTGTCAAGAGGGGCCGAGGTGGGTGCATGACTCTCCTTGTTTTCCATCTTTCTAATAGAGCACTAGTACTACAACCACAACCATTTGTCATACATCAGAGGGATAAAGGAACGCTCAAATCAATCTCATTACTTCCAAGTAAGATGGCAAACCAGTTCATAATTCAACATTCAATGTCCAATAAGTCATAAATTTTGCATGAGAGCTATGGCAATTATGGTCTCTACATCTTGCTAAAACCGCATAGCAAGGTGAGTATTAGTTCCAAAAATATCCTAGAGACTATAGGAGGACCAGTAGGAAGAGAGAGAGAAGGCAAGTCGCAAAAAGCCTAAAAGACATACTAAAAAAAATGCAAGTTGGGATTGCAAAATGAGTTTGGAAATTTGAACTTGTATTACATTGAATCCTTGTTTGCCTATCAAGAAATTCGCAGGTAGCAAACATGCACCACTATCTCTTTGAATATATGACAGGCTAGATAAAATATGAACCTTTCTCAGTCAGATTTCCTGGCTACACATGTTTCAAAGTGGTTCAGAACCATTCTATAGAAATTTGCAAATCCCAAAAAACATTAAATGCCATAAATACTGGCGTTACTAACAGAAGACAAAGATGTTGGTTACATTCTACCATAACATTCAATGCAGCTTGTTTGCAACTACCCAATCCTCCTGCAGGCCATCATACTAGCTCCAGCTATCTCAAAGAGGTTGCAAACCTCAGTGGAAGTCAATTATCATCAATTATCCACGTTCCTGACAGGGAGCACACAGACTTTCAATCCTCTACCATGACACCTGCTATTTATGCACTTGCCAAGTTCATTCCAGAATTACTACATGTACGGTGCAAAACTATAATCATTTCACACATGAGAAAGAAAGAGAGAAGATGAAGATGGAAGGATCTAGTCCATGATACACACAGAAGAAGAGACAAAACACATTTCTCTGTACTTCGTGGTGCTGCGCCTCTAGAGTGGGCAGTCCATATTCTAGTTTGGAGACTCCTGGGAGACTCAATTTTGAGTGAAAGTGCCACCAAATCCCAAGTGATGAATAGCAAATAACTGCCTTATGCATGGGTCACAGCACATTTCAGCATACATGTCAACAAGTGTTTGAAACTTCTCGACATCTCATGCTGAGAATGCACGACTTGAATGTATGGGTTCATGCAACCCCACTTCAGCATCTGACCACGAATACAAGTTTCTTCACGAAAGCGGACGTAAGGATGCCCTCTGCCATCGAGGTCCGCTTAACCTAACAAGGCATCATCAATGCGCTGATGGTGTTGTTTCGAGTTTAGGGTTTAGGGTTTAGGGAGCCTGTAATAATACCGACATTGGAGATGCAATCTAACATGAGACCAGTCAGAAGTCATACCCTGGAGCAGAGTGTCTGCTGTCGTGTTCAGCTGAGCCACCATGCAACTTGCAGCCGTCGCACTGTGCAATGGCATCAAGGACAATTGACATGCCATCTCACTTGGTAATCTGTCAGTGCACCATGCCCCCCCCCAACCAAAAGGCCAAAAGATGAAACAGTCTGGGTACATTTTCTGTAACTTCTGTGCCTGCAAACGATAGTTTAATACATGCATATAGTAACTTTTAACTATCCCCATCAGGTGCTATGAACTCCTTTCCACACACAACCACAAGCCCTAACAAATATTTCTCCTAAATTTAGAGCTGACCCATAGACGAAAGAGTGTTTTGGATAATAATTGCATTACAAGACAGCCACACTTTCACCTCTCCTATCTATCTCATCACACTGGCCAGTAGGTGAACCAGCCAATCTCAAACACCCAACAGTATCCATACTGCAGATTCTTCTATACAGGTCGAGGTATTGAAAACATCAACTCTTCCAACAATCTTAGAATAGTGATTCATTCCCCTCCTATCTGTTTCTTCTCCCAGACAGCACAAGATAGTTTGGACATGCCGCAGCAGCATTTCTCTGACTACTGAGCCATTGCAGCATTAGGCGACTTACGATTACAGCCAATCGGTGGCGGAAAACCACTACAGGTGTCCTCAAACGAGGAATACAGATACTTTTCCTCTTCAACATGACTCAATCTTCAGGCCTATACATCATCCTTGCATGTTATCCTCATAATGGTTGCCAACCAATGGCTGTCTTGATTATCCTGGGAGAAGGAGAGATCTGTAGGTTTCTCTAAGTGCAAACACTCCTCTGGAGTCTAGGGTTAAATGTGGAGGCTCTACCCCCTTTCATCCACCACTAAGGTCATCACCAAAAAGAAAGGAACGGGCTGATTAGGGAAGATCTCAACAGGTATCTGCAACAGACCAAGCTCACATCAAAGAACCACTTTTACAGAGACACCATCCTTGTCCTTAGAGAGAGTTCCTTCACCAGCTTTGAGCGCTTTTAGTCGGTTACAATACTCTCCGGATAGGGAGATGACGATGGGATAAAGGACCTCCTGAGGATCTGCCAGATTTTCACCACAGCTCGAAGTGGAGTTCTCGTCCCATGCCTATGAGATCCAGCGACAATTACGGCATCCTTTTATATTTCTCCGCTCCTAGCAGAGGCCTTTAGCTATGCGGAACCGCACTGCTTAGCGGCTTGCCTGCATGAGGCACTCCACCTTCATGCAGCGATTGAGCGGCGAGCTGTGGTTCTGCTGTTTTCGTTCTCAGTTGGTCTATGTGTCCCCCTGGACTTCCAGCGCACGTACTACCTTTCTTTCGCATAAAAGCCACTATCTAGTTCTCACAAAAACACATAAGAAAAATCCATTCACCTGAAGAAGAAGGAAGCTGGGCGTCGGGTCTCAAGAAACGACTTGGCAGAACAAGAATGGGAAGAGGGGCCAGGTCTAACAGTTGGCGTCGATGGTGACGTACTTCCCCGCCTCGACCCTGCTGCGGCCTCTCCGCCGCTCCTACAAAAGCGAAACGCAGACCTTGTATTAGAGACGAGGGACTTGGCCACGCCTCTGCTTACCCCTGCCATCGATTCCTCAACTCAACCCAGAAATCCTCTCAGGCACAAGACACGCTCAGTGACAAATGGAAGAGAACCTGGAGAGAAATATTGCTGTAAGAACCCGGGTTTAGGGCTTAAATGTTTAAACCCAGGTCCTAAAACTGGGTGGATCAGTGTGTGATCTAGTACAGCAATGGTGTGCAGCGTCTCTCTCCTCTCTCTCTCCTCTTCGTCATGAGCTACATTTACTGGATTCGACAACGTTTCCCTCGCCATTGGCCTTCTCTACTTTGGGTGAGAATAGCCGGCGCTGCTTTAGCGTCGCTATGAACAAACAGGGGAGTGGGGCGTCAGCGGGCTCAGCGGGCGTTGGGGGCAATAGTACCTTTGCAGGGACTGGAGCGGTGGCAGGGCCCACAGCTTCTGCAGCGGCCCAGGCTGCCCAGCGGCAGCGTTCGCTGCTGCAGCGTGCTGATGCAGATATAGGAAGTCTTCTCGACAATTTCTCCCACCTCCTTAAGGCTGCGCGCGTAAATGGCTTCACCCGCTCTCTCTGCAGTTTTCAGGGAATAGTGCACTTAGCAAGTTATGTAGAATCTATCGACATACCTCAGTGTATGAAATTCAGGTCTCGGGAGCAATTTTTTCTGTGCTTCTTCCGCCAACTTCAAATGTGTTACTCAATCGGATAAAGATGCTCAGCTGTCTCTTGCTCCATGAACAAACTCGCCCTAATTCTTGTTATTCTAGAACCATTGGGGACGGCGGGGCACAGTGGTAATGTTTATGGAATGTTTTGTGCATTGACCGGAGACTCGTCTTTTGTGCTGGAAAACATGAGGGCTGTGCAGAGGGACACTTAGAGACAATGGTAAGGCATTTGATCCTGAGAATTCTTTCAGCACACTTCACATGTCAAATCATGGCTGTACAACATATAACCAGAAGCATCCACACCTCTTCAGATCCAACACCCCTATTTCATCTGAAATGTGAATGATGAAATCCACAGAATATCAAAGCCACAATCATCCCAAGGGCAACTACATTGGGGACTGGGTTGGCTTGATGCAGTTGAAACTGGACTTCTTGTTAAGGATTTGCATGACTGAGATTGTGGGATTTTGGGGTGGGTGTGCAGATCAATGATCCAGTGAGAAATGCACAAGAGGCTTTTCAGATGGAGGTGCACGCCGCCCGTGTGGTAGGCAGGCCTTATTCCTTGCTGCGCTTGGCTACAAGTGCTCTCAGTTGCCCTCTTCTTTAGTCCCATCCGATGGTAGAATCACACATGTAGCTTCTAGACAGAATTAGAGGATCATAGATGTCTGCTCCTAGTATGGGAGTTTGAGCTTTTACAAGAAGTGGGAATGGGAGGATCTTCGTTTCAAGCCCTCATCCAGAAAGCTTGCTTTGAGAATTTTTGGGGCCATCCTGAACTTCTACCTGCTAAGCTGCACCTGTTCATCGAGATCCTTCAAAAGTGAGTACCAGATGTGAGAAAATAAAGCCCATTTCAAAAGCATGAGGAGTGTGCTTTTGCTTTCTAAAGCTTAGCTGAGAAGTAAGCCTGGTGTTATGCATGCTGACTAAGAGAAGACCTGGAGGTCTGGTCTTCGCTCAGTCCTGAAACCCCAGACTAGTGCAACCAACCTGCTCCAAGTACCCTGCCATGTCATTGTAAATGGATTGTAGGTTTCTTACCTCTGTCTGTTTGCCCAGTTCTCCCTCATTTAAGAGGTTCAGGGGCGATTCAAGCACAACTTCATCTAACATTCTCTGGGTGGCAGTCCCTGGTTGGTATCAAGGGAAAACACAATCTGAGTGGGATGTGGAATAAAGTGGATGCCACTGATAGATTGGCAGTGTAACTCCCTCAGCAGTTGCCATGGGGGCACGCGGGGTACTTGTTAACCACATCTACTACTGACGCAAACCATACTCACAGATCCTGTGTAACAATTGGTAAAGTGCTGATGTTCACAGGTGCAGGCAGCAGACTCTTTGCTGAAGTTGGTGTCGGAGTTGAAGCAGTCAGCAGTGTTTTCCGATTTCTTGTCACTGAACCGTCATATCAACCAGCGCATTGTCAAGTTTGAGGAGAAGAGTGAGGAAAGTGAAAGACTGCTGGTCTGTGTGGGAGAACAGGTTGCGGATTCTCTCAGGGATCTGGAATCTCATTATTATGCATCTCCTCATCGCACCTTAGAGATGGCCACCAAGGCTATCCACCAATCTAGTAATGGTGATGGTGCATGAGAAAGTGGGGTCCTGACCTGAAGGATTGGTCTTCCAACATAGTTTTAGCATGAGGTGACCAGAAAATTTTGGGTGAAAACTCCCATAAATGATCCCTGTCTAAGGCAGGCACTGCAACTCCACAGGGGATGTACACATCCCTAGATCTAATGGCAATTGTTTTCAATGGCCACTGTCCATCATACAGACAACTATAAAATAAATGACATTAAACACATGGAAGAAGTTGGCATTTAGCTCTCTTCTGCTCAGGCCTTGGACCAGAAGTGCTTGCTGAGGAATTGGAGTCAGCCCTCCGACCCCTTTGGTTATAAACTTTCGTTCTCTTCTTTCTTTGTGTGTGTGTGTGTGTGTATGCCCTATGAGCTGTGTGTGGGCAAAACCAAATGCCTTCTTTCTATGAAGATCAGAAATGCTTGGCAGCTTACCTGCACGGGCACTCACCCTTAGACAATCACTCAAACAATAGTTTTATCTTTGGGTTTTTTGTTTCCTCTCTCATGTTTTCGTCCATTTTGTCCCATACACTCTATGAGCTTTCTGCGGACGTTATAAAGCACCACTAGGGTAGCCTATGCTGTTGGCCCAAGTATCCAGTGTCATCTAAGCCGCAAGATCTCCTATGTATCCCATTGCGTCTCCTATGTCGAGGCCCAAGTGCGACCTCTAGGGTAGCATGTGCCGTTTGCCCAAGTATCCAGCGTCATCTAAGTCCAAGTGCAATTCCCTATGTATCCAAGTGCGTCTCCTATGTCAAGGCCCATGTGTGAAGAATTGAAATCTAAGACCAAGTGCAATTTCCTATGTTTCCCAGTGTGTCTCCTATGTCCAGGCCCATCTAAGCCCAAGTGTAATCTTCTATGTATCCAAATGCATCTTCCATGTAGAGGCCCAAGTGTCCACTGTCATCTAGCAATCTCCTATGTATCCAAGAGCATCTCTCATGTGCATCTCCAATGTCGAGGCCCATCTAAGCTAGTGTGCAATCTCCTATCTATCCATGTATGTCTCCCCTGTCAAGGCCTGATTAATTTTTTTCCATGAATTTATTGAGTAGTAATATATCCAATGTCGTCCAAGTCCAAATGCATTTTTTTTCCACAAAGCCTACGATCAGATTTGAACCGGAGACCTTTCCCTTGATATCTCTCCTGTCAAGGCTCTAACCATTGTCCATGAATGCCCATTTTGCTATTTTTTTTGTGAATTTCCAACGACCAAAAGTACTTGAAATTCCAAATCTCCACGTGAAGGGCCAATCATTGCTCCAGGAAAGCCCACTTTGCGAGAATTTCCAGCGACCAAAAGTACTTGAAATTCCATATCTCCCACACCGCCGGTCCAAAAATCATGAGACCAAGTGGCTGCACCCCTCCTCATCCAGGGCTTTCCAAACACACCAAGCACCAGCGGGTCCCCGCGGTTTGGGAGATCTCAACGACGCTACAAACAAAACAAACAAAACAAAACAATTGCTTCATATATTGACTAGGGTAGCCTGTGCCGTTGACCCAAGTATCTAAGCCCAAGAGCAAGATCTCCTATGTATCTAAGCCCAAGAGCAAGATCTCCTATGTATCCCACTGCGTCTCCTATGTCGAGGCCCAAGTGCGACCTCTAGGGTAGCCTGTGTCATTGGCCCAAGTGTCTAGTGTCATCTAAGTCCAAGTGCAATCCCCTATGTATCCAGAGACCCCACTGTTTGGGAGATCTAGGGTAGCCTGTGTGCCATTGGCCCATGTGTGAAGAATTGAAACCTAAACCCAAGTGCAACCTCCTATGTATCCATGTGCGTTCCCATGTCGAGGCCCAAGTGTGACCTCGAGTGTCCAATGTCACCTAAGTCCAAGTGCAATCCGAAATCCCACTTTGCTATTTTTGCAATCTCCCTTGTCGAGGCTTCATATATTGATATATCCACTTTGTTATTTTTTACGAATTTCCAGCGACCAAAGGACTTGAAGTTCCAAATCTCCCACGTGAAGGGCCAATCATTGTTCTAGGAAAGCCCACTTTGCTATTTTTTGAGAATTTTCAGCGACCAAAAGTACTTGAAATTCCATATCTCCCACACCGCCGGTCCAAAAATTATGAGACCAAGCTGGTGCACCCCTCCTCATCGAGGGCTTCCCAACGGCACCAAGCACTAGTGTTGGGTCCCCGCGGTTTGGGAGATCTCAACGACGCTACAAACCAAACAAACAAAACAAAACAAACGTCTCGCTTCATATATTGACTAGGGTAGCCTGTGCCGTTGGCCCAAGTGTCCAGTGTCATCTAAGTCCAAGTGCAATCCCCTATGTATCAAAGTGCGCTTCTTATGTCGAGGCCCAAATGCAACCTCTAGGGTAGTCTTTGCCGTTGGCCCAAGTGTCCAATGTCATCTAAGTAAGTTTTTTCTCCACAGAGCCTACGACCAGATTTGAGCCGGAGACTTTTCCCTTGAAATCTCTCCCGTCGAGGCTCCAACCATTCTCCTAGGAATGCCCACTTTGTCATTTTTGCTATTTTTTGTGAATTTCCAGCGACCAAAAGTACTTGGAATTCCGTATCTCCCACACCGCAGGTCCAAAAATCATGAGACCAAGCCCGTGCACCCCTCCTCATTGAGGGCTTTCCAACGGCACCAAGCACCCGTGCTGGCCTTGCAATTTGGGACATCTCAACGTGACAAAACAAAACAAACAAAACAAACGTCTCGCTTCATACATTGACTAGGGTAGCCTGTGTCGTAAGTGCAATCTCCTATGCATTCAAGTGTGTCTCATATGTCTAGGGCCAAGTATGACCTCCAGGGTAGCCTATGCCGTTGGCCCAAGTGTCCAATGTCATCTAAGTCATCCATGTCTAATCATTTTTTTTTTCCAATGTCATCTAAGTAAGTTTTTTTCCACAGAGCCTATGACCAGATTTGAACCGGAGACCTTTCCCTTGATATCTCTCCCGCCGAGGCTCCAACCATTGTCTCATGAATGCCCACTTTGCCATTTTTGCTTTTTTTTTTGTGAATTTCCAGCGACCAAAAGTACTTGGAATTCCGTATCTCCCACACCGCAGGTCCAAAAATCGTGAGACCAAGCCTGTGCACCCCTCCTCGTCGAGGGCTTTCCAACGGTACCAAGTGCCAGGGCTGGGGCCTTGCGGTTCGGGACATCTCAACGTGACAAAACAAACAAAACAAACATCTCGTTTCATATATTGATGGGTCACCAATCCCTTTGATTTCTTTTTTTTTAAAAACCTTTTGAGGCCTAGTATAAAACCATCTCCAACTTAAATACCGTTAATGGAATTACACGGATAGATCCAAAGCTCCGTTCCCTAGCCACGGGGTTCTATAATGGATGGTTATTGCAATCAAGACGATAAATGAATGGATGAACGATGAGAAGTGAACGACCAGATTGGATGAACAAAAGTGACGAATTGGTGCACAGAATGGGCGAATTCGGTTGTAACTTCATGATGTCAAATTCGTAATGATCCAACGGTGCAGATCGATCACCGTTAGGGTTTGGTTTGATGACTCTAAGTCGTCCGATCAGATCGGATGGTGGTAATTCCTAGTTGGATTTTAGGTAGTCATTCGGTTGTAACTTCATGATGTCAGATTCGTAATGATCCAACAGTGCGGATCGATCACCGTTAGGGTTTGGTTTCATGACTCTAAGCCGTCCGATCAGATCGGACGGTCGTACTTCCTAGTTGGATTTTAGGTTTATGACTACACGGCGTACGGGCTGCGGAGGACCCCAGCGCTGACTTCCGTCGTCTCTCTGAATTCTGGTCTCCTATCTCTGATTGCTCTCCGTGCTTTCTCACGCCATTACTTGTCGTTCGTGTGCACACTGTTGGCAAGGGCCGCTGAGGAAAGATTTTCTTTGGAAGAGTGAGCTTGGAACTTGCATCTGGAGACCTAGATTCATAATACCGTGTATGATGGAGGACAAGTGGGAGGATGTTAAGATTATGAGATCCAACCTAAAAGTTGACAAATTCATACTTTTCAAAGCTTTTGTAGCACCTCCAGCAGGTAGTCCTTGCATCCTCGTCTTTTTTTATTCCAAGTCATTTTATTGGTTGGTAGTATTCATCACTTTGTTAGATGCCTTTTTGCTCCATTCTTATCTGCCTAGCTCCTGCTCCTTGTGGTGGTCTGAGTTTCTTAGGGCTCCGCGGCCTGAGTTTGTTGATAGTGAGGTTCAAGTACTTAGGGTTTGGGGTCACCAGAAGCGTTGTCACTTTTGCCCTAAGATTTTGGTAGTTCACCGTGATATTCTGAGTGATTGTTGTCCATCCATCCCATACTATTTTTATTCCAAGTCATTTTGTTGGTTGATACTTGAGGTTTATTCATTCGATTTGATTCACGTCTACAAGTGAAATATGACGAGGGTCCTTTGACAGACACGGTTGTTTATTATTTATATGTGGAATTCTGGTTGCCGACACACTCGTTTTGGAGTAAGGGTTTTCACAGGGATTATGCTTTGTTGCAGGTTATCGTTTACTTACTATGAAAGAGTGGCTTCAACAGACGCTGAAATTTAAGCTTCCGTCCTTTGGTACAGCCCGGGCCCGGAAAACGTAACCGTTCTATCAATCACGTGGCCTTTTTGGGATACCCTCGATCCGAGGCTTTGGTCGAGCATGTTTACCAAATCTACAGTTACATGCTAAACATGAATTTGGGTTATGGAATAATTTCATCATTAGACGAGCCGTATCTTGTACGTCGCGTGGTGGAACCCGTGGGGGATACCTGACGGATATCTGAAGGCGCAGTTGCCTACGTCTTGGATACGGCATTCCATGACCGGCGGGATTTTAATCGGCTAGCTGAAGGTAATGGCGTGTTCTGAGGTACTGTGCAATATCGATTGAATGCAATGTGCATTATTTTACTAATAATGATGCAGGTGTCCAGGTGCTAATGGGGTTGTTTTTTTGTGTCCAGATGCTATGAGGTTAGCGTTTGAATGTCCCGAAGAGAGTTCACGAGACTTTGGTCAAGCCAGTTGACATAGTGAGGGTCATGATGATGATTATGATTTACACAAGGGAAAAGCAAATGATGTGGGACTTCATGCTATGGTTCTTCGGTAAGTGTCACTGTTTGTATTTAACACTCGTGGTGAAGTTGGGAGGTCAATGCCTGTAGCAGTGGACAGTCATGTGGCATGGTTCATCCACTATTCATATGATTTGCTGATACAAGGTGCGTGTGTTTTCTCACAAACCGTGCGGTAGCGGCAGCCAGTATAAAGGTTTGAGGGAGACTCCTGCAGAACATTTGCATTTGGCAGTGCATCCATTTGCGACAGGTTGGAGTGGAAGGATCGTACGTGGCACATATGAGGGTCAGACTGTTGCAATGAAACTTGCGCCATTTGGTTCGGACCGTGCAGAGGTGATGCTTCTTTTTTGTGATGGGATCCATCTTTGTGAAAGTTTTAAATGTATATCTGTGACTCATGTAATATCTTGTGTGTACAGGCTCTCTTGACTGAGATAACGGCCTATGACCAACTGAGGAAGTAATGGGGGAAATATGTTCCGGAGCTTGTATCCTATGGGACTACTGCGGGGGGCCAAGTTGTGTACATTGCAACAGAAATCATCAATGGTCATGAGATTGGAATGGGTATGTGACATAATAAGCTTGCTTTTACTATGTTTGTGTAGTGGGCAGTCGTTTCCTGTGTTACATATAGTAGGGTACTAATATGTTGGATGCATGGGTTGCAAAAGCTTTGACTCCAGAAGCGGTGAAGGCGACATTTGATGCACTTGATGTTGTGCATGAATCTGGAATTCTTCATGGGGACATTCGGTGCAGTAATATCTTGGTTGTTAAGAGAGGGCAGCGAGGTGTTTGTTTGATTGATTTTGGGTTTTCTCGTCGCATCATCAGCAGTGAAGATCGCAAGAGAGAGCGTGCATAGCTGAAAGTCATGTTGGGACAGTTTTTTGGTTTTCTTTGATCCCATTTTAATGTAGACAAAATCGGCCAACTTTATCATAGGGGGGCGATTGAGGCACTCTAGAAAGGCGTGCACTCTGATTGAGTCATTTCTAGTCTGCTGAGTATTGCTGCAAAGAACTGAGCTCTATGATCCGCGATGGTCTTGTATAGGTAGGATTTTGTTTCTGGTAATTGCGTACACTGATACATTCGTATTTGGTAAACTATATGGTGACAATTCAGTACATGTAAGAGATATACACAAAGATCTTTAACTTGAGTGCCCTGAGCTGTTTTGGAAAAACAGAAGTTTTTCAGAGTCACTTTCGGTCCAGCAGTTTCTGTGGAAAAATTATTGACTATTACTAAGATCAGACTAATCAGGAAGCTAGCATTTGACTTCAGTATTGTATGTTCGCAACAGGTTCCCCTTTCCCTGTTTCAGTCAACTGTACACAACTAGGATGTCACTGGTTACTTTCTGACTACCAAGTGCCTACTTGGAGTCTTCATATTTAGATGTAAGAGTAGAATATCATCTCCGCCAACTCCTACAAACATGAAGAAGAGAACTGTATTTGTTTGTCAGAAACGATGGGTGGCTCTCCTGCTTCCAGTGCATGCTTTTCTAGCTACTCAAACCAAAGCAAGCCAGTTGAAAAATATGTGAATATGTTTATCACAAAATTTCCCACGTCACTATCCATATTAAGTAACTAGTAACTACCCTGGAAGTTAGCCATAGCATCAGCTCATAAGCTTGAAACCCAAACACATATGCTTGAAACCCAATTAGAAACCCAGATAGATGCTACTGCAATGATATTACAGCAACGCAAATCCCCCACATACAGGGCTTGCCCTATATTTGGTCCACCCTCAATGCGGGGGTCTTCGCAATAAGAGCAGAGAATTCCACATAGTCAGCCTAAAAGCAGTATAACTATACGAGTCAAACTAACCAATGCAAAACACCCGAGTCAAAGAAAACAAGGTGGTAAGAATCGATATGTAAACAAGCATAATGACAATCTCACCACTCTGATTGCACACTAATCAGTGTGAATTCTCCAAATGATATTCGGATTAGCTACTGAACCACCCGATGCAAGAGGTACGAACCAGTGTTTGGCGGGTATATATGTTGACATATATACCTGGCCGGGTAATAGTCAGGGTATCGTACTATTGAGACCCGCCACCCAAGTTTTTGGTGGACCCAGCTTGAGTTAGAACCGGCGAGGGCCATCTCGCCACTTACCCGGCCCAAGCTGGAACCGGCGAGGGGCAACCTGGCTGACTACATCATGGATCCTGACTGGAACCTTGAAAATCAGCCGGGTATCAACTTTTGAAGAAGACCTTGAGATGTGATTACAACCGAGCTGCATTCATGAGTAGTGATTATGCAGCCGCCTTCTGAAGATCTCTATCGTGTTAATTCTCTGAGTGCCCAAATGCGATGGCAGACCAACATTGTTGCGAGCTTAGAGTCTACAGCCTCTGGGCTCCCTCCGGGAAATCATGGATGAGCAAGCTAGTTGTGCCTTGCAAGCATACACTAGAAGAGAAACCGATTTTTTCCACGGCTTTTTCCACACTTTTTGCTGTGGAATCAGCCGCAATCCACACCTGACGTGGGTGTAAGAAACGACTAGTGCTTTCGGACACCCCGTGGACGGCCTGGCTCTCGGGTGGCCCTGTGGAAAAGTCCACGGGTGGCTGAATCCACAGGTGGCTTTTTTCACGGGGTGAATGGCTTTTTCCACGGGCGACGTGTGCTTTGGCGAACACCGCCACGTGGATCCTAGACGTACAAAGGGTGTGGACTTGTCCACATCTACGGGAAAATTATGCGACAGCCTGTCACCATGGCTTGACGACATCTGGGCAACGGTATGGGCACCACGTGTATTTTTGTCAGGGCAACATGTGGCGTATTTTGGAGCAACTCTTGGTGTGGGTGTGGAGTATTTTACTGCCTATACTGTAGGTCATTCCACATAACTGTGGATAAGACCATAGCGGGTGTGAAATATACTACGGCCCACGTTGTAGGACATTCCACATAAATGTGGAGGATACCACAATTCACCGTAGGTTGCTTGTGGTCAGTATCACGATCTAAAGACACCTAAACATGATTCCAAAGCATCACGGCAACAACCTGCTCATGACATGAAGAACTGACTAAGCATGGCCAGAACAACAGATAGAATGAGCAGATGCAACGATAATTCAAAATTACATAAGTGCTTCATTGCCCAAATACACTTCAGTCTGAGATCAAAGAGTCTGAGTCTGAGTATGAGTCTGAGATCAAAGATCTGAGTCTGAGTCTGAGGCAGAGGCCAGGCTACACAATGCAGCCCAGCACAGAGGTTCAAACTAAAGCTCCAAAAAATGACATTTGTTTGTTTTCCAAGTTCCTACATAAGATGCACCAACCAACATTGCATTGTGAGACACTCACTATACTCCAAAGCTACCAGGGAAGGTCACTGAGCAACCTGCCAAGGCGGAAACACCTGAGTCTGGACCCACACTATATCCCTGCTCCTTCAGCTATCCATGCCTCTGCACAAATCAAGCATACATCCTTGCCTTGCTGCTAGCAGCTGACGATGACAGCCTAGATTTGTTCTAGGAAACACCCAACTCAACTTATCACACTAGTTCCTATGCTCAATTGCATCTGCTACTCTCTATAATCCAACAAGCATTCACCTTCTTGCCTCGATTGTCCCACCATTGACTGGGGTCATAAAAGTATTCATTCCACAGCTTGTCCTCGTCTCTGTCACTTGTTTCTGGATACTTTCATGTTGTCACATCGGCAGTATCATGTCAAAGTCACTCCAAACTAGATTCACTCAACCAGCTAACTTGCAGAATTCAACATGGAAAGTTAGGGCCGATTCTAATAAGAGGGAAAAACAGGGTGAAATGTGCTGAAGAAGATGCTTTCATTAGCAGTGCCTGATTATATCAATTGTGCCGCTGCTGCCAGTTGACCATCTACCCATGCAGGTTTCTGGTAGCTATTGATCCACAGGGAATCACAGGTAATGTGGAGCTTGAAATTTGGCCCTCTTAAATGAATCTGGACCCACACTCTATCCCTGCCCCTTCAGCTATCCATGCCTCTGCACAAATCATGCATTCACCCTTTCCGTGCTGCTAGCAACTGACAATGAAAGCCTAGAATTGTTCTAAGAAACACCCAACTCAACTTATCACACTAGTTCCTATGCTCAATTGCATTTGCTACTCTCTGTAATCCAACAGGCATTTACCTTTTGCCTCGATTGTCCCACCATTGATTGGGGTCAGAAAAGTATTCATTCCACAACTCCTGGTCTCCTTGTCTCTGTTACCTGTTTGTGGATACTTTCCTGTTGTCACATTGGCAATATCAGTCAGTCACTCCAAACTATCAAAGGTTCACTCAACCAGCTAACTTGCATAATTCAACATGAAAATTCAGGGCCGATTCTGATAAGAGGGAAAAACAGGGTGAAATGTGTTGAAGAAGGTGCCTTCATTAGCAGTGCCTGAATTTATCAATTGTGTTGCTGCTATTGCAGCTTCCAGTTGACCATCTACCCATGCAGGTTGCTAGTAGCTATTGATTCACAGGGAATCATAAGTAATCTTGTGCCTGAAATCTGGCCACACTCTATCCCTTCGCTTCTTTTTCCCCACACATATGCAGCCATCACAGCCTCCAAACTATCGGTGGTACCCTTTGCCCATCATTTGCTCATAGGTATCCAAAGCCTCCATCCCGTGACCTTGCTGGGCATATCCTGCAATCATCACGTTCCATGCTTGTGCAGCCATCTTATCAAACAGTGCCTTTGCATCCTCGATGGACCCACATTTGGCATAAAAGTCCACGAGGGTATTGTTCAAAATCACATCTGGTACAATTCCAGCTTTGGCGATGTCACCATGCACCTCTTTGCCCTCTTCCAGGGCTGCTAGGCTTGCACAAGCATTGCGAACGCACACAAAACGTGATGTGGTTGCACTTCACCCCTTCCCCCATCAATTGCTCATATGTCTCCAAGGCCTCCATCTCGCGCCCCTGCTGTGCATACCCTGCAAGCATCGTGTCCCACGACACCACATCTCGTTCAGCCATAGTGTTGAACAATCCCTTCGCATCCTCAATGCTCCCACATTTGGCATACATGTCCACCAGGGCAGAGTTCAGAATGACATTGGGTACAATTCCAGCTTTGACAATGTCACCATGGACCTCTTTACCCTTTTCCAGGGCTGCCAGGCTTGCAAACGCACACAAATGTGACGTGGTTGGGCTTCACCCCTTTGCAGATCATTTGCTCATAGGTCTCCAAAGCCTCCATCCCGCGCCCTTGTTGTGCATATCCTGCAATCATCGCACTCCACAACACCACATCTCGTTCAGCCATATTGTCGAACACTCCCTTTGCATGCTCGATGCTCCCACATTTGGCATGCATGTCCACCAGGGTATTGTTCAGGATCACATCTGGTACGATTCTAGCTCTGACGATGTCGCCATGCACCTCTTTGGCCTTTTGCAAGGCTGTCAAGCTTGCACACGCATTGCAAACGCACACAAACGTGATGTGGTTGGGCTTCACCCCTCCCCCCATCATTTGCTCATAGGTCTCCAAAGCCTCCATCCCGCGCCCCTACTGTGCATATCTTGCGAGCATCGCACTCCACGACACCACATTTTGTTCAGTCATATTGTCAAACACTCCCTTTGCATCCTCGATGCACCCACATTTGGCATACATGTCCACTAGGGCAGTATTCAGGATGACATCTGGTAGGATTCCAGCTCTCACGATGTCGCCATGCACCTCTTTGCCCTTTTCCAGGGCTGCCAGGCTTGCACATGCACTGCAAATGCTCACAAACGTGATGTGGTTGGGCTTCACCGCTTCCCCCATCATTTGCTCATAAGTCTCCAAAGCATTCCTACCACACCCATGCTTGGTAAATCCTGCCAACATTATATTCCACGTGATCAAAGATCGTTGAGGCATTCTGTTGAACACTTGGTGAGCATCCATGATGCTCCCGCACTTAACATACATGTTGACAAGGGTGTTGAGGAGAAAAACATTTGGCGTGAATCCACTTTGGATAATGTGAGTGTGCACTTGCTGTCCAACTTCCAGGCCTTTCACCTTGATGCACTTATGCGTTTCTGAATCTGCTGAAATGCCTCCTTGGTTTAAAGTCTGTAGAGCCTCTTTCAGTCTGCGTGCCTCACAAGGCATCTTCACACGCCCAGAAGTGGCAGAAGAGGCATTGTGGACTCCCTCTCTTGATCCTCTTCCAGAAGCTGTGGTCTTGGTTGAGGTGCCTGATTTTATCAACTGTGGTGTTGCAGCTGCTGCCTTTAGTTGACCATCTACCCATGCAGGTTTCTTGTAGCTATTGATCCTAGCTAGTGCCTTGTCTATCAATGTGCTGCTGTTTCCAGTTGACCATCTACCCACTTGTAGCCGCTGTGCTATTGAAGAAGGTGCCCCGTTTCCCCCATTTTCCAGAGGTCCCAGGCTTGCACACGCTTTTGCAAACACAAACACCCACGCGTGGTAAATCCTTCTAGCATTGTATTCCATGAGATCAAAGATCGTTGAGGCATTATGTTGAAAACTTGGTGAGCATTCATGATGCTCCCGCACTTAACATACAGGTTGACAAGGGTGTTGAGGAGAAAAACAGTTGGCGTGAGTCCACTTTGGATCATAATGTGAGTGTGCACCTGCTTTCCAGCTTCCAGACCTTTCCTCTTGATGCACTTAAGCAAGAGACAGACATACTTATCTAAATCCGCCGAAATTCCTCATTGGTTTAAAGTCTGTAGAGTCTCATTCAGTCTGCCTACCTCACAAAGCATCTTGACATGCCCAGAAGTGCCAGAACAGGCATTGTGGACTCCCTCTCTTGATCCTCTTCCAGAAGCTGTGGTCATGGTTGAGGTGCCTGATTTGATCATTTGTGCCGTTGTTGCCGCGGCTTCCAATTGACCATCTACCCATGCAGGTTTCTTGTAGCTATCCTTCCACAGGGAATCATAGGTGATCTGGAGCTTGAAATCCGGCCCGCTTCGATCTCAACCCACACTCTATCCCTGCTCCTTCATTCCAGAGCTTCTCCTAGTTTCTGTTATCTGTTTTCAATACTTTCATGTTGCCACATAGGCAGTAACATGTCAAAATCACTTCAAAACCCTCGGTAGCATAGATCCACCAAGAGCTAACTTGCAGAATTCAACATGAAAATTAGGGACAACTCTGATAACAGGGAAAATAGGCTGAAATGTATTGAAGAAGGTGCCTCCGTTACCACTGCCTGGTTCTATCAACCGAGTTTGATGGGAGGGAAAAGCAGGCTGAAACGTACTTGGATACATAGGATATTGTACTTGGGCTTAGATGACACTGGACACTTGGGCCTCTACATGGAAATGCACTTGGAAGAAGGTGCCCTCACCACCTTGTCCTCGACCTTGTGTCATGACCCATGGAGGATTTGACTGACCGTGAACCTAAGAGAACCTCTTGTGTGTGCTACTTGTGTCTGTAGTCAGGTAATGTCTGATTGGTCTGTGAGAACCACCACGGTGCAGCTGAGCGGGCAGAAATTGAAGCACGGCTTGCTAAGACCAAGCTGACTCTTCCAAGAACCTTGTAAACATCAGGAAGGATACCAAAGCACGGTACTAACAGGAGCCAAGAGCCCACATTTGCAGGATGGACAAACTTCTTCACATCATACATTAAGAAAAAGCCACACCTTGAGATTGCGGTTGTCCCACCATCGTGAAGGATCTTTAAAAACTCATGCCAGCTTTGCTCCGTGCTGCAAATTCAGGGCTGAGTCTGATGAGAGCGCAAAATAGGCTGAAATAGGTCGAAGAAGAAGGTGCCCTCACCACATTGTCCTCGACCTAAGACCAAGCTGACTCTCCCCAGAATGGCGAGCTCTCAGCCAAAACCTAGTCCTCGCACACATACCCTAGCGTTTGTCGGGTTGCTTGCTTTTCAGATGCGAAGGTTGCTCCAACTGCGGGCCTCCCATGCATGTTTGCCCTCCCTCCCGCTCGCTGCTCTAAGTCCCAGCCCTCTCTCTCTCTCCCTCCCGCTCGCTTGCTCTAAGTCCCAACCCTCTGTTCACAGCTACCGGGATAGGCAACTTTTTTTAAAAATTAACCTTTTGCAAACCCTACAAGCAACTTTTACAAAAAAATTTAAACCTTTTGCATTTTGATCTTTAAACCTTTTGCACTCTGCAACAAGTTTAAAAGGTACCATGTACTAGCTCTACCCTGTTTTCATTTTACAATGTTGAATGATTCATATTTATGTCTCTGCACTGATATGGCCATACTTAATTTGACTCCCTTCAATCATAATATGAGGACTATTAAGCTTGCATTGCATTCTGTTTACATTGCAAAGTGCGACGACCACCTCTTCGTCTTTCCGAGGGTCGATTTATGAAGTTCATGATTTATTCCATTTGCAGCGGAGTACTAACTAAACCCATACACCACAATCAGTGGAAATAATTGTATGGTCCCATTTCACACAGGTGTGTAACATGCCATGTAAACTAAGCCAACCCCTGCCATGCTCATGGCTGTTTTCACACCGTTCTTGCCTGGGGTGTGGACCACATGTGAGACACCCCACAGTTAGGGCATATTTAGACCCACACCTTGGCTCAGTCTACAGACCCGTGATAAAAGCCGTGGAATGTGCCAGATGTGAGATGGCATACCCGTGGAAAAAGCCGGTTTCTCTTCTAGTGATATGAAATCCCTGCATCTTCCAACATTTTACCACTTGATGACATTGAGGTGAGCAAATTGGGCATGATCTTGCTATCATGGATGAGGTTCTCGAAGATCCGCAAATCGAACTTGTACAACAACAGCTCCTTGTTTTGCAAGCACAAGGCAAATTCTGGAAACCACACAATAGAGGCTCTATCTATTGGTCATTCTTTGCGTTGAATGATGCAGCTGAGCTGGACCAAGTCAATCCTCAGATATTGCGTTGTATTGTCTGTCGATCCCAGCCTATGACTTCCAATCAGCTTGTTGGTAAGCGTAGTGTGCTCCGGAAAGGTCTTGTGAAATACAACAAGTTGCATGGTATCACTGCCATGCGCAAGCATGTTGACGTTGCTCATCCGGAATTGCTTGCTACGATGAAAACGCATTTGGCTGCGAAGGCATCTGCGAAGCTCGAGCACAGCCGTCAAGCAAGTAAGAAACGAACTTTGCCTACAGGTTGTGCCATTACATCATACTTTGGGTCCACAAATCCTTACAAACAAACAGATGAGCAACAAGTGCAATTTTGGAAGACATTACACTTTACATTGCTAAAGGTTACAGGGCCCTCTCATCTGTTGACAATTTGTGGCTTAGAAGATTGGTTTTGAGGCGGTGTCCTCGTGTCATATTTCCTTCTCGGAGACAATTTGTGGACGAGGTTTTGCCGTCAATGGTTGCTAAGACGATGGATCGTCATGTGTTGCCTTCCCTTGGAAGTTGTGTCTCTACATTTGCGAGCTTCGATTTATGGATGAACAGGGGTGGAGTTGACACTTTTGCCTTGGTAATCAATTTCACTAGTTCTGAGTGGGTTCCTGTTCATGTTACTGTGGGTCTATTTGAAGTGTCTAACACATCAGGGGTAGCGATGGCAGTTCAGTTGAAAACCTTACTCGACAGTTTTGATTTGACTAGACGCATTATTGCCTTTGTCAAGGATGAAGGAGGTAATTTGAGCACAATGGCTGCCGCTCTCAGATCTGTCGTATCATGCGATGTTTTGGAATCCCTTACAGTTTTTGAGGGCACATGCTTTGCACATGTGATGTCTAAAGCATGCCAATACGCAACAAATGAGGCCAAAGTTTGTGTAGATTTCAAGGAGGTTTCAGTTTCCGATGCTCAAGCGTCACTACAAAAAACAATCACATGGACCAAGAAAAGTGGAAAGGGCAGAATTGAGTGGAACAAGGCCTGTGTGGATTCAGGGTTACGGCCTCGGAAACTGAAAACTCCTGTCAAAACCAGATTTGCATCAAAGGTGATAATGTTTGAAGAAACCATGGAGTTCAAAGAGGCCATTGTCACTTGTTATGGTCGTCAAAGTCTGACGCTCCAGCAAAGAGTTCCTAAGCCCCAAATCTGGGCTATTGTAGAGGTTGTTACAAGTTCTTTGAAATCTGTCGTGACAGCTTGTGTGGCAAAACAATCTCGAGGTCATTGGTTACTTTCTGATGCACTCAATGCGTCCATATCCATCTCAGTTATCATGTAAATGGAGATGTTGGAGTTTGATGAGGAGACGCAACCGCCAGAAGTGTTCGAATCGGAGCTTCTCCTACTGAAAAGCAGGATACAGCAAGAGGTGTTACATGTTCTCAAACCTTTCCTTGCATTTCTACAGCTTTTTGATGCACGCAAGGCGCATAATATGTTTGCATTTATGTTGGATCCTCGTTTCAAGGGGCTGAAACTTGTGTCAAATATATGTGGGCCGTGACGCTGCTGTACAACTTGTTCAGGACTATGACTAGAAATGTCCATTGCCTTTGCTGATGGTTGTTTTAAGCGGCTGAACCCGGCTACATGCGAGTCTGAAGTTGTTTCATCTCCTGAAACATATCAGGACAGCAATATGTTTGGTGTGGAAGCATCAAACGAAGAAGCAAGTGCTGTAGTAGTGAAGGTTGAACTTTCATTATTTTGGCAATTCATTGTTCCTATAACTACAACAACCGATCTCTTGTTATGGTGGCGTGATCACGAGCAACAATTTCCCAACGTTGCATATCTTGCCAAACAAATCTTTGGCATCCCGGGGTCCCAAATTGAGACCGAACGAGTTTTTAGTCTTGCAAGTGTCCTCACAGCACTCCGTCGTTGTCGTTTGCAGGTTGAGAATCTTGACAGGCTGGTTATGGTGATCAAAAATTGGCCAGATGACCCTCGATATGATTGTAAACCTAGAGGAGATCTGCAAGATTTCATGGTTGGAGAGGCAACCCTAGCCGAGGATAACTATGATGTCATAGAAGAAGCAGGTTTTTTTGAGGATTTGAGCATTTCAGATCATGGCCACATGATTAGCTAGTTGGACTAGCCAATTGTACTTGGAACACCCCACATATGCTTTTCTGGTGCGGATATGACAGAAGGAGGTATGTAAAAAGAGTTGGATTGGGGCAGTTTGAAGGTACCTAAACCAGGCTTTATGATATCATAAAGTCCACATGAACACTACATGTTGTTGGAATGGCATAAGTACTCTCTCTTTCTCTCTTCCCTTTCTTTCTTTCTTTCTCTCTCTCTCTTTGTTTCTTCTCTATACCCTCAAGGTCTGTGACATCAATTGAGGTTTGAAAACTAGATGCTTCTGATGTCTCTACTTGTTCGTTTCAGAAATTGTTTCTATGGCTACATTTCTACCCTAGCTATTGAGCAGTACCTTCTCATTAATATGCCAGATTATACTATCGTGCTGAGGGCACGTGGGTTTCTTCTAGTTATCTTAAACAAATGCAATTCCTGCACGACAATTGCACTGGTCCAGGTTTGAATCTCTTGATGAATGGTTGTTTGTCGAGAGCTTGTTAGGGGAACCACCTTTCTTTTTATTAATATGCTTTCTTTTGTCCCATAAGCTCTTTGAGCTTCCTTGATGTTGTAGGTTTATTTCTTTTTCTGCTTTCTCATTTCCTGAGTCTATGGTCTCAAAGTTGCAACTTGCAGCAAACAGTCTCACAAGTACATTTTTATTTTCTATGTGATTGGTGGAGCTTTGGCACTTGCATCGCTATTTATCTCAACCAAGAGCTTATAGCACTGTCACAAAGTCCACATGACCAAGCCATGCTCTGATACTGAAGCTAAAGTCTTTACATGTCTGGAGTTGCTCTGTTGTTGCAAGCTGTAGGTGGAGATGAGTGCAGCGTGGATCGGTTTTTGGCACAACATATTGCTGTTGGTTACTACTTCATGATGGTGGTCATTGGCCACAAGGCTATGGCAAACACCGTCTTACGAGTACATTCTCTCTCCCTCTCCCTCTCTCTATCTCTTTCTCTCTAGCAGTTGTGGCAAACATGTTATGAGTAAATTCTCTTCAGCAATTGTGGGCAAATGGCAACATCGGCAGTCTGAAATCAGCATTGTGTTTTGACAATGATGTTAGTTCACCTTGTATCCACATGCCCTTCACCAGATTGTCATTGGAGCTATGGCAATTTTGGGGTGAGTCTCATGTACCAGGGTGGGCTGAAACAATGTTGCTTTTAGGTGGTAGGGAGTCCAACTGCCACCCAGAGGATTTTGAGGTCCAAAGGCAAGACCAATCCAAGTCCCTGAACCTCATATTTTGAAGTTGAAGCCCACCTCTCTCATATGCAAGAAAGACTAAATACAGGTTTCCACATGAGGCAAGATTGTCCTTCAAGGTAGGGCTATATCTGATGGATATGATTGCAGATCACTTCTCAGAATATGTGGACATTCTCAATGCATGTGCCAGCCCAACAACACTCGAACAGGGCAAGCGGCTACACGCCGGCATAATCAGAGTTGGTTTTGAATCAGATATCCAAGTGGGGACTGCACTTGTCTGTATGTATTGCAAATGCGGGTGTGTGGGGGATGCGCGCGTCGTATTTGACACAATGATGTGGTCTCTGCATGGACTGGGATGATGGCAGGATATGCTCACCAAGGGCACAATGAGACCTCTTTCAACAAATGCAACTAGTAGAAGGCATGAAGCCAAACAACATCACCTTCATCAGCGCCCTCCATGCGTGTGCCAGCCCGACCGCCCTAGAAATGGGCAAGCAAATTCATGCAAGCATCATCAAAACTGGATTTGTGTCAGATGTCCAAGTGGGGATTGCTCTTGTCAGCATGTATTGCAGATGGGAGTGTGGTGGATGCAACGACGCAATGGCGTGAGCGCGCGAGCGTAGGCTCACGCCAGCTGACGTGGTGTGAGCCTGCACACATGCTGACGTGGCGTGAGCGTCATGTCAGCATGCTGATGTGGCGGTAAATGATGACGTGGCACTGTCTGTCATCTGCCACGTCAGCATTAACATGCGCCGCCGAGGATGGTCCTATGACCGTGGAATTAATGCAGGGAATCTTGCCTAAATAGAATCAAGACGAGCGTTGAGGCCTACAATTGCAGCATCCAACATTGTGCAATTACAAATGCTTGTTTCACTTTTACAATTACGAGGACGAAAAAATATCCTCACAAAGTATGCGCCATAAAGGCTGCCACGGGAAGACCTTCCTCCCTCCTCAAATAACAATGAGAGTTAGGATCATCTTCAAAAGATGATTGTAGTGCATAGCGACAGCAAGACATGTAGACTTCGAACGGTGCAATGACAAATGTGCACTACCTAAAAGTTGTCACTCAGAGCTCACTTCGTATAGTTGGAGGCCATATCATTGCACCGCCGACGAATTGATGTGAATTACACATTTCAAATCATGGTCGTCCACATACCACATTGCATAGTTGATGCTACAATAGAGTATCGACCTCGTTGAAACTCATAGTGGCCTGGTGAATGAAGTTGTCACGTTTGGGATCGCAAACCATCCTCTTCAAAAATATGAAATACAAATGTTTGCAGGGTATGAATTTACCTCTCTTGCCCAAACTGGTTGATAGCATATTCACAAAATCAGGACATGTGCAATTGGGGAAATTGGAAACCGTGATGTCGTAGGTCCTGTCATGAACAGCAGATGTGGAAGTGATGATTGTGAATACCCGACCATATCATGGATCGGGTAGTTCCGTGGTGCTTCCAACACGAGCTTGGAGCATTCTTGCGGACTCCACTTTGCCAAAGTGTTCAGCGGTTGGAGGGAAACGCCGAACGAGCTTTCCATCTCGTTTGGTTGGCCACAAGTCAGGATTTGCCGGGGGGGACCCGGGAGGACGCAGAAGTAGTAGCACATGCATGGAGTTGGGGTTGTCTCGCAAGGGAAAAACCTGCCTCCTCCAGCATTTCAATCTCCTGAAAGCTGAGATGTGTTCCCACCTTCACGGGCCAAACGGTTGGAGGAGATGGCTTCATCACTACGGAAGGACACACAGTTCCATGCACACATCTGGCACAATCATCTGCGCAGAACCAGAACTTGTGGTTCTTGGCTTCTGGTTGACCGTATGGACGCATCAAGCCCGTGAAAGTTGGAACAGGAGTTCGGACACCACCTCTGGATATAGATGAAGTGCACTTCTCAAAATTAGTTGCCCTGATCGCTGTACATTTCATACGAGACCCTACACTTGTGCGTTCTATGTGCCAAACGTGGTCGGGGCATGCGGACTCAAGCACATCAAGGGGGTTGTTTCTCTCCTGCACCATTTCAGTGGCACTGTTTGATGCTGGAGCTTGCCGTCGTGTTGGAGGTTCCTCCACAATGGAGGTTCCGGACATGGAGCTGTCATGCAGGGAAACACGAGGCTTCGAGAAGTTATCACGGTCTGCCCTGTGGGAATCTGAATCCAAACCAGGTGGAGTGTTCAATTTCCTCTTACAGGAGCCGAATCTCTCCTCCCCTTCAAGATGTGGAACTCTAGAAACAAGTGGCGTTCCCTGGGCATACATGCTCACCGCCCGTGCTATCTTGATTGGATCCCCAGATCTATTTGCAGCACGCAACATCAACTCCCATTTGTCCGGACCCTTGCCACCAACCCCACCTCGTAAGAAATCACGGTATCGGGTTTGTTGTTGCAAGACACGTATCAAATCATCTGTTGTTGCCACATACAAATCCCGACCTCGTTTCCCAGATTGCTGCAACCATGCGTTGTGCACAGTTTCTGCCAAATTGTAAGATGGCATGTCCGCCATTTCCTCAATGGACATGTTCTGCAAAGTGCAGAACCACACTTCAAAACAGTGAACAGAAAACAACATAAAGAAAGCGAGGACACAGTAAAATGGAAAGCAAATGTATGAATAAAACAATAAATATAAGCCTCGTACCAATGGCATGGCTGCTCCCCACTGTCTATACCGAAGTGCCAAAACGCCAGCCAATCTTCCAATGCTCTCATACTCTCAAGTGATGCAGCTCCAGAAGAGAACCACCAGGCACGAATTGTCTGGAACAAAGTATCCGCCTCCTTCATTGTTCTAGCATCTTTGTCTTCTTTGCACAATTTACGGTGCTGAGTCTGCATCTCTGGTTTGATGTCCGACTTTGTATGTTTTTCTAGAGATTGTGTCCAATGGAATAGACATGTACGCTCTCTTCCTGGCATAGGCACTTTTGGGTCGCCTGATCCGAAGACAATACGAACAGCATTGAAATTTGCTTGAGCACTATCCGCCATGAAACCTGCGAAATTTGGAGATGGCAGCCCATGACACGTATCAGGGAATTCCACATGAGCTTCTGGGATTCCGTATCCTCGGATTGCATGTCACAAACTGCAATTGTCATAACTCGTTGGTACACTGGATCGTAGACATGACAAGCCATTGTTGTCCAATCCTTCACTCGTTTCACATGATCAAACATAAGAAAACAGTTCTGCAAGTCCCCAGTCTTCTGATTCCGCTTCACGAGGCTAACCCCACTGCCCTCCCCAACAGTCGACATTTTGAAAAGAAAAACTTTGATGGCATCTTGACCTGGGAATACATTGTCCTGGATGTAATCGTACTTGCTCACTCGTTTCAATTCCAAAATGTTGTCTATGTAGCCTCTGATCCCAGAGCCCATTCTCAATGCATTGATCTGATGCCGAATGTTAGGTGAACTTAAAGTGGAGAAATGATCCATGACCAGGTCCAATGCTGCACCGTCAAGTTTAGTCCCCACAGAATCCCCTTCACTCAAAATATGGCTTTCCAAGAAGGACTTGCTTGCGCCAAGAGCAATTGCAGATGTTGTTGCGGATGGGTTTCTCCCGAACTTATGTTTAATCAACCTCGATACTGTCTCAACACTCTCCCTGTAATCCCCCTTCGAGACAGGATGGTTATGGAATCCGAAATGCACACAAGCTCTTGTCATTGTTTTCAAACGGTGGACAATATAGTACATTCTTGCTCGGCAGAGCACCAAGCAGGATGGCACAAGTTTGCAGAATTTGCAGACGAAAGTGTTTGCCGGTGGAGGGGCAGTCCCAGGCTGAAATGGATTTTCCGCCAGACCCTCCCATTCGCTTTGATTATGATCCCAGACTGAAGAAAGTGTCTGCAATTCAAATTATCACACCTAAGGTGTCCATTGCAAACTGTCCTCCTGAAAACAAGCTTGTCATCATTCTGAATATTGGATATTTTTGTTCTGCACCACGGGTGCCCGTCGTGTTTCTTGTCCATTCCATGCATCATGATTGTTATACCTCCAACTCGCGGAGGAGGAGGCAGCTCGAATAGGATATCGCCATCAAAAGTCTCCGGCAAGAACTTCACAGGCACCTGCTTCAAAGATTCCCAATCAATTCCCCACAACTCACTTTTGAATCCAGCCATTCCTCCCATCGCCCGCAATTTTGGAATGACCCTACAAATCTCTTCTTCATCAGCTTCTCCAACCACAATAGGAAGGACTGGATTTGGAATTTCACTTATGTCATCATCGGACGAATCCGAAAGCTCAACGATTGGAGTGGAGGACGTCTGTTCTGGAGAGGGTTCCTTCTACAATACGAAAGAGAAAAAAGTCTCTTTATTTTACTTCCCTTAGAGAGAGACGCAGAACAAGAGAGCAAATGATGAGGCGTCGTTTGTTGGAGAACACAGGGCCAAGGCAGCAGGTGAACGCGGAGATTGATTCACAAGAGCAGATGGAGACTGAGGCAGCGGCTGTGACACAGTCGGCGATAAGAGTGCGCCAGCCTATGGATGCAGAGATGACTCGCAGGGACACTGAAGGAGGTGGAAGCACGAGGAACGCCGAACCGGCAGAAGGTCCAGAAACCCTAGAGCAGACAGAAATACCAGCAGATGTGAGAGGGAAGAAGAAAGCTGCAGAAGGGGATCCAATTTCAAAACCTAAGAAGGCGCCAGTAAGTTTTCTCTAACTTACATTTCATTGTTGAAGATCTGCGTAGAGATTGAGTGGAATGTCCCAGACAGGGATTGTCGCTACCGACCATCACAACGGTGATTTGCTTTCTACTCCTCTGCTAAGGATTTACCGCACAATGAGTGGGTGACTGACAGTACCGTCAATCATCGTTGTTCAGATCATACAGTCTGTCTGATTGCCTTTCAAGCAGTCCTTCCTCTTCCCATGCTGGCGACGGTAATCACAATGGAGTCAATCTGAATAATCTGCACTTACTGTCTGCCCTAAACTATACTGAATGTCGTTGCCGCCAATCACTTACATATAGATGTCATTACACAACACCGATCCGGCAGGTCCTTATCTTTTGTGATTGTCGTTAACGCCGTTCGCTATCGCTCTCGCTTTTGTTTTGAATACGGCAGGATCAGCTTTGCTTGTGTAGATTGTGCTAAATTGTTTCACACCATTCATAGTGAGTTTCTTGGAGACAGAGTGATGGTCGTTACCGCCGTTCACTATTTGCAAATTACTCAGTCAGAATTGAATGGCATCGTGCAGAAAACTGTGAGGTCCAAGCCTACAGGATCAGAGGGGAAAGGATCTGGAGATGGGGATGAGTCCGGAAAAAGCTCAGAGAATACAGATGAAGTAGATGAATTTGAAGTGCACTACCTTGACAAGGTGAAAGAACTCATGTCATTCCAGAAGGTAAACTCTTAGGAGGTTATAAGGGACATGCTCGTATCTGGAGGGTGTCTGGACATCCCTCTGTGCCGGATGATATCTATGCCTGTTGTGCGTCCACCTCTTTCCCATGACATAACAAAATTGGAGAGTGATTTTGTGCATGGATATAGACTTGGTGCACAAGTTTTTTATGTGTCACTGACGGATATAAATGGAAAAAGCACATTAGTGTCTCCAGAGATCAGTGATAATTGGGATGAGTGCTGGAAAGATGCCAATGAGGAGTTCGAGCTGGGCCTCATGATGGGAAAGAACACCCAACAATTCTGCAACCACATGTTCTACGTCTGGGACGGCAACCACCGATTGCTGGCATGGATGGGATACATTCAGAAACACCATGCGAAAGACAAAGACAAGCATGTTGATGTGGAGGTAATGGTTTTGGATCCTGGAAACGACATCGCTAGGCTTCTTACAGCTATGCACGACGTGAACAAGTAAGTCATTCAGGAGATTTCATTCCCTCTGTAGTGTCTTATTAATCCCTAAAAAACAGTGTTAAGGAATGCAATGTTTCCAATGTTTTTGCAGATCGACAGAGAAATCGCATGTGACAACAAGCTTGGTCCACACACTATTCCGAATTCAGAGGATTGGTTTGATGAAGCTGGATGATTTTCGGACAGTACTCCCACCCAATATAATCAGCCCGAGTCTGTACTCAGTTTACTTTTCGAATACATGTTTGTAGTCCCTTCGGTGCTAATCACTACTTGAATCAATGCAGCAAGAACTGGCAGAGGCAGCTGAGAAGGGAAAATTCGAATATTACCGCACTATACCAGAGGAACTAAGGACATCAAAGGGTGTGGAAGCTGCAATAAAGAAGGAGTTTGAAATGCAAAGAACCAAATTGATGTCCGCCTTCGGAAAGCAGCTTAGAATAGTAGATCCTGGACTTGGTTCTGAGTTCCTTCAGCAAATCAAAACACACTATGACAAGCATGTGCATCCGGAGATGCAGCAGGAGAAATTGCACCGGCTGGCCATATCGATGGTCGACCCACAAACAAAAATAAGGTGGCTGGAGATATGGAACTCAGATCAAACAGTAAAGGACTTGAATCAGTTCCCAAAGAGCACCATACAGCCTGGCACAAAGGTGGAAGGAATCAGTGATTTGGTGTTTGATAACTGGCTCCACAAGGCTACATTTTGGAGTCAGGCGTGTATTCAAATATGCCGTTTTCTTCTCTTCAAGTATGTGATGAGTATCTTATTTGCAATTCTGACAAATATACAATTTGCAGCTCGAAAAACGCGTCGTCATTGTGCTGGATCAGACTTTGAAGGACCTGAACATTTCGATTGTTTCCCCTCCCCAAATGTCATTGGAGGCATACATAAGGAAGTGGAGAGGTCTCACCTGGAGATACTGTTTTTTCCGGGAGTTCTCCAAAGATGGTAACATTTTACGGTCCAACGACTTTGACAGTCAGGTTGGAGGAGAGTGGGCCATGATGCAAGTTGTGTACAGGTGCAATGTCATACTGGAAACTCTACTGCTTTTTTTGGGAAAAAATGTGGCTTCATAAGGATTGCAATCATAGATCCAGATTGAATGTCGTTGACGACATTCACTTCTTTGTCTGAGTCATTCTTAAGCGAGTATATGAATTCACCTGGTTAGGATCTAAGGGTGTAATTATAGTGTCCCTGATTAGAATGGATAATGTCTTTGAATGGCGTTGACAACATTCACATCCGGAGTTGTTGAGAGGTCCTCAGAGTTATGTAAATTTTTGTAATGTCCATAGAGTTTACAGTGAGGGTTCCTCACTTCATTTTGCTGAATGTCAATGCAGACATTCAGTTGTTCTGCATTGTTTTTTCCTCTTGCGAGGAATCTGGAGGCTTGATAAGTTGTGTTATGAGAAATCCAAAGTGAATGTCGTTGATGACATTCACTTCTGTGTCTGTATTATTCACCAGCGACAATTTGAATTTACATGGATTGGGAGCTAAGTAATTGGTTCCTTGTTGGTATTTTTGTGAATGGCGTTGACGTCATTCACATACAGTGTTGTTGTGAGGTCCTCAGTGATATGTTCGTTATGAATGTGCATTGAGTTTTCCGGGAGGGTTCCTTACTCGAGTTTATGATTTCCATCCTTTGATTTTGCTTCATTTGAGGAATAATTAGGCTTGATTAGGAGTGTATTCACAAATCCAAAGTGAATGTCGTTGACGACATTCACTTCTATGTCTGTGTCATTCCAAAACGATAGTTTGCATTCACGTGGATTAGGGTGTATTTACAGTATCATTGAATGGAATGTTTTGAATGGCGTTGACGACATTCACATCTGGAGCAATCGTGTGGTCCTGAAAGGTCCTTGGAGCAGTTCTCAGAGCCATTTCATTCTATGTTTTTTTCATTCTGTTCTACTTGCATCTTACTCACTGAGCGCTTTGGTGGGTTGGGATTTATCTCCTTTTTTTCAGGTACACGAAATATGTGCTTATGGAAGGAAATCACCTGAGCGGAATTCCAGACTATCTTGACATGTGGTTGGACCCTGCAAACGATCCAACCATGTATACTGCAGGGATATTGAAGGACTGGAGTCCTTCTCACTTCAGAGACTGTGGGTGGTACCTTGACTGCCCACCGGAGCACACGACCTTTCAAGAACAACATATGAAATACTTGAACAATAACGCTGAGATGTTGACGCCTTTGATTGACGAAGAGTACCAACGAAACATAGCAACATTGGCTGCCAATGAGCTTGATGCTCAGAGAACGCCGCAGAAGGGAAAGAAGGCGGGCCGCAAACCAAAAGACAAGGCTGTTGATGTCATAGTCATCTCACCAGCAAAGCCAAAGGACAAAGACAAGTCCAAAGAGAAGGAAAAGGACAAGGGGAGGAGAAAGAAAAGGAGATGGAGAGTGGGCAGGACTTTACTGCTGGAAGATATACCCGCACTGTTCAGTGCGTGTTCGATGCCAAGCCACACCCTTCCCGTTCTAATTCGGCATGAGAGATGAAAATTATTAATGAGGGTTGGTTGTCGATGATGCAGAGTCGAAAGAGAAGATACACTGTGGTGCCTTCGCCTACCTGGGACAATATAATCTCATTCCTCAATCTGGTGAGAATTCCAGTTTCTTTCCTTTTTCTCTGAAAGTTTCGTTGGCAGTATTTCAGTCTCGTTCTTTGAAAACATTCTTGCCATCGTTCTTATAAAAAACATGTCTGTTGCAAGTGAGCACAGGTCCCACCTTCGTGTGCGGTGTGCAGAAAACATATGCGGCCAACATTGTCATTCTCGACATCCCGGATGGCCAGGCTGTGCCAGAAGTTCTTCCAAAAGGCAAGACGCCAGGCTGGAACAAATTTGAGGACAACTACTGGAGTTGGGTGTTCAGGTTCTGTAATAACTTCCTCTCTGATGCAGGGACACTTCTGCTTTTTCAGTCATGTGACAATGATAGTCGTCGGGCATTGGCATCATACCTCAAGTCTTCAGGGTTTGAAGTTTTGCGCACATGGAATTGTGTGAACAACCTCTACCTTGTGAAAGGGGTTTCCCTGGTCAGCTGGTATGTCGTCTCCCTTCTGCTTGTGCTTTCATGATGAGTTTCAATGTTCTCTGCAGCTCCACTTTAGTAGAATCTGTTATGATCGACACCGATCATCACCAATTCGTGATAAAAATGATTTTTTTGTGTTTGAGTTCTGAATAGCCGATGTACACACTTCCACTATAGATTGTGTTTACCACACTAACCTGCTATCTTTGGCAGACGAGGATGTTCGAGGCGATCTGCCTGCGCAGGATTTGCACCTCCACGACACCATCCTCCATCCGCAGCTTTGAGATTTCTGACCAGGGTTGTTTCGTCAACCCCCCTATGAGCCCCATGTCGATGACATTTTGTACAACTTCATGCAGTCCAGTCAGACTCTGAAGAGACCAGATGACACTCCCTGGAGAGGTGCAAAGGAAAAGTCCCCAGCGTTCATGCAAATACTGCTGGAGTCATGCAGCCACCACTCTGCACGGGTGGTCGATCTTTCTGTGTCCACAGGTTCGTTCTTTCCCTTCCAAATTGGTTTTCTTTCAACAGTTTCATCTGCTTAAACCCCCCCCACCAAACTGTTCATGTCCTCTTGTGTGGTGCAGGAGCAACTTACCATGCATGCAAGGCAGGCGGTAGAAGCCTTTTTGGCATGGAGGGTGATTCTGACCTCTACAACACAGTGCTCCTCCCCCTTTTGTCTGGCTCCACTTCAGGCACACAGACTGATCGGATTCAAATTCGAAATGATGACAATCCCGAAGATAAGCAGGTCGACAATGACTTTTCATGTGAGTAAGTGCTAAACCCTCTTTGGGAGCCATACTCAATTTCTCAATAACATCAAAGTTACCGTAATAACTTTTTCAGGCTGTCTTTCAGGAAAGGCAGCGGTGGATCTTCAGGAGATACAGTCATTTCTGGTGAGTCTGTTTTCGACAGCCCCCTTTCCAATTTTCTGCTTCCTGTTTATGCCGAAGCAATGGCACTTCACGCGGCCGAGTCCCTATCCCCTGACTTTTTATTGCCCAGCCGTAGGTGTATCCAGCGTGGATCCGGTGTTCTAAAATACTTAGACTTAGATGCAGAGGAAGCGGGGATACATTGTACATACTCTGAGTCAGACTGAACTATATTCTTTTAATATTCATTTTCATACTATCTGGAAAACGTTGAATCCCCTTCCTCCACCGTAGTTGTTCCTTTAGAACAAATAATAATCACAGAATCAACTTTCATTTAAATTGCAATATGTATGAATCCATCTCACAAACCTCCCTGACTCTTCTCATATCCATTGAGCATTCATCTACAGTGTATTCATGCGTGCTCCATTCATGAATGTTTTCCTTTGTTCAACATCCATTGTACATTCATCCTCTGTACTCTTTAATCCACCCCACAAACCTTCCACACTCATTTCATATACGTTGTGCATTCGTCAAAAGTTTTGGTCATGCATCTTCCTGTCATGAATTTTTGTCATTGCTCAACATCCATTATATATTCATCCATTTTACTCTTATCCATCCCTCATTCATCCATCTACATTCATTTTTCACACTCATCCATCTATTTATCATCCAACTGTACATTCATCCATCCTTTATTCAATGCCTTTTATTATGTCGTCCAGCTTATTTCCGCGGTAAAGGGTGCCAATCCGCGGGAATACACTCCACTTCTTTCTGGGCGTGTGGTGACGCGGCCTTCACGTGTGATGACGTGGAGTGAGCCCCGTGACGTGGCATTGGCGCAAGGTGACGTGGCGTGAGCGCAGTTGCGCTCACGCGCTCATGTGACCAGGCTCACGCCGAGGCATCCCTGTGGTGGATGCGCACCGAGTGGTCTTCAAAATGCCTGAATGCCTTCCATATTTACGTCGAATTTATCAAACTACATGGAGGTGGGGTTTTTTTTTCGTTTACACTATTCAAACTAGGTTTCAAGTATATGAATTGCAACCAGAGGATCCAGTTGCAACTCAACCATGCTACATTTTATCTTGTGCATCTTGAGGAATGGTTCTAAATTGGAGTCACAGGTCATTGAGTGCTCCGGTGGTGCACTATGGACAATATCTTTCTAGGAAGACGTAGTTTTGGCTTTTCTTTTCATTAAAACCGATCCAGTTCTTTCTGGAAAGTGCAAGGTGCAGTCTTATGTAGCACTGGAGTATGAATTTACAAGACCATGTGCATCCTGCAAGAGTTCCCATATTCTTGTTTGTGTGCAGCTGAATTCTTGTGCCACCATCTCATGTGGGGACATACCCCACCACTGCCCAAAATTTATCAGTCTAGCAAATAAAGGTCAGGGGCTTCTATGGAAATGCATCCCTTGTGATGATGCTTGTTGTGTCTCTTTGTTGGTATTGTTATTGGCGTCTGGGTCCTAATTTGATCCACAGAGGAACTGAAATAATTACCTGTATCAGAAGTTGTTGTGCAGTGATACGGTGAGGATTTTTTGTGCATCAAACAAATAGAGAGGGCCCAGGGGTCAAGTTGTTTGGTAGGTCCTTGTTGGGGGTAATATACTCTAATGGGTTGTGATGTTTTGCAGGCTACCACATAATCAGATTTGAGGTGATATGTAACCAGCTGGCAATGTCCGAGCTTCTATTTCGAAACATGTTAGATGCTTCCTCACTAAACAGGTGCTTGGTAATCTCTAAGGGCTAAGGATTGACAAATGTGAATGGTCATGACTGGGACAGATGCGGAGTATTTGGAATGCCCGATCTGAATATTCAGTTGAGCCTGCCAAGTGCATCAGCCATGACTAGCCATGACCGTAGCAAGCCTTGCCTTTCATGACTACATTGCTATGTGCTATTTAACCCTTTTCCTTACAACTATGGGCAAGATTAGAATCTTATAGCACTGATGTTGTATGGAAGGCAAAAAAGCCTAATGGATGTGGTTATGGTGTAAGTTGTCTGCTGAAAACTCAGGCTGTTTTCAGAAAAGTAAGATGCCAGGACCAGCAACACTCTATAATCCAAAGTTTTTGAATCGTGCATTTACGTGAGCAAGGTTGTGATGGCACATAGAAGCAAGCACGGCAAATTTATTTCCATTTCTAGAGATATGAAATACAATGATTCTAGTAGGGTACTTCATTTGTGTAACTAACTGTGACTCTTCATATATATATATATATTCCATTTTTTTTCCTTTTTGTTCCCTGTCTTTTTGGTCCTCTTAAAATCTTAATATATAATAACTGAAAATCAGGTTATATTGATAACCAATGTATGGGGCCCGGACTTGGATAATGGCATATTGATAACCGGGAGATTTTTTTTGGGGACCCTTCTATTGATAACCTCTAACCGCCACAATTTCCAAACCCCTACATTATATATAACCGCCTCCATTCCGCTTTAAGCAAAGATGCCTTACCCGGACCCTTCAATATGCCCAAATTGTCATACCCGCCCAACACTGGTACGAACCCTTTGAAATCACATTCTCAAGCATAAGATAGCATTCCCCTGCTCTCAACATACTCATGAGAATTGTGATCCACATAACCAGCACATCCCACCACATCTGATACAAAAATTGGACGCAAAAAAAAAGAACCGGGCCTCGTTGCTTTATTAAAATGAGAAACTCCAGCAAGCAATGCTCACGTCGAACAGTACTCAAAAACTTAGCTCGCAGACCTAATTCACACCTCACTGGACATACACAGAAACAACCTCTAGCACTGTTTCATGAAGCCCATTATTCTAAAAAGACGTGCGTGAGTCGGATGAGCGATCATTTGGCTACAATGACCCAGAAAAAAATGAGGGTGATTTGGTCGATTTACGCAGCGACCTTCTTCGCGGTGATGGCGTTGCAAATGGTGGCGAATTCGGCAACCTTCAAAGACACAACTCCAACAAGGAAACCGTCGATGTCTTCTTGCATGGCAAGCTCACTGCTGTTGGCCCCGTTCACGGAGCCGCCGTAGATGATGCGAGTCGTGGAGGAAACCAGTGTTGGGCGGGTATATGAATTACCCTGATATACCCACCGGGTATATCAGGGTATATTGATATATATATACCCTGGTGTGGCAAGTTTAGGTACCCGGATGTATACCCTTATATCAGGGTATATTCTTATGATATACCCTTATCCTTATATTTACCCTGCATCAAGACCCTCAATATACCCTACTTTCCTGAAGGGTATATGTTAAAATGAAGGGTATATCTAATCAGGGTATATAAGGGCCTTTATGTGCCTTCATAGCCTTTATGTGCTAGGTCTTTTCTTTTTTTGTTGTGTTGTTAGGGAGCCTTGGGTTATAAGAACGCTCCAATCACACCTAAAACAAATGCTACATATATATCATTCCTTAAATGTCATATAACCCAAACAATACCTCTTTAGATCTCGCATATATATATATATATACATAAAAGGAAATCTGATAGCCCACAATTTAGGTCCTTGAGGGGTTTTTATTTATTTATTTATTTAAGGAAATATGGGAGCGACAGCCCACAATTCAGGCCCTTGAGGAGGGGAAAGATTAACCCCCTTTCATTTATGGGCCATGAGGCCTACGGGACGATCATCACCCAGACATACCGTCACACGAACAATCCCACACACGGGGCAGGGCAGCGGGTTTAAACCAGTGTTGGGCGGGTATGACAATTTGGGCATATTGAAGGGTCCGGGTAAGGCATCTTTGCTTAAAGCGGGATGGAGGTGGTTATATATAATGTAGGGGTTTGGAAATTGTGGCGGTTAGAGGTTATCAATAGAAGGGTCCCAAAAAAAAAAATCTCCCGGTTATCAATATGCCATTATCCAAGTGGAACAGCACCGGTGATCAAATCCGGCCTATTCCCTATGAAAACAAGCGCCCACACAAAACCAACATGGCGCACAGTCAAGCATGCAGGTGTTGGGGGGGATCCAAACATAAGAAATCAAAACATCAACACCCCCACACCAAAATCCATCTGCAGTGCTGATCCTGCAGAATATCCCAGCCCAAAACCCCGGACTGACTGGCCTCCACCAAGAGAGGCTTTGACAACTACAAGTACAAAGTAATGAAAATAGTAAAAAGAGGAAGGGGAAGAATAGAGGCCCGACCAAGCAAGATCTTATCCTGATCTATGCTATCAACTGCCAGACTTCTTTCAAAGTGCCTCGCTCTGCATGATGGTAGGGTGTAGGAGGTATATCTATGTCCAGAAACCTGCCACAAACCTTGTCCCAAGCTACAGTAGCTCACTCTAACCAACCCTCATCCTCCTTCTGCCAGGTAGAGACAAAGCAATATTCCCCTATCTCCCGCTCACTGAATACTAAAGAAAATAAAGGTAGGGTCAGACAGTCTCTCAACTCGAAAGCTTTGAGACGGTTGCGGGTGTCCTCGTTGCGAATGACTGCATCTCCTTCAAGCAGAACAAACTTGTCATTGCTAATAAACCCCCGGGGCTGTCTTTGGCTGTGTTCCAAGCCTAGCTTCCACCCACTTTGGTATTTCTCCTACAGCTACAGAACTGCTTGCTCCAACAGAGTTCTGACTGTCCAAAGCAATATTGAGGCCCTCAACGCCAAGTACTGCAGTTTGTTGTCTATTGCTAATGCCTGACTCCCAGTATGCAATCAACTCGTCCAACTGCTCTCCACTCAAATCAGTCTGAGTTCCTTGAGAAATATAAATCTTGTCCCCTTGTGTGCACAGGCTAAGAGAAGAGACCTGCCATTCAATTACGTCCTCATTTCCCCCAGCCATACAAGGAGGACATCCCCAGATTTGTCTCTCATGTAGACCACAACAGGTTCTAGAAACATAATTGTGGATCTTTCATAGCACACTCACACTCAAAAAATTCCATAGAGTTTTAGCAGAGTCCAAAAAACTAAAATAGGTCTAGATAGGTAGATTTCCCCTTTCTACAGCTATCCCCCCAAAAACTGAGTCAAGCGGAGTCCATTTGACAAAGATATGACCAATTAGGCTCTAAACCATTTAAATTAGATCAAAAGGGGGTTTTTTTTTTTTTTAACACCAAAACGTTCTCACCATTAAAAACTGCTCCCAAGTCATCTACGAGTTCCCAACACGTCCATGTAGTTCTCACAGATTCCCTGGATTTCACCTACAGGTGTTTCAAACATACACTGAACTGCTTTGCATCTCGCAAGCTGGCTGCTCAAGTCCATGACCGACCTTGGATTAAAATTCGTAATGATTCCTCCCATGCAGCCAACGCTACTTCTATGGATGCTCCCGAAGAGGAAGATGCCGACGTCAGCGATATGCATCTGTCTGACAAGCAGTTCTTTGCAACAGAACAGACATACCAAACCCGCTCGACATAGAATATGGCAATGGACAGGGTGGGCCACGACCCAAACACTCCTGCCGCACAATCTCTATCGGCGTCCAATCTGCACGTTCACCGGATGACCCTCCGCAATACCACGACCACACCACCTGCTGCTCCCCTGGCTGGCAGCTGCCCGAATAACAAACGCGCTTCTAGCACGATCAACAGTGATACGGGCAGCTCCCACTCTGACCCCAAGAAGTCACAAGGAGTTGCTCCAGATCTGTCACATATGCACCTCCAACTCATTTTCTACGCGCCAACTGTGGATGGGCTATCCTGCCCTCGAGAAACATGCCCACGATGCACAATTGCCCTTCTTCATGGAAACAAGAACAACGGCAGAGCTTCAGAAGTTGGGCCTTCGAGCCTCAGAAATTCACGAAATGCGCCACTGCCTCAAGGCCTTCCCTCACGTCCCACAGCTATTCTTCCCTGCTGTGCGTCCTGATGGACACGAGGGACAATTTCTTCCGCTTACTCAACTACCAAAGGGCACTCCAATTGACCCGAACTCAGGCCTATCTGCTACTCCATGTCACATCTTGATAAGGTTCGATAGCGATACTGACATGTCAAAAGAGGAAGCCCTTTATCGTGCCAAGAAGAGACTCGAAGAAATGCAAATCCCCCTGGGAACTGTCTTGTACAATCCAATCACGACATTCACAAAACATGGAAACAAGATGTGGTATGGGATCCTCAAAATCGAACTGCTACACCCTGCGACTGATGGCATCGCGCTCTTGAAAGGCGACATGGCGTTCGTCATGGAGATGGCCTCCGGGACCCCGGTGCAAGGAAAAGTAAAGAAAGCATACGACCTCCTCGCCACTACCGACTACCTCTCCCTGTACATGACAAGCGAGTCTCCAATGGTGCAATAAGCCTCCATCCCTTGTCATTGATCGATTGGTCAAGTTCGACCCGCACATCCACAGTCTGAACGGACCTGCTCCACCTGCCAAGGGGATTTTGGATCGCTTGCGCGTAGCTAATATCAATGAGGCGCTCGCCAACACCGTGAACTCTATCAGCATCAACGCAAATCCAAGCTCGGAACACGGCCAGGACCTACTTATGCTTGAATCGACCAAAAATTAGCTCCACATGCCATTTCAATCAAAACCGACATATGGGGGGACTTAGCAGCTCTGGACAATAGGGTCGCCACCACCATGGTGGCTCAGAAGGAGGAGCAGCACGCCTACCTAGTCTCTCTAAAGGACTCCATTACCGAGAACCTTGGCGCTAACCTCGCCAACTTCTACAATCACGCCAATGTGGTTCTCGCTAAGCTTCCCCCTCCCAACAGCTCGGCCACTCATCCCTTAGTGCTGGGAGATGCAAGCATGATACCGGAAGCAACGACGGGTGGATACAGCCCACTTGCCCTGCTGGAATTCCATCACGCTGATCCCCTCGTCTGGGAATCACGAGCTCTGCAGCAAAACCATCCGCCGCGGCCACGCTGACCCTCCTACCACCGCAGCAGCCTGGTTTTGACACCAGGGACCCCACCGCAACAGGATTACCTGCAGCGCACACTCCAAATGAGAATGTGTAGGCGACCCCTGTGAATGCTTCCACCAGCCTCAAACAAACGGGCATCCCCGGGGCGATTATTGTTGGCTTTGAACTGTTGCAGCAACACTTCGAATGGTTTCCGCCTTCCTGTTCTGCTCCACTCGGCACACATAGCCAGTCTAACTGCAGGCTCCCCGTGACCAAGCTATATTCTAATAGTGCTAAAAACAAAAACATCATATCTAGCTTAGCACTAGAAAACTAGATAGATGATCTCTCTCGAGTGATTGAAACTAGATTCACACTGTTGACATAGAAACACTCAATACAACACAATCACTCATTAAAACTAAGAGTCGAGCCAGGGGCACCCCAAGCTAAGGGGACTCCACCCCACAACATCCTATTCTCCCTTCATAAACACACTCAGATTCTAAGCAGAGAAGGAGCTCGGTCGTGCAGGCTCAACTCGAGAGAGATGAGCCACACGACTGACGTGCTCGTGAAGATAAGATGGTTCAGGTGTCAAACTAAACTTGACACCTGACTTAACACTTGAACTAAATCCAAATGTTAAATACAAATAAGTAGATTTATTCTAGTTAGTTTCACACTGTGTTTATTTAACTTGACATCATTCATATGATCATATGGTATTTTAATTGTATTATACACACCAAATTACAAAATCCCGAGTAGTCATCATGACTATGTAACCTCATCCATCTACACTGTAGTCATGGAAATGACTATGAATGGTGAGCTAAATCTGGTCAATTGCTGTTGACCAGCCTTCCGCCCATTCCGGAGCCATGTAGTCATACAAACGACTATTTAGATAGTCGTTCATATGACTACAGTCGTATGAACGACTGCGGGAGGTCAATTTCATATAAAAACATGGTGCAGTCATGGTCAAAGTCATGAAAACCATGACTACCACGGTTTGGCAGTCATAACTACCGCGATCTATTGTACTGTAGGCTGCCACTAGTCATCACAATCGCCTCCCTAGCTAGCGCTTAGGTCCCTCTAAGGCCAGGTAGCCACAAGATGTGATAGTGGCTATAGCCTCACTAGGTCCTCCACCACTGTCCCTACTACACTCAAACTCAATAGATCAAGAGGCCGGGTACAAGAGTTGCCCCATCGTTAGTCGTCGTCTTGCAACCTGTGAACTTGAGCCTGAGATCTTGGGTATTGACTCCTATGAGCTTGGCCTCCCATGTCTTGTGAGCTGCCACTAGTCATATCCACTGCACTATCCCAAGCAGGGTGGACATAACCAATCTCCATCAGGAACCCTCTCAAGAGGTGGTGTCAAGCATCCCATGTGCCAACCTCTTGAACATCGATCACACACCAGCATAGTGGCGGCACCACGAGCATGCCCACATAGCATGCAACGCAATCCTGCAGGTACCACTGCAAGGTTGGGATCTATCCTCTCATCCACATATGGAAGGTGAAATGGCGCACAATTGGGCACATGATCCTTCCATACCATTTCGTCCCTCCAGAATCAACACTCCTGAAGGTAATACCTCCCTGACCCTTAGAATCACACGTCCTGCTGTGACATCCAAGGTCGTAGGCGTTGTCTGCTGCAGATACACATAGTCCCCAGGGTGGAAACGCCGAACACCTGGCCAATATCCCCCTCCACGTATAGTGACATACCTCAATGTGTCTCGGTGTTGGGCAATAGCAAGATTCTCAAAAGCCATAGGCATGACTCTCTTGAACAACTCTGCCCACTGGGCACATGCTTGTGTCCACACATCCGGATCATCAAGGTTGAGGACTACTGCAGCCTCCCTGCGAATAGACGCAGGCAAATCTGGCTCTCGGCCAAAGAGAAGGAAATATGGTGAGAAGGAGGTAAGTGATGCTTGCTTGCTAAACCTGTAGCCCATGGCTAGCCAAGGTACCTGAAGATCCCAATCTCTTAGGTGTCCTTTTTGCAAGCCATACTTGCGCAAACCCCTCTTCACTGTCTGCACTACTCTCTCTGCCAAGCCATCGGCCTCAGGATGATCCCGAGAAGTGGTACGGTGGTCTATCAAGGCTTTATCACACAAAGCCTGAAACTCCCCCAAGAACTCTCTCCCTTGGTCCGTGAGTACCTCAGCTGGAGCACCGAATTGGTTAAGCACACGATCCAGGAATGCATACGCAGCCCCCTCACTAGCCTTGTTAGGCAATGGAACCAACTCAATCCACTTGGAGAAGTGCTCCACCATCCCCAACACATATCTGTGGTGACGCATCGTCAGTGGTAGAAGGCCCTGCAAGTCAAGACTCCACCTGTAGCCCAATCCCATGATGGGTAAATGATGCAACTGTGGTGTAGGGGCGTTGAATGAAGCACGCACCTTGTCACACACCATGCACCTAGCCACGACTCCAAAATGCCCCAACTCCTCATGGGCATGCCGCACTAACCGTGCACGCTGTGTTGGGTGAGGCACGATCCTCACCCGACCATCCTCCCACACTCGAAGCAGGTGTATCCCCTCCCATTTGAACCTCTTGGCTCGTTGTAGGATCCGATCCCTCTTCTTGGCAGTCACACTAGCTGCCGAGTCTCCAGTGCGGAGGTAGTCCAACACAACCGAATCCTCATGTATATCCTTGGCACCACTTGGCTCATCACTAGCCTCAGGGTCCTCAGACACTCCGTCTACAGTCATCCCTGTTGTAGGCCCAACCTGACCTCCCGATGCCAAGATACACAAAAAGGCAGATGCATGTCATCCCGGCACAATCTCCTCGTCCGTCTCACCATGCCACCGAGCTCCAGTGTCATCCTGCTAGCTCATGCATGGATTGCGACTCAATCCATCCGCATCCCTATTGACCAAACCCGGTCGATGCACAACCTGAAAGTCATACTCCTGGAGTATAAGTGCCCACTGTGCAAGCTTCCCCGTAAGCTTGTCTGACTCCATCAACCACTTGAGTGGCTGGTGATCCGTGACAAGGGTGAAGAGATTGCCGTATAGATAGCACCTGAAGTGTGCCACGGCCCACACTGCAGCTAAGCACTCCCCCTCATATGAGCTATACTTAGACTCTGCAGCGTTGTTCGAGCAGCTAGCATAAGCCACTACGAACTCTCTTCCCTCATCATCCACCTATGTGAGAACCGCTCCAAGCCCCAGCATGCTCCAATCTGTATGCACCTGAAAGGGACGCCCCCTGATAGGTTGTCTCAAGATGGGCGCCGAGGTCAACCTTGCCTTGAGCTCCTGAAAAGCTCGCTCTTGCTCATCTTCCCACTGCCACTCCTGGTCTACCTTGGTCAGCTTGGTTAGAGCCTTTGCAATAGCACTAAATCCCTTGACAAACCGTCTATAGTAGTTTGCCAACCCCATGAAAGCTCGAACTCGGCTCCCATTCGTGGGACGTGAAATCTGTGCGATGGCCTCTACCTTAGTCTGCTGCACCCCCAATCCTCCAGGATATATCATGTGGCCCAGATACTCAATCTGGTTGTGGAAGAACTTGCACTTCCCCGGATGTAATTTCAATCCGTGCGCTCTCAAGCGGTCAAACACCACCTGAAGGTGTCTCTCGTGCTCCTCCACCATAGCACTAAAGATGATGATGTCATCTATGTAGCACCGAGCAAAGTCAACCCTGCTAGAATCCTGTCCATGACTCTCTGGAACTCTGCAGGAGCGTTCTTAAGCCCAAATGGTAATAATCGCCATTGATATAGGCAATCCTTCCCGTGCTCATTGATCCCCCAGAATGTCGTCTTCTGCTTGTCCGCCTCCTTGATCGGCAACTGGTGATATCTGGACCGCAAGTCCAAAGTGCTAAAGTCCTTGGCATGCCCAATGGCATCAAAGATCTCCTCCGGTGTGGGCATGGCATACTTATCGGACTTGGTCTGACAATTTACAGGCCGGTAATCATCGCACATACGTCTCTCCGTCCAATTGCCATAGACATCCTTCTTGGCTGATATCACCGTGGCTGAAGCATACTCTCCACCAGAGAGCTCCACCAAACCGGCCTCCCAGAGATCTTGAGTCCTCATCTGAATCAAAGACCTCTCCATGTCACTGTATCTATAGGGTCTCCGAAAGATTGGCGTGTCTGTGGCCAACTCAATACGAATCTCTTGACCCAGTGCTCCCAAATCCTTCAAACTGAAGGCAAAGCAATTCCTGTAAGCCCTCAGGAACCGCCGTATACGTCGTCTCTCTCCTCCAGTGACAATGGGTCCAATGTCAGGCTCATAATTGTCCTCCGTAACTGCAACCTTAAGTCCAGCAGACTTAGAGGTAGGAAACACGTCTCGTGGTTGCTATGCCACAACCTCATGAGCAGTACTCCCTGCTTGCTCAATCAATGACAAGGCCTCATCCTGCCCCATCATCTCATCCTTGAGGACCTCCTCAACCTGAGAAGAATCCCCAACCTTATCCATCACAACCGCCTTGGCTGCCAACTCCCTCTGAACCTCGAGCACCTCCCACGTGTGCCATGGATGTCTACACCCCGTGGTCCGCACCGGCTCGCCCCCACTCACTGCCTGTACCGTCTCGGTAGGCAAAGAGACTGTCAAGGGAAGTGCACTCCGCACTCTACGTTGCTCAGCCATAGCCAAGCTGATAATCCAGGTCAAGCAATTTAGATCCATCGCTTGCCCCAACACCCGACGACGTGATGCCTCAGAAAGAGAAGGCACCACCGTGGTCCTAGTGGAAAAACCCATAGCCCGATCTTGCTTGTCGGCATTAGGCTCTACTAATTGCTACAACTGAGCATCCCACATGAGGCTAGGTCCATTATCCCGGAAAGCATGCGATCCTGGGAAGCTGAGCAGTGTAGGTAGTGCTGCTCGTGGTTGATCCACCTTGTTGACCACTGCAAAAGGCAAACGGTCATCGTGTCTTACACGCTGAGACTGCCTCCATGTGTCCAAAATGCTATCCACTGTGAGGTATGCTGGCCGCTGCACCCCATCAAATGCATGCTTAAGCAGTGCGGGTGACATCAAGTTAGTCCACCATAACCGTGGACGATGAGCCCGTGACCCCACTGCAGTTGCATCCAGCAACACTGTTGACCCAAGCCACGACCGGACTTGATGCACACTGGCCATCACACTGGCCCGAGAATTGCCCATCAGTGGCACATTCTCCAAGATGTATGCTGGAGATACAGTTTGATGAAGCTGTAAGTGGCGCAAAACCCGCACCATCTCCCAAAACAGACCCAACCTCGAGTCTCGCAATCCATTGCCATGCCCGGCTGATGAATGCCCTTGGCAGGGCCAACCTGCCACTACCAAATCAATGGAGCCAACCCGCTCCAAATCCTACGCCCTCAGCAACGAAATGTCTCCTGGCAAGGCCTGCTGATATCCACGAACTGCAGACACCGGCAACAACTCAGGGTACTACTGCACCAACAGAGCAACATGGCGTAGGGACACACGTCGTGCAGTCTCATCCCTCTCCACATACAGGTAACGCCGTACCCATACACCTGTCTGTAGAATAGCAGCCAATCCGGTGCTGATCCCGCCAAACAAGTCCAGAAGGCAAATGCCTTCATCCAGACACTGCCACATGATCGGTGTGGTGTCCAATGGTGACAACTGAGGTGGACCTGGTGCAATCCCTGCACTGTCCTCCTCTCCTGACGGTACAAAAGCCTCTACCCAGGACACGATAATCAGTAACCCGCTGCAAATCCTTGCTCGAGCCCCACAATGGAGTGTGAGCAACCATGGCAGACAATTCCGCCATACCATACATGTCATCCTGCTCTCCCGGAGGTAACACATCCTCTGAATGAGTGTTGGCATCCAACAACTCTCCAGGCCAAGTCACTGCAGCTGTGAATGCTGCCAGTGTTGGCATCTTGCCTCGCTGGGCAACCGCCACTCCTCCTATGAACGTCACATGGAGCTGCACACGTTGGCCCTCCCCTGACTACCATCCAGGCCTATAGGAAGCTGACTCCTCCCAAAAATCCAGGGTGAAGCCCATGGGGTACAACACTGCCCTACCAACAAGGACATCGTACGAGACCGCGTCTGTCACAATGGCCTTGGCTCTCATCACTGAGCCATCTGTAGGATGATCCGGCTGTAGTCTGATAGCCAACTCACGCCGTGTTATGCCCCGAGCCTGCTCTGATCCTCCCAGAGATGTCTGTATCTGGAAAGGGCACGGCTCCATATCCGCCTCCGTGAGGCCCAAGCCTACAATAGCAGCTCTGCCCAGCATCAATGGCTGAGCTCCTGAGTCCAACAAGACCCGCAATGGCCGGTACCTCTTGCCTGCCGGTCCACTCAAACACAAAATGCCATCCTGGTTGTCTAACATGACAACTCTAGGTGTCACCATGGCGCGCTCAATGGCTGGCCTAGCTGACAGCTCCATCAACCTGACAGCTGCAGCTTGCCATGGCGCCGCCGTGGCAGTCTTGACCCTCACATCCGAGGATCCCTCCGGCACTACACCTCCCACTATCTCCGCAGAAGATGAAGTAACCTCCCCACTCTCACAGAGTGACGCTGCTAGCCTGAACACCTCAGCTGGTCTTACCCCTGGCGTCGCAATCATGGTAGCCGAGAACAATGGAGCCTGGCACACAGCTGTGGCCGCCCCCAGCAGCACACTAGTTGCCGTAGCCTTGGTAACACTAAGTAGTGGTGCTGCCCGTGTAGCTCTCCCCAATGGCATAGTAACCTCCGCCTCGGTAACAGTCGGGCGGGAACTAGAGGCCATGGACAGCGTCAACACTGTCTCTGCCAATGTGAATGACTGAGGAAGCCTGGCCTAACGGCTTGCCTCCCCACGCTGTGGATCTAACTCCACCTCCGCACCCCGTGGCTCGGGAACTCGTGCTGCTCCTCGAGTCACTGCCGCAGCTGACTCCACTTGCACTAGTGGTAGTCTTGCCCCGCACATAGTGGTAGTGGTAGTGCTGCCCGACACTAGTGGTAGTGGTGCCCCACCCACAGTGATAGTGGTAGTGGCACCCCTCACTAGAAGCCGGTTGGCCATGCCTTGGTCACCACCCTGACCTCCGCGTCCTTGGCCATGTTGAGCTTGCCCTTGGCCTGCACCTCGTGCCTAGCCACCTCGTCCTCTCTGGGCTGCTCCACCTCGCCCCCGGCCACCATTGTTCCCTTGGAACTGGCCTGGGCACAACTCAGGATGCAAACCATAGCACTGGGCTTCTCCATGCCCGTACTTGCCACAATGCCCACATTGCAACTGTACAGGCTGTGCCAGTGCTAAACCATTGCCTCCCTCTGGGCAATCCTTCTTGATATGGGGTCCTCCACATATCCAGCATACCACATCCGCCCATTGTTGGCTAGCAAATGAAGGGAGAGACCCTTGCATCTGAGGTCCTCTCTGCCCTTCCCTGGGCTTCACCTGAGCTCCCTTGCTGCCTTGAGCACGTTGAGGTAGTGGCTGGCTAGGAGCACCACTACCCCGTGGTGCCTCCTTAGCAATCCCACCATGACCACTCATTCCTCCACCATGTTGAGCTATAACCGCTCCGCCAGCAAAAACACATTTGCTAAGGTGGGTTGGGCCACTTGTAGGAGAGTTGCATCCCGCACCCTTCTCCTCAGCTCCTTGTCCAATATCCCATACCAGAACTGGACTGCCTGAGCCTCCGTAACTGCCATGGCCACAGCTCAGGTGGTACCGGCTCCAAGGCCGGATGGTCCACCTCCTGCTCCTGAGTGAGGAGACATGGGAGGCATGGGATTCATGTGCGGGGCAGCACTACCACTAGTGAGGGGTGCCACTACCACTATGGGTGGGGCACCACTACATTTATCAAGCGCCTCATGCGAGTGAAAGCCTCCCTCAAGCTCTCAGTAGGCTTCCTCTGGAACTCTTGCAAGCTCCTCAACTTCTCTGTCCTCACCCCTTGGTAGTTCATTCTCAACTCTTCGAAGAACTCCACAACAGGGTTGAAGGCAGGCACCGCCACTGGTGCTGGTGCAGCAGTGGCTTGGGTGGCCGTCGTAGTTGCTGTACCACTAGTCCCACTACTGCTCGTGGAAGCTGCCGGTGTAGCTGCCGGTATGGCTGCTGCCCTTGTCCCTCTAGTGCCTCTAGTGATGGAGACACAGTCGGGTGACCAGTACATCCTCCACTCCTCGATCTCAACATCGTGCCCCCGCCTAAACTCATGGTAATTGTCCATGGGCGGCCCCTCAAGGTGCTGAAACAACCCCTTCCATGCCATGAAAGGCGTAAACAGTTGTGGATTGTGCATTTGCTGCAAGTCACACCAACTGTCAAACTCCTGGATAAAATCATCCAACTCAATGGTGCCCACCGCCCCAGAGTACCTTCATGGCCCCTTGGTGGCTCCATACATCTCCTCCATCGTGTCCCACAACAATGGCAAGGAAACAACTTGCACCGCCGGTGTGAGTCTTCCTGATTCACAATCCGAATCAGAATCTTCTGTAGAAGACACAGGAGGTGAAGGTGGCCTAAACCGCACACCTCGTCTCGTATACCCGCTAGTATCGCTAGTGTTCGTACTGGCACTTTCCCCAGCAACTAGTAGCACCTCCGTGTTGACAAACTGACACTCAACCGGTCATGAACATGTCTCTAACCCCCTCTCCACAAGGTAACCGGGTAGAGAACTTGATGCGGCTTATGGTTTGGAATACTAGGTTCCTAACATAGCCTGCACTTGCACCTGCATCCACCGCAGGCACTCCTATGGTTGGCTGGTCATCACCTCCAACCTCACCACAGGAGAAACAAAGATGGTCTGACTGGTCATCAACCCAGCCTCACCATCAACAACATGCTCTAGGGTGGGATCGGCGATCAAGCCCGAGTCCACCACCTATAAAATCAAGCGCCCACACAAAACTAGCATGGCGCACAATCAAGAATGCAGGTGTGGAGGGGATCTAAACACAAGAATGAAAACAACAACTCCCCTACACCAAAAATCTCTCCACAGTGTCGCTCCTGCAACCCAGCCCAAACCCGGACTGACTTTTGCCTCCACCTACGGAAAGGTCTCGGCCTACAGAGAAGGTGGAAAGCTACGAGGAAGGGAAACTAAAGCAATGCCTATCCCCAGCACGTTCTCATCCCAACACCCTCTTTTTTCCTCTCTTCTCTCACTTGCATGACCATGAGAGCATCCTGTAGACACTCCTCGAACCGCCCTCCACGAGCTCATGAAACTTGGCCTCCAAGGCCCCATGCAAGCCTCCACAGGGTCCGCCAGTGCCTCCTTACGTCCACCAGCCATTCCTCTGAATGGAACCACCTCAGGAAACCACACCATTCGCTAAAGGTTAAAAAATGGAGCAAATAGAGGTACATATAGGCCCCAACAACATTCTGTCCAAAGGCATTACCTGCAGGCTGGTCTCCCCCATAGTTAAGAATTGGGCTGAAAACCAGAAAAGATTACCTGCAGGGGAGTAATCCCCTTTGTTAAAACGCAACAGGGAGGCAATTCCGACTTTTCTGCTGGATCAGCTAGCTCAAAACCGTTGTTCTTCAGAGCCCAGCCTCCCCATCAAGGTCCCACGAAACGAGTGAATTTATTTTATTTTATTTTATTATTATTATTATTTTTTCACTCTAACTGTTCGCGGCCTTCCGTGGCTCCAACCGCCACTACTCCTCACGGCCCGCCCTAGGCGCTCGTTGGCCACGGGCTGCCCAATGATACCCCGTGATACCACTCCCACGAGCCTTCACGGCCCGCCATCCTCATGATCTGGTCACTGTGCCAACCCGTTGTGTCCGCACAACGGGTTCCAACGGTCACGGTCAACCATCACGATCTGGGCTCGTGGTATCTCATGATACCGCCCCAACGGTCCATCATGGCCACTATTCCTTGCGTTCCCTGGAACTCCCAACGAGTTCCCATGCGTTCCCGAGGTGTTCCCGGCGTTCCCACGCGTTCCCGAGCTCTCCCCGAGCTGGGGTTTGCTCCTGCATCTGCTGCCGCTGAGCTATGGCTTCTGCGGAGCCATCAGCCCCGTCTCCCTGCACTCCTGAGCTCTCACGGCCCACTAGAAGTGCCCCCAACTCAACAAGCAAGCTATATGCTGCCCAGCAAGCTCCATTTCTCCACGAAACTCACAAAAGTGAATTTGAAAATACACACCTTGATAAACTTGGTGTACCTGCATTTCTACTGCACATTCCCTGGCTCTAGGACGCCTCACTGCTGCCCTTCCAGCCCCGCTCTTGCCACTCCAAGAGCCCTCACACTGCTGAGTTTCAAATTGAAACTCCAACTCAGCGCATGCTTCATAAAATGCATTGATTTGCACACAAGAGGGACCAGCCCCCTCTCTTCACTCATACCTCTTCATGAGCTTGGAGCTGAGGCTCCCAACGGGCTACGATGCATCCCCTCGCAGCTCCACCATTCGACTGCTCCTCACCTACCCGCAACAACTAGTTTTGGGCAGAAATACCTGGAGCTGATCATATCATCTCCAACCTGCAACATGCTAGTTTCCCATGTGCAGCCCACATTCCTGCAGCTCCTTAACTCAGCCTGCAGCTGAAGAAGACAACCACCAGTTCGCCCACTCGTGGCCAACATCTCCTCCGCTTCACACTAGAAGCCCAAACTTGGTTGCCATAGCGTTGAGCTATGCAACGCCGCTCTTCAACATAGGCTATCCGCCTCTCTATCCATGGCAAACCTGCAACCTGTTCGCCTTTGCACTCTATCCGCTTTGGATAGGCTATTGCACGGCTCCCTGCACTCTAGGCTGAACCGCTTCTTATGATCTGAAAACACAAGTGCTACAACTAACTCGAACCTGACACTCACAGACTCGAGCTGATCTTTCTCGAGTGATAAGGAAAGGAATGATACAAGCATACAAGCTATCTCAAACTCACACACTCGCACATGAAAACATCACTCATATATTAAGTCGAACCAAGTGCACCTCACGCCATGGGGAATCCACACTACGGCGCCATAGCTAGACGCGGTGAGGCTCAACTCGAGAAAGTTGAGCCCACCGCGATCTGCCGTGAAGATAACAACGCCAGGTGCCCAAACATGTATTGGCCCCTGGATTGACACTTGGGTCAATCCCAAATGTCAATATATAAAAGCTAGCTATTTCGCTAACTTCACACCAGTGGTAAAATTACTTGACATACCCTACTAGAATCATTGTATTTCATATCTCTAGAAATGGAAATAAATTTGCCGTGCTTGCTTCTATGTGCCATCACAACAATCCTGCTCACGTAAATGCACGATTCAAAAACTGTAGATTATAGAGTGTCGCTGGTCATGGCATCTTACTTTTCTGAAAACAGCCTGAGTTTTCAGCAGACAACTTACACCATAACCACAGCCATTAGGCTTTTTTGCCTTCCATACAACATCAGTGCTATAAGATTCTAATCTTGCCCATAGTTGTAAGGAAAAGGGTTAAATAGCACATAGCAATGTAGTCATGAAAGGCAGGGTTTGCTACGGTCATGGCTGGTCATGGCTGATGCGCTTCGCAAGCTCAACTGAATATTCAGATCGGGCATTCCAAATACTCCGCATCTGTCCCAGTCATGACCATTCACATTTGTCAATCCTTAGCCCTTAGAGATTACCAAGCACCTGTTTAGTGAGGAAGCATCTAACATGTTTCGAAATAGAAGCTCGGACATTGCCAGCTGGTTACATATCACCTCAAATCTGATTATGTGGTAGCCTGCAAAACATCACAACCCATTAGAGTATATTACCCCCAACAAGGACCTACCAAACAACTTGACCCCTTGGCCCTCTCTATTTGTTTGATGCACAAAAAATCCTCACCGTATCACTGCACAACAACTTCTGATACAGGTAATTATTTCAGTTCCTCTGTGGATCAAATTAGGACCCAGACGCCAATAACAGTACCAACAAAGAGACACAACAAGCATCATCACAAAGGATGCATTTCCATAGAAGCCCTTGACCTTTATTTGCTAGACTGATAAATTTTGGGCAGTGGTGGGTTATGTCCCCACAGGAGATGGTGGCACAAGAATTCAGCTGCACATGAACAAGAATATGGGAACTCTTGCAGGATGCACATGGTCTTGTAAATTCATACTCCAGTGCTACATAAGACTGCACCTTGCACTTTCCAGAAAGAACTAGATCGGTTTTAATGAAAAGAAAAGCCAAAACTACGTCTTCCTGGTAAGATATTGTCCATAGTGCACCACCGGAGCACTCAATGACCTGTGACTACAATTTAGAACCATTCCTCAAGATGCACAAGATAAAATGTAGCATGGTTGAGTTGCAACTGGATCCTCTGGTTGCAATTCATATACTTGAAACCTAGTTTGAATAGTGTAAACGAAAAAAAACCCCACCTCCATGTAGTTTGATAAATTCGACGTAAGTATGGAAGGCATTCAGGCATTTTGAAGACCACTCGGTGCGCATCCACCACACTCCCATCTGCAATACATGCTGACAAGAGCAATCCCCACTTGGACATCTGACACAAATCCAGCTTTGATGATGCTTGCATGAATCTGCTTGCCCATTTCTAGGGCGGTCGGGCTGGCACACGCATGGAGGGCGCTGATGAAGGTGATGTTGTTTGGCTTCATGCCTTCTACTAGTTGCATTTGTTGAAAGAGGTCCAAAGCCTCTTCATTGTGCCCTTGGTGAGCATATCCTGCCATCATCCCAGTCCATGCAGAGACCACATCATTGTGTCAAATACGACGCGCGCATCCCCCACACACCCGCATTTGCAATACATACAGACAAGTGCAGTCCCCACTTGGACATCTGATTCAAAACCAACTCTGATTATGCCGGCATGTAGCCGCTTGCCCTGTTCGAGTGCTGTTGGGCTGGCACATGCATTGAGAATGTCCACATATTCTGAGAAGTGATCTGCAATCATATCCATCAGATATAGCCCTACCTTCAGGGACAATCCTGCCTCATGTGAAAACTTGTATTTAGTCTTTCTTGCATATGAGAGAGGTGGGCTTCAACTTCAAAATATGAGGTTCAAGGACTTGGCTTGGTCTTGCCTTTGGACCTCAAAATCCTCCGGGTGGCAGTTGGACTCCCTACCACCTAAAAGCAACATTGTTTCAGCCCACCCTGGTACATGAGACTCACCCCAAAATTGCCATAGCTCCAATGACAATCTGGTGAAGGGCATGTGGATACAAGGTGAACTAACATCATCATCAAAACACAATGCTGATTTCAGACTGCCGATGTTGCCATTTGCCCACAATTGCTGAAGAGAATTTACTCATAACATGTTTGCCACAACTGCTAGAGAGAAAGAGATAGGGAGAGGGAGAGGGAGAGAGAATGTACTCGTAAGACAGTGTTTGCCATAGCCTTGTGGCCAATGACCACCATCATGAAGTAGTAACCAACAGCAATATGTTGTGCCAAAAACCGATCCTCGCTGCACTCATCTCCACCTACAGCCTGCAACAACAGAGCAACTCCACAATTTGGGCAACAGACATGTAAAGACTTTAGCTTCAGTATTAGAGCATGGCCTGGTCATGTGGACTTTGTGACAGTGCTATAAGCTCTTGGTTGAGATAAACAGCGATGCAAGTGCCAAAGCTCCACCAACCACATAGAAAATAAAAATGTACTTGTGAGACTGTTTGCTGCAAGTTGCAACTTTGAGACCATAGACTCGGGAAATGAGAAAGCAGAAAAAGAAATAAACCTACAACATCAAGGAAGCTCAAAGAGCTTATGGGACAAAAGAAAGCATATTAATAAATTCATCAAAAGATTCAAACCTGGACAAGTGCAACTGTCGTGCAGGAATTGCATTTGTTTAAGATAACTAGAAGAAACCCACGTGCCCTCAGCACGATAGTATAATCTGGCATGTTATTGAGAAAGTACTGCTCAATAGCTAGGGTAGAAATGTAGCCATAGAAACAATTTCTGAAACGAACAAGTAGAGTCATCAGAAGCATCTAGTTTTCAAACCTCAATTGATGTCACAGACCTTGAGGGTAGGGAGAAGAAACAAAGAGAGAGAGAGAAAGAAAGAAAGAAAGGGAAGAGAGAAAGAGAGAGTACTTATGCCATTCCAACAACATGTAGTGTTCATGTGGACTTTATGATATCATAAAGCCTGGTTTAGGCACCTTCAAATTGCCCCAATCCAACTCTTTCTACATACCTCCTTCTGTCATATCCGCACCAGAAAAGCAGATGTGGGGTGTTCCAAGTACAATTGGCTAGTCCAACTAGCTAATCATGTGGCCATGATCTGAAAGGCTCAAATCCTCAAAAAAACCTGCTTCTTCTATGACATCATAGTTATCCACGGCTAGGGTTGCCTCTCCAGCCATGAAATCTTTCAGATCTCCTCTAGGTTTACAATCATATCGAGGGTCATCTAGCTAATTTTTGATCACCATAACCAGCCTGTCAAGATTCTCAACCTGCAAACGACAACGACGGAGTGCTGTGAGGACACTTGCAAGACTAAAAACTCGTTCGGTCTCAATTTGGGACCCCGGGATGCCAAAGATTTGTTTGGCAAGATATGCAACGTTGGGAAATTGTTGCTCGTGATCACGCCGCCATAACAAGGGATCGGTTGTTGCAGTTATAGGAACAATGAATCGCCGAAATAATGAAAGTTCAGCCTTCACTACTGCAGCACTTGCTTCTTCGTTTGATGCTCCCACACCAACGTCCTCATATGTTTCAGGAGATGAAACAACTTCAGACTCGCATGTAGCCGGGTTCAGCCGCTTTAACAAACCATCAGCAAAGGCAATAGACATTTCTGGTCATAGTCCTGAACAAGTTGTACAGCAGCGTCACAGCCCACATATATTTGACACAAGTTTCAGCCCCTTGAAACGAGGATCCAACATAAGTGCAAACATATTATGCGCCTTGCGTGCATCAAAATGCCATAGAAATGCAAGGAAAGGTTTGAGAACATGTAACACCTTTTGCCGTATCCTGCTTTTCAGTAGGAGAAGCTCCAATTCGAACACATCTGGCGGTTGCGTCTCCTCATCAAACTCCAACATCTCCCTTTGCATGATAACTGAGATGGATATGGACGCATTGAGTGCATCAGAAAGTAACCAATGACCTCGAGATTGGTTTGCCACACAAGCTGTCACGACAGATTTCAAAGAACTTGTAACAACCTCTGCAATAGCCCAGATTTGGGGCTTAGGAACTCTTTGCTGGAGCGTCAGACTTTGACGACCATAACAAGTGACAATGGCCTCTTTGAACTCCATGGTTTCTTCAAACATTATCACCTTTGATGCAAATCTGGTTTTGACAGGAGTTTTCAGTTTCCGAGGCCGTAACCCTGAATCCACACAGGCCTTGTTCCACTCAATTCTGTCCTTTCCACTTTTCTTGGGTGATTGTTTTTTGTAGTGACGCTTGAGCATCGGAAACTGAAACCTCCTTGAAATCTACACAAACTTTGGCCTCATTTGTTGCGTATTGGCATGCTTTAGACATCACATGTGCAAAGCATATGCCCTCAAAAACTGTAAGGGATTTCAAAACATCGCATGATACGACAGATCTGAGAGCGGCAACCATTGTGCTCAAATTACCTCCTTCATCCTTGACAAAGGCAATAATGCGTCTAGTCAAATCAAAACTGTCGAGTAAGGTTTTCAACTGAACTGCCATCGCTACCCTTGATGTGTCAGACACTTCAAATAGACCCACAGTAACATGAACAGGAACCCACTCAGAACTAATGAAATTGATTACCAAGGCAAAAGTGTCGACTCCACCCCTGCTCATCCATAAATCGAAGTTGGCAGATGTAGAGACACAACTTCCAAGGGAAGGCAACACATGACGATCCATCGTCTTAGCAACCATTGACGGCAAAACCTCGTCCACAAATTGTCTCCGAGAAGGAAATATGACACGAGGACACCGCCTCAAAACCAATCTTCTAAGCCACAAATTTTCAACAGATGAGAGGGCCCTGTAACCTTTAGCAATGTAAAGTGTAAGGTCTTCCAAAAATTGCACTTGCTGCTCATCTGTTTGCTTGTAAGGATTTGTGGACCCAAAGTATCATGTAATGGCACAACCTATAGGCAAAGTTCGTTTCTTACTTGCTTGACGGCTGTGCTCGAGCTTCGCAGATCCTTCGCAGCCAAATGTGCTTTCATCGTAGCAAGCAATTCCGGATGAGCAACGTCAACATGCTTGCGCATGGCAGTGATACCATGTAGCTTGTTGTATTTCACAAGACCTTTTCGGAGCACACTACGCTTACCAACAAGCTGATTGGAAGTCATAGGCTGGGATCGACAGACAATACAGCGCAATATCTGAGGATTGACATGGTCCACCTCAGCTGCATCATTCAACGCAAAGAATGACCAACAGACAGAGCCTCTATTGTGTGGTTTCCAGAATTTGCCCTGTGCTTGCAAAACAAGGAGCTGCTGTTGTGCAAGTTCGATTTGCGGATCTTCGAGAACCTCATCCACGATAGCAAGATCATGCCCAATTTGCTCACCTCAGTGTCATCATGTGGTAAAATGTTGGAAGATGCAGGGATTTCATATGCTTGCAAGGCACAACTAGCTTGCTCATCCATGATTTCCCGGAGGGAGCCCAAAGTCTGTAGACTCTAAGCTCGCAACAATGTTGGTCTGCCATCGCATTTGGGCGCTCAGAGAATTAACACGATAGAGATCTTCAGAAGGCGGCTGCATAATCACTACTCATGAATGCAGCTCGGTTGTAATCACATCTCAAGGTCTTCTTCAAAAGTTGATACCCGACTGATTTTCAAAGGTTCCAGTCAGGTTCCATGATGTAGTCGGCCAGGTTGCCCCCCGCCGGTTCCAGCTTGGGCCGGGTAAGTGGCGAGATGGCCCTCGCCGGTTCTAACTCAAACCGGGTCCACCAAAAACTTGGGTGGCGGGTCTCAATAGTACGATACCGTGACTATTATCCGGCCGGGTATATATGTCAACATATATACCCGCCCAACACTGGTTCAAACCCCGAACCACCTGAGTAACACACAGTGTGCACTTACTAGCTGAGCTACCAGCCGATGTGCTTTTTAAATCTCAAACCTCCTCCATCTTCCATTGGAAATTAACACCAAAATATTATGCAATATCTTATCAATTTTATATTTTACCATAGATTGTTTTTTTGTGTTTTGTACATATTGAAGAACATCATATATTCCTTAAAACCATTAAATTATATATTAATGGAAATAACTATCCATACCCGGAAACTATTCATACCCTCAGGGTATATTTTGGCATATACATCCATACCCGGGGGTTATATAGAAATCTGAAAAGTTAATTTACCCATACCCGGAGGGTAAATAATTTTTGAGATTTCAATTTATCCATACCTGGAGGGTAAATGATTTGACAAAAATAACTTACTTATACTTCAATATACCCACACAACACTGGAGGAAACCTCATCGGGGGGAGACGTTCTCCTTCAACCAGTGCCGGATGGCGGCGTGCACCTCGTGAAATGAAGAGGAGAGTGAGAGATCCAGTGTTTTTGTCACATGTGAAAAGTAAGGCACAGTGACAGGCTGGAGAAAGGGGCATGAACTTTTCTGCGTTTTCTAGAATCTCAAATGGCCCAGTCACACCTCATCTTTATCCTTGAAGTGTGATGTGCAGTTGAAAAATAGGATCACAACACTGCACGAAATGGAACAATATGCCAGGTTGGTTGGGTAACTTCCAATCCTTTTGAATAGCTGCCTATCTGCTTGGGCTTGGCCAAAACTGTTCAGTTGAAAGTTGGTTCAAACTCTCCTCAAGTTGTGTATGGAAATTGAATTTCCTATTAACTTATTTGTTCAAAGCTTGGCAAAGTTGCTGTACTCCATGGGCCATCTGGCTCTAAACTATGCTAGAACAATTTGAAGTTCTTTGTTGGTAATTTATCCACCCCCATGGAATATTCACATTCGAAAGTTAGATTTTTCAATTAGACTGTCGACATAGGTCTTGTAACAAATATGAATGGAACCTAACTTGCATCTTTCATTGACTTGACATTTATTAATAAGGAAGAATACTCTAGGATCTGCAATACAGCAGCTCTAGGATATCCTGATTAAGCTTAATAACATTCCCATCATTGACCAAACAATCTTAAGGGCCTCTTCTTGCAGTGAAAGAGTACTAAACTATGATGGTCCCAACATCTGCTCTGGAACAACCCATTTGTCAAAATCTGCCTCAGAGAGAACCCCGAGTTTGAGTGCTGCTGCCTGTGTGAGAATGACCACCAATGCAAACCATGGTCAGAAGAACAGAATAACAAATAGTTATCCTCTTCCTTCACCATGCATTGCTCTTGCGCCCTCGGGAATGGTCAATGAATAAACTAATCACAAGACACAACACTCTTTGCAGGCTGAGAGTTGAAGAAAGTTTCATATGCAGCAACCTATCATCTTCCGGAACAATTTGTTATCATAAACTTTGTCTCAGCTTTGAATGTTGAGCGAGATAGACAAACACATTTGAATGGCAAAACTACTAGCCAATCACAGACTGAAACATTCTTTGCACTTGCCTTAAGAGTAGTTCCTTCTTTATGAGCCGTTTTGGCAACTGATGCAGCTTTGTCATATCCAATCACCTGGAAACAAAACAACCTTAGCAAGAAAGGATTGCCTAGCAGTAAACTTGCTGTTCAGAACTCTCCTGTCTCAACAGTCTTGTACATAGCCTCAAACCTTTAAATGTATGAACAGGATAGGGAATATCTATCCTTGCTACAAACTCACAGCGGAGCCAATATTACTGAAAACTAAAGGTAACTAGGAGAGTTTAGATCGAATATCAGAGATAGGTCACTATGTTTGTAGTGCTCTTCTCCCATTCATCAGAATTTGCAGAAAGATTTTCAATGCAGGCTCAAAATGCTGGCGAGTGCTTAACCAGACCTCCATGTGGGTGCCAAAATAAAGATTTTTAGCAACTAGATCCCTAATCTTTCTTTTGGGTTTTACTGGCATTGACAGCATATTGCCCTGTGTTATAAGACAGAGAAATCTAAAGCTCAACTGCAGGAACGGGCTTCAACAGCTAAGCCAACTGCAGACTCGCCCAGCAGCAACTGAGCACAACACGCGAGTGAAAGAGACAGCATACAATCTAGCCAAGCAGGAACCCAGACTCCTCCAACTGAGAGGGAATGAGGCAAAGAGAACTCACAGGATTTAGTGCCGTCACAAGCATCAATGACTGCAGTCCTCCACACATTACCCCGATGTCCCCATAAGGATTTAGACAGCATACCAGATATCCTCTCTCGAATTTGAACTTGGAACTCCTCAGATTCGATATAGAGAGAAGAAGCTACTTTATTGCCATGTTTGATAACTACGTCTAACCATGACACTTGTGTACACAAGACAATGGGTAGCATATATGATGTACATCATCTAAAAGTACACTCCACACTATCATGTATGCATCCTAGAAAATCAGCAGTCATGTTTTGAAAACATGACAGTAACTGTATGAAGCCAAAGCATACCTCACGCAGTATCTGGGAGATGCGGCGCTGGTTGGCCTCAATGCCCACAACACAGTTCTTTCTGAATGATTCTGCACCATCTCCAACCAGCCTCATTGACTGATTTTCTCACACCCATCCAACACAAACCACCATCAGCCAACACTAGGTTTGCTAAGTCTATCTACACAAGCGAACGATCTAAAAGATCTCTCCTAATCCTGATCATTTTAGGAACGTGATCACTTGCCACACAATTAAGTGCCCAATGAAACAAATGATAATAAAACAGGTACGAAGCCAAACAAGGAGGACAGTGCACCTGCAGCAATGAGTTTGCAAGAAGAGGCTTGAAGACGTTGAGCTCGAAGTGACCATTGGAGCCTCCAACTGTGATAGCCACATTGTTGCCCATCACCTGGACATGGTTTGATGTTAACCCATCATGCCTTGAATTACAACGTCAAGACCAGCACAAACTGAATGGCTAGTTACAGCAGTCTCATTTCAAAGATAAATCCACCAGATTGTGAAGGCAGCTATATAATACTGCCTATGCTAATTCCCAAACTTATGTGACTGGAGAAAAATCTGTAATTTGAGATATCTCGAATACTTAAAATAAACATAAATGAAACATTGGGCTTGTGCCTGAAGAACATAAGGTGCTTGTATATCTCCAATATAGTCTCTGTTGAGAGAGAGTTTCAGTGACTAAGAGTCGACGCATGACTAGTTCCCCTAAGCTACTCACTCAAAAGTCAGAGTGACCATGTGAAAAATGAACATACTGACTATTATTTCCCAAACCTAAGGCTACGAACATGACAAAAACCATGCATCCAACCTGATTCCATGGACCGCAGTTGTCACTACCCCAACATCAGGTCTGACCATTAATACAACTGCAGACAGTGATTGGAGTTTCTGAAAATAAAAAGAGACCATAAATCCTGAGAAAACAAAACAACCTTCACCAAACAATGTCACGGTTTTAAATTGGACAAAAGCATTTATAAATCTACTAAGGGATGTAGCACAACTAACAACCTGACAACAGACCATTGTCAAAGCTTCACACTGTGTCGGATTGACCTTTCCCTGCACACAAGAACAAATCACAGCATCACCAAACAACTGTCTCCACCACACAGTCCAAGAGCCTTGCATGCAAAATCATATGCAGAGAAAGTGTCACTGTAATTCCAAAGTTCCTCCTACAAGCTTAAACTGGTGTGAGTGCACCCAGCAGGCCAGGGAATTAGAACCAGGCTAGGTCCTCTTGATCAGATTAAAACCACCTCATCCATATGTCAAAGAGATATGATATTAACTACCACTCATAAATCACTAAGTATAAGTGGAACACTTGTCACTTAAATGAGTCTGAAGGAGCCATGTCATAGGTATCGGTGAACACAAACCATTATCATCATAGAGACAACAAGAAATATGTGACGTCCCCTGAAGTGTGAAGGGTGTATGGACCAGTGAAATTCCAAATGAGATTTCCAAAAAATAAGTAAGTCAACGCTTTCATACAACTGCCAAGAAAGGAGAGAAACAAACAGGCATAATGCTGCTGCCGGGCTCGTTTTCTGGAAGGTTAAGCTCGCCCAGTCCACATCGAGGTCCACTGCGAAACATGATCTAAGAGTCAAGAACAACCAACTTAAATAAAATTAGCTTGAAAAATCCAGGCACCACATCTAAGTGTACAATCTGTGTACCTTCCAAGGAAACGGATGTCATTTGCAACCTTCATGAGTGAGACAGCGACTGTATTGAGTGCCCCACTGGCCTCCACAAATGCATCGTGTGCGGCCTGCAACAATACCAGTCACACAGGTGTCATGAATGGCTGAATGTCATCCATATCCTCCCAAGAAACCAAAGGGTAATAAAGGAACATCTCAAATCTTCAGAAAACAAACAGCGAAATACCAGCGCTTCAAACTTGTTTGGGGCTGTGACAAATGGTTGCTCAGTCTCCTTGGCCACTTGAGCAGCAATCTTCTTATCGAAGCTGCACATTAAATCTTAATTCCCTTAATGTCCAGTCTATATCCTTCTCACAAAACAACGTTAAAAATGTTAAAACAAATGTTAACAAAAGCCTCACAATTGGGGGAAGGCACAAATCATCCACAACCCAGTGCGACGACAACTTGTTTCAAACCACCAGAATGATAGGCCATCAACTGCCCTACAACATGTTTTGATGTGGAATTTGCCACACTCGAGCAACTAAATCACAGAAATGAGTGTCATGCAGCTGTTTAAATCAAGTAAAGAACAATTACAGACATAGCTGTGACGCTTTATTGTGCCTGGTGCATATTGCTGGCATACCCCTTTTTCGTATTGAGGCCGGTTCCCACGGCTGTCCCACCTTGCGCCAGCTGTCATCAGGGAGAGAGTAATGACTCATAATTTCAGAATGTCAAGTCACTCCAAGTAGCACCACAGATACTAGACACGCCAGGAAGGGGAGGGGTGAGAGGGTTAGATTGCTTCCAACTTGTTTTGCAGCACAATAAGGACAAAATGAAATGGGTTGAGGATGAAACACCTGATACAGACGTGGTAGGGAAGCCTCTATGCGCTGGATGCCATATTCCACCTATCCTCCCTCACCAAAGGTCTTCCTCAGTATCCGAAGTCCACATTCCTCTTTGCACATCTTTGTTATGGTGGCTAGGGTGAAGCAAATATCCTTCAGCAGGAAATCCTTGCCCATCTCATCTTAAGACCTAAATCCACATACCACAAACTGTCCCATAGCCTTTCAGTTGAAACAAGTCATTCCTCTTGAATACCTGTGTGGTGTAACCACTGAACTCCTGCCCAAGAGTCAAAGGGACAGCATCCTGAGTGTGCGTCCGACCAATTTTGACGATGTTCTTGAAATCTTCTGTCTGCCATATGCCAACTTTCCGATCCATATTACACTCCCCACCCTCAGCACTGCTGATGGAATGCGACAGATTATACACAACAAGACACACACATGCATGGGAGCAGACTGTACATGGGGTACACATTGTGTCACTCACAAATGACATGCAAATGCTTTTTCCATGGCCACTCGATCCCATGGTGCATCCTAAACCAGCGATTCCACGTTCTCACAAAGAAGAGATTTGTGAAGTAGGGTACCTTCTGTGCCAAGGCATCATGAAGACCATGCAACTTGGGTATCAGCCTTGTGTTGGCCTCTATGACTGCTGCAATATGCATTGCCTGCAAGACAAAACCCTTAAATAAAGAAAGTTGCTTTATTCACGAATCAGCAGCAGATAACGATCTAACAATACTTTTGGCCAGCAGCTGATGCAAGAGAGACAAAAGAGGCCACTTCCACAAGCTATCCATGAAGTTCAGGCAAAGGAAAGAGAAGGCCAGCAACACACTGTAGGAAAAGTATCATTTGATGACTGGCTCATGTTGACATGATCATTGGGATGCACGCCTTTGCTGCCTTGCTTCAACCCTAATATCTCACTAGCCCGGTTTGCTATGACCTGCAACAACATTGACCCAGTATTTAGTTATGGCATTTCCAGGCAAACATGGATCCCTCATCAAACTTTTGTACATCTGCCTCCTCTACTGGATGGTCATCTGTAACACATCTATGACTTTTTATCATACACTGGGAATGAGTGTCAACTTTCACATGTTCACATTTCAAAGAAAAGTGGGCTGCAACATTCAAAAAACAGCTCGAATGGCAGCCTTACAAAAAGATTGGTTTCAAAACTTTACAGCTCAATCAAAGGTCAGGTACTGCCATTTAAGTTCAGCCGAGGTGGTAGAAAGCAGCCCCTTATTGCCCCAATTGTGAGTGTGCAGAGGAGTTCATAGTAGCAAGGAAAAACACAAATAAAGCAGATCATCCAAGTGAATGTGTTCTAATTTCTCAATACAATGAGAGAACTGTCCAAAAGAAACAAGATGCAGACCTCATTAACATTCATGTTGGTTTGGGTGCCGCTGCCTGTCTGCCAGACAACCAGTGGAAAATGGTCGTTCAGCTTGCCACGTGCCACCTCCTCAGATGCTTGGACTATGGCATTTCCAATTTTGCTGTCCAGCCCATACTCCATGTTCACCTGACGCCCAACCCTAAAAATGAGTGCAATTGCAGGAATGCAAAGAGTAGCCTCCATCATCAAACATTGCTTGATCCAGGAAACCTAGTTTGAAACCTAACGTTGTCCTGTGATCCGACAACCAACACACTAACAGGACAAGCTTGACACCTGGTTCTGAAAGCTGATGCTGTTCCTAAATCTCAATTATGCTGTCCATTCACTGTCATTCATTCAGAAGCAGACAGAAATTTAGGTCGTCTTGTAGCAAAATGATGTGAAGCAAACAAAATCCATCACCGACCATCCACTTTAGAGTAACACCGAATCCACAAATAGCCTCTTCAGTTTGAGCCTCATGAAGTCCATAATGATATCCATGGTACCCATGTACTGTTCCATTAATACCCCAGATGAATTCTAGTAGCTTTGACAAACAGTTCTTTGCAGGTGGAAGGGCTCTACTATAGCAGCTGATTTTTTAAGGATGCCAAAGGCCTGGATGAGCTGATCCGGCATCCGCTCCCGCAAACCCCCAATCTCAAAATTCTGTAATGATCTCTGTGTCTGAGCACCCCAATATCTGACCAACCAGCCACACCCCTCGGTCGTAAGACTGGCACTTCAGTTAGGCATATGGCTGTACAAAAATCACACTACAGCTAAATCTTGAGGACATTCTCCAAATAGGTTAACAGCCCTAGCAACACAGCTTACCTGTCAAAGCACCTAGGGTATACAACTGAGACATGGTCGTGTGTCCGGCTCTCAATTCCAAAGAAAATGGCACCTTGTGGATGAAGGTTCCGAAGTGGGAATTGGTGAAGTGCAGAATTTACATTATAGCTCCAGGGTAGCAAGCCCCCAAGCCACCTCACGTTGGTGCTTTGCAAAGGATCAAGGGTAGATGCCACGTATCCTAATCAATCGATCCCGCTGAGTAAATTCAGCAGCTGGAAGCTGATCATTCTAACCATGCTACTTCCTCCCAACCTATCCAACAGGGATGATCCTTGACAGTGACTAGTTCTTCCATAAACCACCGATTACTATCTTCACGCAGCACTCCCAAATCATCGTGGATTTACATAAACTCAGTGGGTTGAGTTCAACTCTGTGCCAGCTAGGGGTGCATAAACATCTCAGAAGCATCCCTCAGGTCCCAAAGTACGGAGCGATGCAGAAAATTAGGCCAACCATACCGGTCACAAAGCGTACATTCAAACACAAGATTTCTCAAAAGTTTCCGCATAAAACAATTCAGGGTGGAGATAGGATCGAATGGAAGAACCTGTCAGCAGGAACTTGGATAGGGCCAAATGTATCCCTCTCCTCCCTAAAACCTGTGTTCAAACATCGAGTAAATGACACTGTAAGCTCCAAAGAGAACATCGATGATGCAGGCGAGATGAGCACACGGCGCGCTGCCGCCATCGCCATGGTGGCGAGCTCCGCTCATGCGCAGTCTCACAAGAGTCAGCAGCGGAGCTCAATCTCATCAGTCTCGCAACTCCTCCTTCAAACCTAAACGTACGGACATGGTAGGGCCCACGCAAGCATTAAATGAAATATAATATGGGTTTTGGGTCCATGGCAACGTGTCTACGCTCACCACGTCATCGGGCAGTTTTGTAACTTGATTGCCCGTGACTGATCCTGGGTCTCCAATTGAGAACGATGGACGGTGCGAAGAAATCCACATAATCTGAAGATCGCACGGTGAGAGGTAGTGTGCTGTAAGAAGGAGAGGTCGGGAAAAGATTGTGTGTTGCTGATGTCTAGGGTTTAGCCATGGCGTTCTTGATCCACTTGTGTAGCTCGCGTTGCTTTACTGGAGCCATCGCAGCGTTTGCTTCTCATCTCGGGAAGGCTGTGAATTCTGTGCTGCCAAAGCTGATACTCTGATGTTCTTGGAGGTGAAGCGAATTCGCAATATTGGGAGACAGGACAAGTTTTGTTAGATGCTGTAGGAAGATCGAAGTGTTGTGCCAGTTGAGGAAGTACAAATCTGGTGCACGGAGTGTAGAGAGAGTGGGGGAAGAGAGGGAGAGATGGCGAACCTCCTTAGCGAATTGGAGAGGTTTGAGCAAGAGATGAAGGACCTGGGATCCGAGCCATCAATGACACTAGTCCCGCCACCCCATCTTGTAGCACGCGTGCCTCTCCCGCCACCTCCTCCGCCTCCTCCGATCAGGCTTCCGTCGGGGCCCATTCCGCCCCCGCCCCCGCCACCTCAAGTGGGACCATATGGAGCGGCACCAGCAACTCTCGCGCCACCCCCAACCCCTCTCCCCCCACCTTCTCCCCCTCCCTCCGGATTCTTCACTTCACAGGTATATTTGTATCATCTCTATTGCCCTTCTCATGGGCTTGCTCTTTAAACTGATAGTGGCCCGTTATCTGTGGAGCATTGTGAATATATGTGTATTTCCGAGGGATGCAGGGAGCCAGGGAGAGGGCATTTGTGCTTAAGGAAGCACAAGTTTGAAGGCTTTGCCACGAAAGGGCGCACTAAAAGTTTGGAACATCAACTAGGATCTAGTCCACGGAAAAGGCTCCTAGTTTGTTGCTCGGGCGTTGTGGCAATCCTGCTTTGGTAGACACACCAGCCCTATCTAGTGAAGTTTTTTTCCATATATAATTCCCTAGCTTGTACGTAGGCCATTATGGAGGTTGTTTCATGTGTACTTGCATCGATGGCTGTGTCCAATATCCTTAACGGACCAGTCGATGGCTGTAAGCCATGTTGCTCCACATTTGTATATATGTTTGTGTTTGTGCACATAGGCGTCCAGTTTGCAACTAAAACTGCAACTGGCTTTCGAAAACTACTGTCCCTTAGGCCCGCAGATGCATGGATGGAACAGAGCGGCTTTATTGTCCTTGTATGGAATTGCATGCAGCTCTGGTCACTTTTGAACCAAAAACCGCCTGGGGAGGACATCTCATGCACATGAGAATTGTTTACATTGTGTGCAGGCCACATTGAATGGCACACTATTAGGCTCTCCATTGCATCCTTCTCCGGCACAGGCTCCAAGGCCTCCACTGCCACCCCCACCTCCCTCCCCTCCTGGTATCCATCTGCTGCCTCCCAGGCCCCCTCCTCCAGTACCACCCCCTTCATCTGGTCCACTGCCACCTCCCCCACAATCAGTCTCACACATGCCATGGCTCATGCCCTCTGCTGGTCCACCTCCCACCCCTTTGACAGCACCCAACCCACCCACTCTGCCCCACCCTGCAGCACCTGTGTCCCAGTGCTCTTATTCACTGCCATCAGTGCCATCATATCCCCCGCCCCCACCTCCACCACAGGTTTCTGCTGCTCCTGCCCCTTCAGCTTCAGCGTCTTACTTTCCTGTTCCATTTCACCTCCAACAACAGCAATACCAGGCACCATCTCAGCAGTATAACCAACAGCCACAACCCTCCTATCAGCAGGCAGCACCTCAGCAGCTGCCCCAACCCCAGGCACAACCAGTGCAATCAAGTGGAGTCTCCTCAACGCCTCAGTATCAATACCAAGCAGCCTATCAGCAAACGGCCGCCCCTGATCATTACGCTATTCCTCAACAGCAGCAAGTGGGTGGTTCTTTTCTCTTGCTTGCCCTTGTTTGGCAACAACTTCAGAGTTACAAACAAGAGGCAACTCTGTCACATTTGTTGTTCGGTCTTTTGAGAGATTAAAGCACAGGTTGTCACAATTATCTTTTGTGGCTCATATTTTCCTGAACCTGGTCAGTTTGGTCGAAATAAGTGCAGGCACAGCAGCTGTTTCAGAGAGATGCTCAAACAATCACACCAGAAGCGATTGAGAGTGTGAAGGCTGCACTGGCAAATGGAGAGGGAGAGCACAAAGCAGAGGCGAAGAAGAAGGCAGTGCCCCGCAAGGCTGCTGGACAGACCTGGGAGGATCCCACTCTTGCTGACTGGCCTGAGAGTATGTACATTGCACCTCTCTTGGTGGATTCATGGTTCAATTTTACATCAATGACACATCCTTATATCTTTGACCGTGAGGAACCTGTCCACTGGATGGTCAGACCTCTCAGATAGTGGGGGGGTGCCTTCTTCTCTTGAGTGCAAGTAGTGATATTATCTCCATATGCTCTTAAACCCATGGGAAGTTGAAAGAAGGTTTTTGACAATTAATGGCACAATTCCTAGAACTTTAAATGAGTATTGATCAGAGATTTAGATTGAGGGTGACAGAATCTCAAATTTGCGTCTCAGCAAGTAAAGCATCTCTTTAAGAGGGTATATTAGAGATTCCTGTGTTGGCAATCTTGTGATGCCAAATATTATCTCTTATCTGTGACAATCATTTGGGGTTGTGTTGGATTGTTTTGGAGTAGATGATCACCGACTTTTTTGTGGGGATTTGGGAAACGAGGTGAATGATGAGGTGCTGACTAAGGCCTTTGCACGCTTCTCCACTTTCAACATGGCGCGAGTGAGCCACTTTCAACCTGCCTTCCTTCTGAACCTCCTATTCCCTTCTGTGGCTTTTGATTCATAGCAGCTGGCAAAACTCTTTCAAATGCTTCTGGCCTTGATGGTGCCTTTGATTCATAATTAACCTCTCTGTCTTTCATTCCTTCTCCTCCTCCTCCTTTCTTTCTCGCTTCTATGAGTACAGCCTATACCTACATGAAAGAACTGCACAGCTTTGTGAATCAAGGTCTTGCCTGCAGTTGTTCTTTTCTACCTGCTTGCGCACCCTGTTCTCTTGTAATCAACTACATCATTGAGGTCAATCATCGTTGCTAGTCAGGTGCGAAATTGTTTTGAGGCATGTGGTGGGTTCTTGATGAGGTTACTGAGGTTGTCTCATACAGAGGGTGCTGGTGGTTCGTAGGTGGTACGCGATAAGCGGACTGGGAAGACCAAGGGCTACGGTTTTGTCAGCTTTACCAATCCTTCTGATCTGGCCTTGGCCCTGAAAGAGATGAATGGTGAGCACCCCCTCTCTGTCTGGCTCTGTCTCTGTGTCTGTCTCCCTCTCTAAACCCTGGTGTCTGGGTCAATGGCCATAAGGCTACGGCAAACAACCTCTTATGAGTGCATTCTAAACCCTGGTGGGTGCCACAAGGCTGCAGCAAACAATGTCATGAGTACCTTCTAAACCCTGGTGGGTGCAAACCCCACAAAAGGCTCTACTACGGGAGTGAGCCCCTTACAAAGGTAGTGTCTGTTACCCTTGTTCCGCCCTGACTGGACACAAGGTCTTAGCCACAAGGCTACAGTACATTCTCTCTCTCTCTCCCCCTCTCTGTCTCTCTCTCTCGCGTTGTTAAGAAGTGTATTCGAGGTATACATTTGGTTCTTATTGTCTATCAGGAAATATTGAAATTGCATCATGAAATCATGTGGCTAAGGACTGGTTTGTGGCAGGAAAATATGTCGGGAACAGACCAATCAAGCTACGGAAAAGCACATGGAAAGAGCGAACTGATGTGGAGGCGTTTGAGAAACACAAGGTACTTCCAGTATCTTTTAAGCCTTCTGGTCAAACCTACTGTGAAAAAGTAATCTAGTGTCAGTACAGCCTGTGTACACATGTAGAGGCTTAAGCTAAGGAACTTGGCAGTCGCATACTTCTGTGAAGCATGGGAGCCCACCTCTATGTGGCCAGTCTGTGTAGTTCTTGCTGGGGGGGGGGCAATCCTTTTCTTGCCCAGTTATCTGGCAATTTCACGAAGTCGACAACAGCAGTTTCAATCTGGTGCGACAAAGTGATGGAGGGGCTCTAAATTTACTCGGTGATGTTCCCTTTGAACTAGCATAGTCTCCTCAGCGTTCTAATTCTCTCCTATTGGTGGAATAGAAACATAGACATATTCCTACAATTGCAGTGGTGGAGGATTCAGGGCAATAGATCATCAGCTTACTGCGTTGTTGTTCTTTCAATAATGCACTGCAGCATCCAAAGAGACAGAAGACATCAAAGAAGAACATCCTTCACAAATAGCTTTCGACTTTTGGTGCAATGGCAAGTTTGTAGCTTTGACGGAGGAAAGGAGACAGCTGCAGTGCCCATATCAACCTCGAATGTGAAGGTCAAATCTCTGTACTCAAGCGTTGTTCCAGTTAAATTGCTGTGACTTTATCTTAATACTGTGGGGATTTCCTGGAGCACTCGATGTCTATGCTACTCAAAGATGGAAGTATCAAGGCATCGTCAACTACACTGCCCTTTCATGTTGTCATATCTTCTCTATGTTACTTGAATTTGTACACTATCTGGTAGTTTTCCAAGCCAGAAGTCACTTCACCAAATTTGCAAGTAAGCACTGGAGGCATGACACTGTTTTCTTTTGTCTCCGATGGTGTTCATCGTGAAAGCACTTGCAACTTTAGAAGCCAATGTGGTGTATTAGCAACCTGCATATAGGATGCCGTTCTGGTTGAGTAGGTGCGGGTCTCGTATACTTTTACAGCAGATTATGCAATGTAGACATTTTTTCTGTGTATCTGGCCAAGAACAAGATTACGATGTGCTGTGAAGTATCTGGGTTATGTATGGGATGGGTGAAGTGCCAACTGACAGATATGATTAGGGTTAGGCCATAATTGGGTGCGGTGATTGCGAGTCCTGGTAATTGCTTGGCCTAAAGATGTGCTTGAAGGAGGAGCAGACAAGGTGGGTCTTAGGTAGTAGTTCCATTAGGCATCGTTCAACTCACTACTGTTGAAGTGAGCATATTCAGGCCTTTGACATTGAGGTGGAAGAGGTCAATCATATTTTTCAAAATGGAGACTGCATGCAATTTGTGGTCCAAGATTTTCCCTATGGTTGAGGGTTATGTTAAGTCGGTTGAGATGTTGTAGGGATATAACAATCATTTGGAGCAACGCCAAAGCAATGGACAAGGTAATGTTTGTTGCATGATTCTCTTGGTGAAGGGTAAAGCTGAACAAATTGTGCAAGACAGCAGAGGAGACATATCTGGACATTTTTGGAATGCGTCAATTATCTCAAGGGTATGCATTAGCATTGTGGGGTTGCCTGCATAGATATCCCTCATGAGTAGTATGTAGAGGTGTCTTTGTATTGTTCATCCATCCCAGTGGCAGGTTTATATGGTGCTGGCCGCATGGAAACTAAACTCTTTTACATTCCCCTTTATATTGAGTCTAACCAACTGCTGCGCTGGTAACCCAAAGTGGACACTTCAAGGATGTATGACACCTATGCCAATGGACTCACTGTAGGCAGCTCTGGCCTCCCAAAAGGCTGTTTTTTTGCATGTGCTGTTCCAGTTGCCCTCTATTAGTGCCATCAGGTTTCTATGGAGGGAAGATAACCTGTGATTACAAACACAGAAGCATTGTTGTCCTTCTGTCCCTCGCTATGGAGGGGCGCTGCTATGTCCAGCTAGTACAAATCCAGGAATATTCCTTTTTCAATGAGCATCCTCATCCCAGTCAGGTTGTCAGTTGAGTTGGCTTTGAAGAGGTGAGAGTAGTGGTTCTGTGGGAGGATTACTATTCAAACTATTGGAAAGAGGTAGGTTAATAGTAGCCTGGCGAACTCAACAAGATAGTTTGGAGACGCATTGTAATAGAGAGAAAGACCACCCTCGCAGGCTTAGCCCAAATTCTGGGTGTCCCCTCTGTGGAGCAGAGAGTGGCCAAGAGTAACCCACCTTTGGGTTGAAGCACTCCACCACACCACACAGGCATTTAACATGGCAATAACATCCTATTTGGTAGAACACGAGCAGGGTGTGCAGTAAATATGACAGCACTTGAAAAGAAAACCCAAGGTTCAGGATATGACAGAAGCAAGGCCGTGGATATGCGTGCTGGCTGACCTGAAATTGAAGTACCACATGCTGCACACTGCAATCTGCAAAACCTGACTAGAATTCCAAGCACGTTACATGCACTCTGTAACGCGTGCGCCAGCGTGTGCAATCCAAGGAGAGCCTCGTTGCGTTGCGCGGTGACCTATATGCGTCTGCCTGGCACGCAGACAGCAAGAGCTGAGTAAGGTAGGTAGATCGGGGCTGTGTTTCAGGGGCTCAATCGTCCATGCGGATTCTGCCAGTTTGATCACTCGGAAATTTCTAGCAACTTTTGTGGCGTCGTTGTGCACGTCGCATACGAGTCCATATAACTGTAGACTTCCGCTCACATAACCGAGGGCTCAAATTGCTTGTAGTGATTTCGGAATCGGGATGGGCATTAGTGGCGATTCCTTAGTCTGCTCGCAAATTCTGAACAGCTGGTTTTTCAAACCCTAAGGTTAACCGAATTGTGGGCTTTTCTTCCTTGTGGCCTCATATGAGTCAGTCTTAATGATGGTAGTAAAGCTCATGCAATATCTGTGGCAGGTATGGCAGGGATGCCCCATGGGGGGCCATTACTGAGCGTGGGTGACCTGTTGCAAGATCTGTCGGAAGCACCTTCTTCTTCCCCTCTAACTTCAGTGTCGTCTTCACGCATCCTCTCGTCCCCGAATGCACCACTTGATTTCAGTATGTCTTAGCGCACAGCTCATTTCACATCTGGAACCCTATGTTGGTAGCCTGATTTGCAACGAGAGAGATGCATGGACACATCTAATGGACTCATTTAATCTTCCTGCGAACGTTCGCACTTCGCCGGATAAGAACCAACTTGCATTTTCAAGCCTGATTATTCGGGCTGGCATTGGCATCCTAAGACTCCCGGAATATTGAGTGCAGCTGACCAATATCCCTTCGGCTGTGGTGGCACTAGCCATAGTGTAAAGAGAGTGTGCTCAGGCCATGCCCATCTCGAAGTCGTCAGAGATAATTTATATGTAAGAGACAGAAAGGGAAAACAACGAAGGAGAGTGGGTTGCAAGAGGCGCAATGTCAGTTACTTAACAGTAGCTTGTCAGAGCCTTAACATGTGAGACCGATCAGGGTTAGTGGGGAGACAATGGACCAGTACTATGGTGGTTTGAAGCTGGCTACCTGGCATGGAGACTCTGGCATGAGATTGATCAGGAATGTAACTGGACCTACTTATCTTGCAGAGTAGAACAATTTCGAGAATAGATGCAAATTGCACTGATGAGAAATCTTCTGGGTGTGTGTGGGTTCGGCATGGGTGGATTGGAGAAGGTCAAAGTCTGCAGCTATCATTTGAGGTAAGTCAAACCCAGGCTATACAGTTTGAAATTGTAGTTTGAGATTTTCAGGACTAGGCCAGATGTGCGTTTGAACAACCATACAATGGAGGACTCATGATCAAGATCTGAAAGAAGAACTGCATGGCAAAGACTTGCCCCAAAACTACATTTCATCTGTGGGCACTTCGGTGTTGGATTAGAGTAAATTTTACAAACTGAGTAAGACAGTTCTGAGGATTTGGTTTGTAAGGGTTAAGGAGACAATATTGCCTGGGAATGTGCAGAAGTCATATAATGATCTGAATGTGGCATTGGGGAACACTGGCCATTCATGGACTGGCTCGACTGAGAAGGTAAACACAAATCAGCATAATTTCAATATTTTGCCATGGGTGGTTCAAAGGTTGCAAGTTGCCTCTGTATGTGGCATTCATTGTTTAGTTTCTTTGTAAATAGGGGGACCAGTCCGGGCAGTTCTAAATGTAATCTATCTTTCCAGCTTCTGTGGCAAATCTCCATTACAACGCATCGGTGAGTTGCAGCCACGTGCTGTGTCCTATGTGCTATGCTTGCATGGTTCAATGTAAGAGTTCTTGTTGGGTCTTTTGTTGTTTGGCAAGCAGGCAAGTCACAGGCAGCCTTCCCTACTTCCATTCATATTGAGAGGCTGCATGCAAATGTGCAATGCTCAAGTACCTAAAGGTGCAGATAGATTCAAGAAGACAAACTGTGTTTGTGACTGGACCCCAAGCATTAGAAAATTTGTCCACAGATCTGAAAAATTGTGGGTAATGAACATTGCTATGCTTTGTGTGTTCTGTACTACAGTTGTGTGCAGCTCTGACAACAGCTGACAAGCTGGTGGCCACAGTGCACTTGCACCTGGGCTTATTTCTTAACCAAGTACATGCCCTACAATCTCTCTTGGAGAGAGGTTGTGCTGCTCTTTCGAAGTTGCAGACAGCCACTGGCTCAAGCTACAAAGATGATTGAGTATGGGGATTGAAGTGGAATGTTATGCCTCTCCAATGCAAACCAATCTTGTGTAGCTTATGGTGGATATCAGAGAAGTTGTGACAGAAGGGTTCCAATATAGCCTGTGTGGTGTACATACAAATCAAGGTGTAGGGTGCATGATCCAAGATCAGATGACAGTTCTGATATGATCTGATATTCAGCAAGATGCCTTGTAGTATGTTCCATGACTCTTTCCTTCTTTACCCTCACGTGCTGTTGAATATGGTGGGGGGGGGATGCATTCTTGAGGAAGAGATTGTTTAGCTCCCTGAGTTAACCCCGCAAGAGTATTATTGTCCTTGACAGGATCCACATACCTTGAGATTTGTATCAAGAAAACTGTAATCCAAAAAAGATATGTACAGCGAAGTACAGATGCAGAACGAAGGTGTAAATCTTGGCAACAGTTTAAGGAGCAAGAAAATGGTACCTCCTGAGTTTTCATTGTGTATTCCTGTGGGTGATTCCAAAATATCCTAAGTGTTGACCAAGCTATCTACTTGCACACTTACATCACTGTATAGGATGCCAATGCCAACACAGTACACGAACAAGGATTAAAAGCATGCAACAATGGGCATGTTCAAGTTTTTTATAGGCCCCTCGTGGGAGCAGTAACTGCAGGAGCGCACCACATCAGTCTTAAGTGGAAAATGTGGTCTGAACTTACATCTCATCCTTAACATGCTGCATGACTGCAAAGGTAAAACCAATCTTGCCAATTCCTTTATTTTTGCCTCCTCCATCGACCAACAGTCTGCCTTCTCTACTTTTGAAAGCTCTTAGTTAATACAAAAAGTGTGAAGATATGCATGTCATGAGGGATGTGCCCATTGGCTAGGTAGTGGCTTTGTACAACACCATGCTCTTTAAGAACTTAACACCCCTGTGATGTGGGAGTATGCAAAATTTGGAGCATTTAATGTGTAATCAAGTAGGGCAGAAGTCTGTATATAAGAGTCAAAAGTCTGCATATACCAAGTCTGAAAGTCTGTTGTTTGCTCTCGAATAGTCAAGAGGGTGCATGAGACAGGGAGGTGAAGAGGGTCATATCTGAGCTGTCTTTTTGTAGGCATAGAAAACATACCCACCATGGAGGGATGACTAAATCGGGTACTCACAGTTCTATCTTCACACTTACAACGTTGCAGAATGTTGCAGATTTGAGGAATGTATCCTTATTAATTTGGAGGCACAAGAGACAATCAAGGAAAGGATTCAGTAGGAAGGTACATGTACACACATTTGATTTTAGTCTCTAATGGAGCTTTAACAATACTTGTAGCAATGTTGCAAAGCCCATTATGCCCTTATGCTCCCCATGGAGAGGATTTTGGAATTTGTTAGTCATGTGTCCATATTTATTTCTTCCAAATTTTGTTGTACTTGAAGCCAGTCAGCTACGTCCTACCGCAGCTTCATGATTCCATCTTTTGTATAGTCCCCAGGTAGAGTTTGGAAGGTTGCAGACCAGAAAAACTTAGATGAAAACTCACAGGCTGCATGCGAGTACAATCCAGAAGGTTTTGGCCCCATGATATGCAGTTCACCTGCTCTAGTTTTTTCTAAAACAGGTCAACATTAACTTTCAATTGTGAAAGAAATTCTTATTAGGAAATAAGATATTGTCATGTTACAAACACCTCCAGAAGAGTGTTGAGAACAGAGACATCAAACTTGTTTCACCCTCCTACTGTGCAAAGCTAACTGATCTAAATGTTGCTACCAGCATGGACCTGCAAATCACATTCAAATTAGCATTCCTTTGAGGATAAAAGATTGTTTTGGAGGTTCAAGTGTTTCTGTGGACTTGAATGTAATTCGTTTTATCACAATAATGCCGACAGGATTTACACCTGTGCTTCACCAAGTACCAACTTTCTATAATCTTACAATCAACTGTGCCGAACCTTAACCATCTGCTACTAAAGGGTTGCTTTGTGAAAAACCCTTTGACCATTTACTGAAATGGATCAATTCGAGGATCATGCTCGCTGGCCAATGCCATGCCAGTGCACAAGCATGTTGGACACATAACCTGCAGCCACTCAAGCCCATAAGTAGATGTCACCTATCACTGTACAAAAAATATGCTACCCATACTGGGAGTTCACATGCCTTCCTTGGCTGCAATATGACTATCCATACAAATATGACAACAGAACCTAGAGCCCCCACAAAAGGGGCCAGTACCCTCAAGGGGAACAGGCTCTTATTCACACCAACTTTGGTTGAGATAATCTCTCTCTCACACAACAGAACATGCAAATAAGTGAAGGTAAAACATCCACCACTGTCTTTGTGTTGTTAAGAGATCAACGCAATTTCCGAAAATAATTCTTGGAGTACAACTTACCTTAGTAGCCCCAAAACAGTTGGGGCATCGCTGGGTGGTGGGCACGGACAGGGGCAGGTCAGAATGGTCAACAGTTGCCACAGGCTCCACTACTATGAGTGCTCCCGTGCCCGAGCACCGTGCACATGCCAAATACCCTGTGATTTGCGCTCATGAATGCCATGAAAGGTGGAAGCAAGGAATGAGCCAATTGCTGAAAAGGATGTGATCTTTCAATTAGAACTGAGGAGTCTGACACCACGAGATAAGAAACAGCCAGAAGTCATGGCTTGGACAAGTGTGACAAAGTGCTTAGAAATGACCATCAAGGTCAGGCACACGATGCAAGAATTCAGGCATGAGCTTAAGGGAAAGAGTGCCATATAGACACAAGTGCTGGAAGGAACAACATACCAGTCCCATGGCAGTATCTGCAGCGCTTGCTCTCTTGGTGTTTGACATTGTTAATCTCGACTACCATCAGAGATGAAATGACCCCCACCGCCCCCCCTGAGAAAGATGCCACGATTGGATCCACCTCGCTGCATTTGTCCATACCTCCAAAGCATTGACATCCAGCTAACTCGAAGCAGCAATCAAGCATACCAAGAGTTGACACCACCATGCAGAGACCCTACTAAGCTGTGGACCACAGAGGAAAGAGAATCTGTACAACTAGTAGAAACGGCAGGGATAAGATGGAAAGGAAAATGACTAAGGCAGAAAGGACCTGAGCTGGAGTGGTAGATGCATGCTTTGGATGAACTCCTCATACGACGTGCCTCCCATTCCCAGTTTTAATTCCAGCTGGCCATCATACACAGAAGACAGACATGTTACAACTGAAGAGATAAACAAATGAATCTTGTGCTACTAGCAGCACTTCCATAGCAAAGATGTCATGAACAGGTTCAATGAACTTATATTTTGGCGGGAGATTGCCAACTGCCCCACAAGGACTAGCTATGGATACAGAATATCTGATGGGGATTATGGTAGTGACCTAAGTAGTGACCTTCACCTACAGGGAAGCCTGACACTCATTAGGTGCCCCAACAGTCCAGCTGAGCCAAAATAGGCTGCTTCCTTGCTCTTCAGAGTTGGGTCTGGTGTACTAAACGCCAGTGGCCTGTTCACCTGAAGCAGAGACCCTAGAGAAGGGCTGTCCCGGCAAGGCTACACAGTAAACATCTATGTTGACTACATGCAAGGTGGTGCACTGAGGAACACACCCAGGGTGATGTGACCCTTTCACTATTAGAATGTAAGGAGCTTCATGACAGGAAGAGAGATAGATCCTCACAATGGGAGCTATTAAGCCACCAAAAAGGATGATTCCAGCCACAAGAGCAAGGCAGCTCACATAGTATTGCTTCAATGTCGCCGTTGTCTGCAAACAGGAAGGGTTTCTGAGTGTGCGGAAAAGATCCAAACTCAAATAAGTGATGATCAAGAAGCCTGTCAGGAAGTGATGTGTTGTCTCCTTTTGATAATGAACGAAGTCAAATAGCCTAAGGGAAATATCTAGCTTAAAGTAAAGGGTCATTATATCCTAAGTAGCAGGAATAGGGCAAAGTCATGAGGGACAGGAAGGATTCCAAATCCAGAGCAAAAAGATAGACATTTGCCAGAATGACAGCACAATTGTGATACTGCTTGACAGATAAACAGCACAACCAAAGAAGTTGTCCACCTAGAAGTCCAACTAAGTGAAACAAGATCAGTCCTCCTAGGCAGTCCTGAGTACAGCAAGCCCAAGTGCAACAAAGACAAAGCATGAGGAGGTACTGAAGGCCAAGAAACATGATAACCACACGGTGACTTGAAGTCAAGTATACCAGGGGTGGCAGAAACGGAATAGAGGAGGGGTATTCAGGCATCTCCTCACTCTCATCATAGTGATCTGCCCCTTGCTCTGCACTTTTAATACGCTGCTGGATGCGCAGTCTCCTTACCTGCAAGCAACATCAAGCAACATGAAGAGCATGTGATGACAACTGGGTTCAGTTTTCACCCTACATGCAGCAACCAAGCACAGCCTTCTCCAGTTTTACATGGAATGCCAATCAATGGGAGCCTGTGCAGCAGCATAGCAATTATCGTTCCCAGTTGCCATTGAACTGAATACCCAGAAGTGATACTGCACAAGACCAACCTCTTCCATGAGGAGGAAAATTTTGTTCCTGCGGCTGGTTATGTTATGGCGTATCTCCTGCAGCTCCATCTGGGCGAAGTCCAGCACCGTTTCACGGCCCTCTATTATACAAAAGGCATTGGTGTCATCTGCGCCATCTGCTCTGTTATTGCCATCCATCCATCCATGCACTGACCTTAATGGCACCAACTTCCTTGCTAGGAAAATTCCTGTAAGAGTTCGCGGGAGAGAGAGAATGCAATCATCGACCCTTCCCCGTGACTTGGAGTATGACAAGACCTCGAGGGCAAAGTGACAACCTGGTACTAACCCTCGTAAACCCAGTCACGGGGTTTCAAAATAGAGTCAACGTTGACAGCAAATTCAGCACGAAGAGCAAGGATTAAGCTTGTAATAGAAAACACGACGTTAGTTCCAGCATTGCTCCTGCAGCCCCGGAGATATGATAGAAGTAGCAGTGATTGCAATATCCCTCGATGATGTGGGGGGGACAAGGACAAAACAAAGAGAGCCACAACCACACACAAACAAAAGTACAAACACACGGAAGCATCGCACCTGGCTGACAGAGTACTGGAGCTGCCCACACTTTGCTTCTCTGTAGCCTTACCGCTATTCAGACCGCCATCTCCCGCCATTGCCCTCCGCTCCTGGTCCACATCCCTCCCTCTCCATTCTATTTTCCCTGGCCATCTCCTCAATCCTAGTCTCCCCCTGCTCCCACCAACAGTCTGGCATTGTTCCCTATAAGGCGATAATATAGCCCTAGACGGACTAAAAGAATTGCGCCATGCCAGGGGTAACAGTAGCATCGTGTCCTCTAACTCCGCTTTCCAATCCTGGACTTATACTTCTCGCGCGCACTCTGCCTCTACCCACTCCTCCTCTGCATCTGTCAACCCCTCTCTCTGCGCTTCTTTCTCCTCCTCCAAGCCCTCTGACCTCACTGTCCGATGGGTGCACAGATCTCATTCTCCCCAACTCACATGGTTGCCTTGGCTGTTTGGGCAAAAGAATGTCCTGTGTACCTCTACCGGGTCCACCAATGGCACCAGTGGTAGCAGCAGTTGTGTCCGCCTCATCACCAGTCTGCCTGCGCCTGTTTGTTGGCAACAATTGGATGTTGGAAGCGTGACGAATCTGGTCCCGAGCTCCTTTATCTCCACTGTTTGTGATGACACAAAAAACAAGCTATCTAGTCAAGTAGGCAGCCAAGAGTGTTAGCACGGGGCAAGTCAAATGTTACTTAGTAGGCGGCCACCTCACCCTCCCCACGCGGGCCTCCCTCGGGACCAACCCCACTTCAGTTTCTTATAATTCCCCACGCCCTCCATCACAACAAAAGGAGCACTAATAAGGCCTCTTTTGAATGCCGCAGACTCAGGCTAAACCATGTGATTGCGATTTTGCCACCCTATTGCCACCTTCACTAAATGGCCTGTGGCAAGCTACAACTTTGGTAGCCTGCCAAACGGTCCAAATATATGGAACCAATTTCTATCACTAACCACAGCCTCTCATTTTACAATAATTGGGACATTGTGGCGCGCGAGCTGACCGGTGCGCCCTGCGCACGGACGCCCGGCTCCCCCGGCCCGCCACTGCGCGCGGTCGCCCACCTGCTGCCGCGGCCCCACCAGCCGCGCCCGCGGCAGCCTCGCCCGCGCTCCGCCGCTGCCCGTGAGTCCAGTTCCCCTCAGTCCGCCAAACCGCCAGTGTGCATGCCAGTGTGCTGTGCCAGTCCCCGCAAGTCCACCCAACAGTCCGTTGTGCCCGTCTGCTGCCCCCTAGTCTGCCAGTCTGCCAGTCCGTGCCGGCCGAAGGATCTGGATCGTCCATTCTGAGAAACCCATCCGCGCCATCCATGCCAGTCCGTTGTGCCAGTCCCGGCCAGTCCACCCAACAGTGTGCCTGCCAGTCCGCCGCCCATGAGTCCGCTTTCCTCCAGTCCACTGATGATGCCGCATCTGGATCGTCCGTTCGCAAATGCCATCTGAGCCCTCCATTTTTAGGGCATGAATTGAAACCTTATCCCTGCCGCCTGCCACTTGCCAGCAGCCGCGAACGTGCACACTGATGCTCCTTGCACGTTGTCCATCGTGTCCAGTGTACTGCGGCGCGTTTCTTGCAGGTTCTGAGCGTGTCCTCTGTACTGTACAGGGCATGGACGTGGAAGCAGAAGGTGATGATATACTAAAAACGGGATGCTGGATTATACGGCCTCTTCGACAAAGTTTGCAAACACCCAAACCAGGACCCTTCAACAGGAAGGACTTCCAATGGAAGAGAGACACGCAATATGGTTATATGGGTGCCAGACAGAATGTTCTGAAGGCTTGCATACCGTGGGATAGAGTTGATGACTTTCTCCTCGGAGATGAGAGTTTGGTGGACTACCCCACTCAATTTTGGGTGAATGTCCATACTAAAGTGCAATCCGGCATGCTAAAAGAGCCGAGAGCCAGCAGTTCTCTGAACAATATCATGTGTGCTCCATCCTCATCGTCCTTTTGTAGTTTGATTGCATGTCTGTTGCCATTTTTCGTACCCACGTTCTGTGATTTCATGCTTCCAAAAGTCGATGGATATCCATTGTGATTTTTATGTCCAGGTATCAATGCTGTTATGGTCCTGATGACAAGCGCACCAACAATACGATAGTGGAGGATCCAAAACTGAAACGTGGAGGACCTCTTCTCGGTGCTGGAAAATCTCACCCTCATAAAGGCCCAAGGAGAAAGAAGTCGGAATATGGAGAGTCTTACAAGCGTGGTTGTCAGTGCTGTTTCAAGGTCCAACAATGCTATCTCGCCCCCGACATTTGTGTCCTCACGTACTACAACAATATGGAGCATACAGACGCGAAAGGGAACCCCTGTCATGGGAAGTCCGTTGAGTTCAGGAACACTCGCCATGCCTACGCACCACACATTAGCAAGGAATTGAAAGCATGGGTCATGGAGTGTCTGTGCCGAGGCCTGTTAGTCGCCCAAATCATGATGGAACATAAAGAGCACGTCATGAACAACACCGGGTTGGGGGATGCATTGACACGGGACGATTTTTTGCTAGAGCAAGATATGCGCAACCTGGCCGAGAAACGGGCGTGGCAAACGTTCAAAAAACATGCCAACGATGCGGAGAGTGTCCGCATGTGGAAGACTAGAACCCGAAATCGGTCTTCTTCTATCAAGAGGAAAAATTGGCGCCAACATTCAAGCACTACGATGGCGACTTTACATTCACAATCGGCATACAGACTGAGTGGCAGAAGAAGCGAATGCTTCAATTAGGCCATGCCCGTATCGTTGCATGCGATGCAACTTTCGGGACAAATCACCACAAGGTACTCTTCATCTCTTTCACAGTTTATCCACTTGCAGAAGTAGTGGATGTACGCACACTGGCAGCATCTGACATTCTGCATTTGAACAGTTCCCATTGTACACGTTGATGGTCTTCGACAAGTGGCTTAACGGTATACCAGTTGCGTACATCATATGCGCACGTGAGCGGACAACAGACCTGGTGCCGTGGATGGCAGCCTTGCGGGACTCTCTCCTCGCAGAAATGCCAAACTGGCGACCCAATGCCTTCATTGTGGACGATGTCGACGCCGAAATAAATGCCATTACGTAAGTTTCACGTACCCTCTTGTACACTCGCGTGCAAGTCCGTCATCTGCGTCCATTGTCTGTCTCTTCGGCAAGTCCCCTGCCATACAACGCAGTCCTGGCTGCAAGTCTGCTGGCAAACTAGTCCGCTGGTAATGTCCTCTAGCGAAGTCCGCTGGAAGACTCACTTGTGCAAGTACGCTGCAAGGTCAGTCTGCTCAGGTGTGCTGCCAACAACGTCTGGGTAAGTCTGCTACCGGTCTCCTAAGGGCAAGTCCGCTGGCAGGCCAGTCTGCCGGAGGGGACTGTTCGCAAGCAGTCCGCTGCAAGACTCACGTGCGCCAGTCTGCTGCGACCTCACTCTGGTTGAGCAAGTCCGCCAGATGGGACTGTTTGCAAGCAATCCGCTGCAAGACTCACGTGCGCCAGTTTGCTGCAACTTCACTATGGTCGAGCAAGTCCGCTCGCAGGCGAGTCCACCGGATGGGACTGTTCGTAAGTAGTCCGCTGCAAGACTCACGTGCGCCAGTCTACTGCGACCTCAGTCTGGTCCAGCAAGTCCGCTGGCAGGCAGGTCCGCCGGAGGGGACTGTTCGCAAGCAGTCCGCTGCAAGACTCACGTGCGCCAGTCTGCTGCGACCTCACTCTGGTCCGCTGACAGGCGAGTCCGCCGGAGGGGACTGTTCGGAAGTCTGCTAGCAACCCAGTCCGGTCGGGATGCCCTCTGGCCAAGTCCGTTGCAAGACTCACTTACGTAAGTCCACTGCGAGGTCAGCGTGGTCAGGTCTGCTGGCGGTGTCGTGAGGGCACCACTCATGGCAGGTCAGAGTGGGCGAGTCTACTACCTAAATCCGTTTGGAACAGACGGGCAGACCAGTTAGTACCCAAATCCACCGGCCAAGTCCTCTTTGAAGTCTCTCATGTCGGCATGTGTACTTTGCAGGGCTGTTTTTCGAGGAGTGCTAATTTTCCTGTGCCTTTGGCATGTCCGGCGGGCTTGGGTGAAGCAATCATGCGCGAAAAGCAAAGATCCTATCACTGCCGCAAACTTGCTGAAAGATATGGGAGACCTCATGTACTGTAGAGGTGGACCAATCAATCCCAAAGAAGGTCTTGCATGGGTAGCAACAATGCTCCGACGCATGAGAAAGAAAAATCCGAATGGGCATGCATTTCTGGACTACATCGATAAGGAATGGCGTCCTAAAATAGCAATGTGGTGTACAGCAGCTCGCCATGTTCCGCATGCCGGTCAAGACACCAATGCTAGCATTGAGGCATACCATGGAAACTTGAAGGCAAGACTGAGGATGGGGAAAGGCAAAATGATTGGGCGTAGAGTGGATTGGCTCATATGAGAACTCACAGGCCGTGTGCTAACACACTACTGGTATGCAATTCACCTGAAGACGCACGGATTCATAAGGAATAACAAACAGGAGAAGTACATGTCCAGTTCTGTGCTTGCAGCACGCGATATCCCAGCTTGCAATGTCACTCTTCCGTTCCATCCTGGGCAACCAGCCTATGTTCTAAGCACCAATCACCCAAACATAATTTATATTGTCTTGCCCATGGGCAATGAAGGGCAATTTGTGCAAGCATCAAGTCTAAGTCCTGAAATTGTTTCATCCACACTTGCAGGATGGACTCATAGTGCGCGCTTGTGGCACGGCGCTGGGAACCATTCATGGAGGATTGCATAATGTGTTTAGGGTTCATGCAAGTGTCAGCGACGAAGAGGGTTTGGGAAATGCAACAAAGGGCCCTTCCACAGATGACTTCCCCCATGATGCGGAGCCTGTCCTCGTACCATCCTCCATGGATGAAGAATTTGCAGACATACTTCGCATTGTTGGGGACGACAAATACCTACAGAAATATGTGTTGTCTTCTCTTCGTATCTGTAGGGGGCAGCTTGTTGATATTTTTGCCAAGAGTGCTGCAGGAATGCTGCACCCTGCGGCAGCAAAGAGCTTCCGTCCTGTAAATGACAACAACAATATGTCGTTGAAAAGGAAACGGGATTTCGTTGAGGCATGGAAAACGCGACCCAGGGTCTTACGCAAAACAGGGAAGAGGGTTGGTGCCCCAACACCTGCAGCACACATATACTCCACAATCCGGAGAGTCGCAGACCGTATACAAGTTTTAAAGTAGTGTAGGAAATGTAAGAAATGGTACAGTATCATTCTCTCCATGAAATAAAATTTCGGCAGTACGATTGCATGTGCACCAGACGTCCAACCTGCCTGCCAACCAGCCTGGTAAACCAGTCTTCTGGCGTCTGAACCAGTGTGCTCAATCAGTCTTCTATCGTCTGATCCAGTCTGCTCAACCAGTCTTCTGGTGTCTGAACCAGTCTACTCAACCACTCTTCTGGTATCTGAACCAGTTTGCTAAACCAGGCTGGGACTCAGCTTCAAACAGTCTGTGGTGCAGCCTTCTCTTGAGCAGACCCGTCTCTCGGTTCTTGAACGTGCTGCACCTGGCTGACGGAATGAGCCTCATGCAGTCTACCCATCAGATTGGCCATTCTCAACACGGTGGACTCTCATTACTCTGCTGACCAGACTTGACAGTCTACTAGCCAATGCCATCCGCCTGTACTATACCACTCCGGTGACTCTCGACAGTCTGTCACCAGTGCAAATTCATGGTTCCCAATCGCATCTGCCAGTCTGCCGGACTGATCCCAACTCCTCAGTCTGTCGGACTCTCGTCAGTCTGGCGACATTGCCATCTGTCTGCTCACAAACCTAGGCATACCCTCTTCCCGTCTGGCAGTCTGCTGATCTCGCGGCTGTTTGCTGACCAGTGGACTCCCTTGGTATATAAACAAAATGATTGTGTGTGCAGAGGTAAGTCCGCTTAAAAACATGCAGTGAATGGTGACAAATCTACAGCGACTACTCGCACTGCACTCATATGCGACCAATAGGATGTGTATACCAAGTCATATTTTAGTTGTTGCAAATGCTCAAAAGCATGCTTACATGACAAATGCGTCTTTATGGGTGCACCTCTAATCTCTGACCTCGATGGATATCTATGAGGATATTGCTTTCTCAGCATGACACTCAAACCAGTCAAGATGTACTTAAGACACTGCATCCGTTGGCCAAGTGCAAACTTGAACGTAAACCAGTGTTTCGTGAAAGGTACTACTCTCTCTGCCCTTTTAGAAGAGGTTCGAGTATGCCCAGTTTGTAGCCTTCATAATATCCTGGGATGAAGAGACATGAACATAAACACACGTACCATCCCCAGCTGAATGGCTGTTAGGGACTTCAGGCTGGTTGAACTGAAATGCCCTAACCTCCCCAACAACCGATGAATCTAACACTGTAACCATAAACACTCCGTATGCAGCTTCCGTATCCATGACAAAACATATGGGCAACCATGCAAAGACTCGATGGAGTTCAGTGAGGTAGCAGCCTTTCCGCACGTCGATGACCAACACACTCCAGTGCGCCCTGCAAGACGAAATTCTCATTGAGTCCTCACCCAGCACGCAGTCCATCAGACAGACCACTACAATATGCCTATCCATCAGACTCTATGACTCCCACACTGCACGGTGTCCCCCTACACTCAGCGACTCGGCAGAGTCACGACTAGCAAGAACTAAGAAGCCTCGATCACCCAGCAGACTCGACAATAATGAGCAACCTCAGGGCTGATTTGTGGGCAAACTGAGCAAAACTGTCCTCATTCAAAAGACCGGC